>SJYT01049458.1:195097-385014 GCA_006410635.1 Cephalophus harveyi
ATTTTACTAAAATAAAAATTCTACAGAATATTTATATTTAAATGAATAGAAAGAAATACACCAGTGCTAACAGTGGTTATCTCTGAGCTGTAGAGTCACCCATACTTTTTTTTTTTTCCTCTTTGTGTCTTCTCAAATGTCCAAATTAAGCATGTGTTAATTTTGTACTTAGAAAAACACAGATGCTACCTCAGAAGAAAAAAGACATTTGTAAAGTGCTTTGAGTCCATTAGAGTCTACTTCCCACACAACGACACGATGTTCCCAGCTTCCTCATCTACCACAAGAAAAAGCAGTTTACAGCCCTTCCCTCAGCCTCTGTGCCTTTGAAGGCACAGAGGCTGAAGGAAGGGTTGTATATATATATATATATATATATATATATAAAAGAAGGCAATGGCAACCCACTCCAGTACTCTTGCCTGGAAAATCCCATGGATGGAGGAGCCTGGTAGGCTGCTCTCCATGGGGTCGCGAAGAGTCGGACATGACTGAGCAACTTCCCTTTCACTTTTCATTTTTGTGCATTGGAGAAGGAAATGGCAACCCACTCCAGTGTTCTTGCCTGGAGAATCCCAGGGATGGAGGAGCCTGGTGGGCTGCTGTTTATGGGGTTGCACAGAATCGGACACGACTGAAGCAACTTAGCAGCAGGCTTCTGGGGTGGCTCAGTGGTAAAGAATCCACTTGCAATGCAGGAGACGTAGGTTCAATCCCTGGGTTGGGAAGATCCCCTGGAGAAGAAAATGGCAACCCACTCCAGTATTCTTGCTTGAGAAATCCCACGGACAGAGGAGTCTGGACGGCTATAGTCCATAGGGTCTCAAAAGAATCAGACATGACTTAGCAACTAAAATGATGATGATTAGCCCTTCTTGGATCAAGCTTTTCTTAACAAGAACTTTATTGCCAGTCATGAAAGACACCTAAGAAAAGAGTCCTGCTTCCATAAACCTCATTTGCATTGGGTAGCCATTACAACAGGTCAGTTGTTTTCAACTCTGGTTGTACATGAGAAGTACTCAAGAAGTTTAAAATAAAACAAAGCTGGAAATCAGTTCCAGTGATTCTGATTTAATTCGTCCAGAGTAAAGCTTGGACATCAATATTTTAAAGTTTCCAAGGTGATTATAGGGGCTTCCTTGGTGGCTCAGACAGTAAAAAAAAAAAAAAAAAAAATATCTGCCTGCAATGCAGGAGGCCTGGGTTCGATCCCTGGGTGAGGACGGTCCCCTGGAGAAGGAAATGGCAACCCACTGCAGTACTCTTGCTTGGAGAATTCCATGGACAGAGGAGCCTGGTGGGCTACTGTCCAGGGGGTCACAAAGAGTCAGACAAGACTGAGCAACTCACACTTTCACTTTCAAGGTGATGATAATGCACAACCAGAGTTGAGAAACCCGTAAGTGAAGACACAGAAAAATAAAGGAATGCTTTCTTAAGCTGAATTCAGTTGAGCAAGATAGGCAGGATTGAACCTGATCCTCAGAGGATCTTTTTACACTACTGGTCTCTGAGATACCCACAGGGTACCAGCTGTTCATTTGTTAAATGCCATAGCCTAAAGATCACAGCTCCCACATCACCAACTTCCACATTCATTATCTGCATGACCCCAGGAGATGGGCAGATCCCCAAATAATGCTCAACATCCTCTTTTCCTTTGCTTCCAAACTCACCTGTGTTAAGACCACTGCTAAAAGGCACCTATGTTAGTTGGAAGGGTAACACATTACTCCATTAGCCATTTTTATGCTGTCACCTAGAAAAGGACAGAATGCTGAGAGACAGGGACATAGGACAAAGGTGTTTTGACATGGGAAAGGAGTGGTGGTGATCCAGTTTGGCTACTGGATAGACAGGGAACATCAGGATCTTGTGTGACGTCAAGAAGATGGAAGGGCTCTGTCCACTTTATAACATTGCCAAGGGCATCCATAAATAAGACCTATCAAATAGGCTTGGCAGCATAACGTACTTGAAAGAGCACTAAATTGGAAGTGAAGGCACTAGCTTCTAGGGCCAGGACTAGGGTGAGGCAAGCGAGAATACATTTGGACAACTCTAAGAAAGTGGCTTTTTAGGGGGTGGGGGAAGTGAGGAGATGTTGGTCAGTTATGCAAGGTGAATAAGTTCTGGAGATCTAAGGTACATGGTGGTGTACCTTAACTACAGTTAACAATACTTCTGGTGACTACAGTAAGCAAGACTATATTGTACACTTGGCATTTGCTGAGGGTAAATATTTAAGTGATCTCACCACACACACAAAAGAACTAAACTGGTAACTAAGTCAGATGACAGATGCATTCATTAGCTTGACAGTATTGATCACTGTCAATCGTATATCAAAACGCTGTAAACGTATATCAAAATATCAAGCTTTATACCTTAAATATATATACTTTCTATGTGTCAATTATACCTCAAGACAATTGAAAAAAAAAAAAGACAAACCAAAAATAAAAAGCCTTGTGCCCTAGCTGCTTCTCTGGCTTCACTCTACTACCGGCCACGCTGACTTAGGCTCTAGTCTTGCTTCTGACTTTATACTAGCTATGTGATCTCGGGCAAGTCATTTCCTCTCTCTAAACACCACCCCTCCAAACCAGAGCAGCTCCACTTCTATCTGTCTTTATAGGTTAGGCTTCCATAAAATTTTTGTTTGGAAAAAGAGGTCCAGAGCTTTAAATTTTTTCTATGACTTCTCTAAATCATCTGTAAGAGTCCTTCTAGCTTGTAATGTGTGATTCTATAACTGGAAAATGCAAACCACAAGAATTTTCATGGGCCATTTTGAGTCTTTCTTTTTCAACCTGAAAAGGCAGTTTCCAGCACAGTCCAATGGGACAAGTATTGAATTACCCTCTGGGAAAGATCAATTTTCCTCCCTAGATCCCTGGTGGCTCAGATGATAAATAATCCGCCTGCCATGCAGGAGAGCGGGGTTCGACCCCTGGGTCAGGAAAATCCCCTGGAGAAGGGAATGGCAACCCACTCCAGTATTCTTGCCTGGAGAATTCCATGGACAGAGGAGCCTGGCCAGTTACAGTCTGTGGGGTCACAAAAAGTCAGACACAACTGAGCAACTAACACACAGAACATTTCTAGGGAGTCAGCAGTCCCTTTGGGAGCATTATGGGAAATTCCCTGAAAATCCTCACCAGGCACAGAATGCTAAAAATGTCAGCGCTTGTGTGGAGCCCATTTGTCAATATTAGAGCCCCCCCTCCCCATCATCAGGGGACTGCTAGACACCATGTCAGAAGTACAGATGGTGTGGCTCAGAAAGACCTGAGACAGGTTCATGAGCAACAACAGGTATTGCCAGCCCATGCTGAAATATGTAAAGCAGAAGGGAGAAAATTATCCCCAGCTCTATTTCCTTGGGTGTCTTCATTAACAACATCCATATGTCAGTATCTTATTTTTTATTCTTTTGTGTTTTCAGATCAAATACTAAATTTGTTCAGCATAGAGTAGCTTTTCATTTTGTACATTGAACAAAATCCCGACCCTCACTCCCCTTGTGAAAATGATTTTGACAATTGTAGATTTGAGATTTTTTTTTTTTTTGTATCTGCTGTCATTCCTGTCACGAGGTCAACCTAATAGTCACAGATTGAATTCCCTAGGAGCAGATTCTGAGATGGAAATTTCCAAGCAAAATTTTACTGCAGAGTACTCTCATTAAAAAGACTTGTGGGAACAAACAAGACATACTGTATAACACAGGGAACTCTACTCATTATTCTGTGATAACCTGTATGAGAATAGAATCTAAAAAAGAATATATATATGTGTGTATATATATATATATATATATATATATATATATATATTCACTGAATGACTTTGCTGTACACCTGACACTAACACAATATTGTAAATCAACTATACTCCAATAAAATCAAAATTAAAAAAAAAAAAACCACTCATGGGAGGAAAAGAAGGAAGCAGCTTTGAGCAGAAGTACAATCATAACAAGGCCTCAACCTATCCTTCACGTAGCTCTGAAGTTGGGATGGCCCATTAGAGTTACCCTATTTGGAATGAAAATATCTACTGCTCCATTGACTACACCAAAGCCTTTGACTGTGTGGATCACAACAAACTGTGGAAAATTCTTAGATGGGAATACCATACCACCTTACCTGCCTCCTGAGAAACCTGTATGCAGGTCAAGAAGCAACAGTTAGAACTGGACATGGAATAATGCACTGATTCAAAATTGGGAAAGGAGTACATCAAGGCTGTATATTGTCACCCTGCTTATTTAACTTATATGAAGAGTACATCATGCAAAATTCTGGGTTAGATGAGGCTCAAGCTGGAATCAAGACTGCTGGGAGAAATATCAATAGCCTCATATATGCAGATGACACCACCCTAATGGCAGAAAGCAAAGAGGAACTAAAGAGCCTCTTGATGAAAGTGAAAGAGGAGAGTGGAAAAAGCTGGTTTAAAACTCAACATTCAAAAAACTAAGATCATGGCATCTGGTCCCATCACTTCATGGCAAATAGGGGAAAAAGTGGTAGCAGTGACAGATTTTACTTTCTTAGGCTCCAAAATCACTGTGGATGGTGACTGCAGACATGAAATTAAAAGACCCTTGCTCCATGGAAGGACAGCTATGACAAATCCAGACAGTCTATCCAAAAGCAGAGACATCATTTGTCAACAGAGTCCATCTAGTCAAACCTATGGTTTTTTCTAGCAGTCATGTATGGGTGTGAGAATTGGACCATAAAGAAGGCTGAATGCCAAAGAATTGATGCTTTTGAACTGTGGTGTTGGAGAAGACCGTTGAGAGTCCCTTGGACTGTAAGAAGATCCAAACTATCAATCCCAAAGGAAATCAGCCCTAATTATTCATTGGAAGGACTGATGCTGAAGCTGAAGCTCCAATACTTTGGTCACCTGATTTGAAGAGCTGACTCATTGGAAAAGACCCTGATGCTGGGAAAGATTGAGGGCAAAAACCAATGGAGGCAGCAGAGGATGAGATGGTTGGATGGCATCACAGACTCGATGGACATGAGTTTGAACAAGCTCCAGGAGATAGTGGAGGACAGAGGAGTCTGGCATGCTGCAGTTAATGGGATGGCAAAGAGTCAGACACAACTTAGAGACTGAACAACAGCAATTTGGAGTGAAAGGGTTATGCCTGGATTCCCCATAACAACCAGTCACTGGATGCAGGTTTCCCTGGGAAGGAAGTGTTACTTTAAGCTAGGCAACTCTCTTCAGGAAACGACTTTCCCAGAGTCTGAAGGAGTAAGTCCTTTGGCTGAAGGGGGATCTGGATGTAGAGCCTTTACCGAGACGACTTCCTTGTTTAGCAAGAGTAGCCCGACAACCGCTCCAGCAGGATTGGATTGGTCGTAGCTGTGGCCCAACTCTTCATCCACAGTCACTTTGGCACTCCTCTATTGCCAGGTTCCTGTGTTATCTTGAAAGTGTGAAAGTGTTAGCCGCTCAGTTGTGCCCAACTCTTTGTGACCCCATGGACTGCAACCTGCCAGGCCCCTCTGTCCATCGAATTCTCCAGGCAAGAAAAGAATACTGGAGTGAGTTGCCATTTCCTTCTCTAGGGGATCTTCCCAACCCAGGGATCGAACCTGGGTCTCCTACACTGCACCGCAGGCAGATTCTTTACCGACTATGCTACCAGGGAAGCCTGTGTTATCTTGGTTGAATGCAAATGGCAAGCAGTCTATCATTCAGCCAGTTACCTATGTGGTAGCTCTCATTCTTTAAACCAAAGAAGAAATGGAAGTTGGACAGCAGCAGCAGTTTGGAATCAGGATGAGAGAATTTCCTGCTCAAATAAAAGTAGCTTTCAGTATTGCAAAGTTGAGCACATTAAAGCTCATACACAGTGGAGGACAATTCTGAAGCTGCTGAAACAGCAGACTTATTTTTACAAAGCCAAGGCTTTTGTTATATGCACCTCACCTCCTACAAGCACTGACGCCTGCTTCTGCCCTGCCTCCAGAGTCAAACTTTTCTTTTTTCTTTTTTTCCTCCCTCAAACTCACATTTACTGTCTTTGATCAGCTGTAACAGGAAACAGTCAAACTATAACAAATTAGGTATGAAAATAAATGAAAGTGCTTTTTTTGGTGGATTGCTCACTGACATGTACTGCACTGAGGTGACCGTTCCCTCCAGAGTTGTCGAGTACACAGCCACACATGCTCGCAGACACAAAGAGACTCTGCGTGGTGAGAAGATACTACAGAGTTAAGCCACAGTTCTGACTTGCTCAGAAATGTGAGCGAGGCTCATAGCCCAGAAGGCCCCAGATCGAAGTGCATTGAGAAATCAGTATGCTTTTTCTATTTAATTTTTGAATAGGTGATGCATCCACATGGTTCAGAGAACAGAAGTATAAAAAAGATCTATAAAATCAGTGTTTATTAAGCGCCTTTGCATTTGTGGCAGCAGGCAGCGTATAGAGCAGCACCAATTTGTCATCCATGTCTTCCAGGAGCGTATGCTCTGAGCAGACAGCATGGGTTGTATTTTTTAATCTTTATTGTTTTCGTACTTATAGAAAATAATACCTGCTTCTTGTTAAAAAGTCAAACATTACATAAATAAATGACAGTGCAAGTAGAAGTTCTTGGTAATTCTACACCTCCGAGATAATTACTGCCAATTCCTGCAAATTTTTTTCTATACACTTCAGATTTCTTTTTACAGAAATGGAACTACACTACAAATGCTATTTTGCAGCTTTTTCCTATGGAATAGTATATTGCAGCCATTTTTCTTTTTGTTATATAGAGATTGAGCTCTCTCTTTAACAGTAGATAGTATTCCATGTTCATGTACTATGCTTTATTTATCCAGTTCTATTTTGAATTTTTAAATGCCTATTGTACAGTTCTTCAAATTGGTTTATCCACGGCTTGTAACTGATTTACCTTGATTTAAATCTACACATCTCAGGAGAATATATGAGTACTCAGTAACAGAAGCTTCATGGAGAAAGAGAGTCAGCCACAAAGGTCTACAGGTTGGAAGGGATGCCAGGAAAAGGGACAGACAGGTGCAACTGCCTTGAGTAGGTAACAATGAGAGCACTGCATAAGTGGATAAGACCATCTTTCAGATCTGAGCAACTGTGAAAATAGGGGAGAAATGAGGACTTGGATAGGGTGAATTTTTTAAAAGGGAGATAAAAGCAGGTTGGAATGGAATGAGTCTTGATGCATGGATGGAGAGTTGTTATACAGCAAAGGTTTTATAAAGAGAATTGACATCAGTTCAGTTCAGTTCAGTCGCTCAGTCGTGTCCGACTCTTTGCGACCCCATGAATCGCAGCACACCAGGCCTCCCTGTCCATCACCAACTCCCGGAGTTCACTCAGATTCACGTCCATCGAATCTGTGATGCCATTCAGCCATCTTATCCTCGGTTGTCCCCTTCTCCTCCTGCCCCCAATCCCTCCCAGCATCAGAGTCTTTTCCAATGAGTCAACTCTTCGCATGAGGTGGCCAAAGTACTGGAGTTTCAGCTTTAGCATCATTCCTTCCAAAGAAATCCCAGGGTTGATCTCCTTCAGAATGGACTGGTTGGATCTCCTTGCAGTCCAAGGGACTCTCAAGAGTCTTCTCCAACATCACAGTTCAAAAGCATCAATTCTTCTGCGCTCAGCCTTCTTCACAGTCCAACTCTCACATCCATACATGACTACTGGAAAAACCATAGCCTTGACTAGACAGACCTTAGTCAGCAAAGTAATATCTCTGCTTTTGAATAAGCTATCTAGGTTGGTCATAACTTCTTTAGTTGAATTCAAGCTTGAAATTAATTAACAAAACAATATGGCTATTTAGAAGTATCAGCAATGTGAGTGCTAAAATAATAGCCCATATCAAAGCAAGCAATAATCCACATTGGTCAAATCACATATGAATTATCAGGATCAATAAAATATTGAGAAATGTCCATAGGAGAAAGACAGAACAGTGAGGGAACCTATCATGAAACTGTTGAAGGATTGGGGCATTTTTAGCCTGAAGAAAAGAAAGATAATGGGATATAGGTATATTCTGTTTTTAAAATGTGAAGGACTATCACATGGAAAGGGGGTTCAATTTGTCTGTTTGGTTCCAAAATAGTAGAACAGGATGAGAAAGCAGAGATTACAAGAATGTAGGTTTTGACTCAACAAACATTATACTTGTATTTTGCTAAAGGGTATATTTTTAAAGTTTAGTTTCAATATAGCAAGATGTTACTAGTATTATTCAGCCAACAGTTTCTTCATAAATAGTACAGAAGTAAAATTCAACCTTGTCCTTGCTGAATGTTCATCAATTCTTAATTAGTGGGATTCAAAATAATGAGGCTTCATTGTACATTTCTCAAGAAAGATTTTCCAACACTTTAATCTTTTCTTTCCTATGCTTAATCTCGTGTCTTGGCCCACCATGTGCCCTCAACTCCCACTAAAGCAAAGAGCACATCAAAAAGCCACACAAAAATGTAACTCTGAGGGATGAATACGTGTGGTTAGTTTAAAAAGAGTGAGCATTAACATTTAAAGCAATGGTAATTTACTCCTATCTGTAATTTTGAGCTCCTGTGCTGAAATTGCTCATTTGGAAATTACCAAGTGCTGGGGTCTCATTTGTGATCTCCTTCCCCGTATACCCCGCACACACAAGAGTCATCACGACCACCTGAGTCACTGCTGCCATCTCCCGGAAGCGCGCTCTCCAAATGTCAATACCATTTTCTCTGGTGCAGTGAAGATGACCCCTGACAGTAACCTGCTTACACTACAGGGTGAGCTTGAGGTGGCACAGAACCTGGAATGTGTTCCAAGAGCAGCGCCACTGTCCTCCATTCTCTCCTCCTCCTGTAGCCAAATTGCTAGGTCACAGATTATCTGGGTCTTGCAAATCATCCCCATTACCCACTTCCATTAGTCATTACTTAAATAGAAATGGAAAACCATTTAATGGAGCAAAAGGAGCTGCTTTTGACCATATCCCAATCAAATAATGTCTATGCCTGATGAAATTATACCCAGATTATGGATTCATGCAGAAGCAAAAATATAGACATGATCCAATATTAAGAGATATGACTACTCTCAAAGACCAATACATACGAAACCCTTGTGTTCTTCTGCGACTCATACAGACAGACTGTTCTTTCCAGCTTCTCAAACCCTGATTCTAAAAAGTTTACCCAAAACTCAAGCATTAGATCTTTTCTCTTTCCCATGCAGCATTGATCCAGAAGGTTAGTAGTTAATAGTTGTCTGATATAAATTAGCTTAAAAAAGAACTGAAAATCTTTGATCAATTGAATTGAGAAAGGGGAAGAACTCAGGAAGACTTAATATGATTGAATGCTTTTGTAATGCAGTGAACAAAGAAACAGTATGCTATCTTTGTTACAGACTGTTTTTATCATGTTTTCTGAGAGTTATATTGCTTGGGAGACATAATTTACTTTGTTGGAGAGTCATATCCATGTAAGAATCAGCCATATTATAATGAGGTTGTATCTCTACTAAAGTGAAGTGAAGTGAAGTCGCTCAGTCGTGTCCGACTCTTTGCGACCCCATGGACTGTAGCCTACCAGGCTTCTCCGTCCATGGGATTTTCCAGGCAAGAATACTGGAGTGGGTTACCATTTCCTTCTCCAGGGGATCTTCCCGACCCAGGGATCGAACCCAGGTCTCCCACATTGGAGGCAGACGCTTTAACCTCTGAGCCACCAGGGAAGCTAAAGCTATTTCTAATTCTGAAGATTGTTGATGTGGAAGATGAAGGAAAGAACAGATTAGTACCTAATTATTTTTATTGACAAGCTTATCAAAATATCTATAGAATGAATTCCAGTAGCTTCTTTCTTATTTCTGGCCACATAATTCAGCTGTGATTGCTCAAGTACAGACTTGATAAGCACTTAGCCTGGCACCCCAAGTTGAACCTTCTTTCCTTTCAAACAGGAGAGAGATATTCCAACTCTCCAAATGGTTAGGACTGAGGTTATGAGTAAGCCTGCTGTCCACAATGGATAAGGTTCAAGGGAACCCAATGGACTGTGACTAAAACCTCACTAGAACGTTTAATACCTACAGAAAGATTTTTAGAAGAAAAAATAATCAATATAGCTGTTTTCCTTTCTTTTAGGATTTTCCATCCTCCAAGCGATTATGGAAGCAGCAGTACAGAACAACTGGCAGGTGACAGCAAGGTCTGTGGGAAACATCAAGGACGTCCAAGAATTCCGGCGCATCATTGAAGAAATGGACAGGAGGCAGGAAAAACGATACTTGATTGACTGCGAGGTTGAAAGGATTAACACGATTTTGGAACAGGTAGGTTTGAGACTTATTCCACCAAACCATCAACCTGAGGCAGTTCCCATATCTGCTAATAAATTAAGTAGCCAACAGACTAAACTTGCCAACAGTTTTGATAGTCTCTCTAATCCTTTTTTCCTCCCCAGTGGCAGAAAAAAGAGAGAGAGAGAAATAAAAGAAAATCTAAGCTGTTGAAAATTGCATAGCATGATTAATCTGGTAGTCTCTGCAATTTAATGCATAAACACACCCTTCCACACCTCTGTTTTGTTTTTTGTTTTTTTTTTAACACTTTTTTTTAAATTTTATTTTTACTTTATTTTACTTTACAGTACCGTATTGGTTTTGCCATACATTGACATGAATCCACCACGGGTGTATACGAGCTCCCAATCCTGAATCCCCCTCCCACATCCCACCCCATATCCTCTCTCTGGATCATCCCCGTGCACCAGCCCCAAGCATCCTGTATCCTGTATCAAACATAGGCTGGTGCTTCCTTCTTACAAGATAGTATACATGTTTCAATGCCATTCTCCCAAATCATCCCACCCTCTCCCTCTGCCACAGAGTCCAAAAGTCCATTCAATACATCTGTGTCTCTTTTGCTGTCTCGCAAGTAATCCCCTTCCTTTCCACACCTTCCTCCCAGCAAGGAACAGTTAAGGGGTTAGAAAGGGAGGAAGAGTAGAGTTTTTGTTTCAGGGGCCTAGTGGCAAAACGTCAAAGCATCATTCACTAGGTTTGAATCTGTGGATATTTTTCCAAAATATCCCTCTGGTTTGAGACAGAGAACAAGAAAGAGAGAATGAATGATAATATATGTGTATATAATTGAAGACCATTTTAAAAGTAAGATGGCATAAGAGAAAAAATGATTATGGTTTTTAAAATGTGAAGAAAATGAAAAAGCCTCAGACTGGGGGAAAAAAATACAATTTGATAGGCCGAAAGATATTCATTGTTAACCTTGGATATTTAAATAGAAAACTGAAAAATATGAGACGAAACGTTTCACCCTAAGCCAGATGGATATTCTGTTTGGAGTAAAGAGTCAAATAGAAATGTGATAAAAGTTTATTATTTTCCTTAGCAGTCTCAATTTGCCAGTTAATAACAAAGAGCACATGCTGCCATAAACAAAACTGTAAGGGAAACATTTCCATTCTAATTCGATCCCAGTGTACCTAGGGGCCAAAACAGCTTCAGCGATTGAAATTATAGTGAGCAGTCATTGCCTGGGAGAGCTATTTTATAGCAAATTAAATATTAACAATTTGTCAGATATGCCCCCATGAGAAGAGAATGTAAAAAAAAAAAAAAGAAATTGGTAAGAAAAGAGAAGGAAAAGGAGGGAAGGGGAGAGAAGAGGAATGAGGAAGGAAGAAAGGAAGCACTGATGGTGCATCACAGAGACAGAAAGCTGTCCCCTTCTTAGGAACACCATCATCTCTAGTGAATCAACTTCACAAAAAAATCTAGAGCACCAGCCTGGCTAAATCAAATTTTGCAACTAACATTCTCTTAAGCTACCCAAATGATCCACCCCTCCCTTCCAAAAGGAAAAAAAAACTGCCTTTGATTTTCTTAGATCTTGAAAGTGAAGAATCAGGTCAGTGATGTTGGTATATGTACTCCATGCCCTCTAAAATTTTATACCAAAATAGCCTTTTAGTGGGTGACCTACTTAATAGCCTAAAGCAGAGGCCTCGTCATACTTTGTTTTCCTTCTTTTGTACTAGTCACTTTGGTTTCCAGAATAGTTTACATTCTGATAAGTCTTTGGGGACCTTATACTAGAATCTGAGTTAAATTCACCCATTCCAGTCCATTTTAGTTCGCCGATTCCTACAATGTCAACGTTCACCCTTGCCATCTCTTGTTTGACCACTTCCAATTTGCCTTGATTCATGGACCTGACATTCCAGGTTCCTATGCAATATTGCTCTTTACAGCATTGGACCTTGCTTCCATCACCAGTCACATCCACAGCTGGGTATTGTTTTTGCTTTGGCTCCATCCCTTCATTCGTTCTGGAGCTATTTCTCCACTGATCTCCAGTAGCATATTGGGCACCTAATGACCTGGGGAGTTCCTCTTTTGGTATCCTATCATTTTGCCTTTTCATACTGTTCATGGGATTCTCAAGGCAAGAATACTGAAGTGGCTTGCCATTGCCTTCTCCAGTGGACCACGTTCTATCAGACCTCTCCACCATGACCCGCCCGTCTTGGGTTGCCCTGCAGGCATGGCTTGGTTTCATTGAGTTAGACAAGGCTGTGGTCCTAGTGTGATTAGATTGACTAGTTTTCTGTGAGTGTGGTTTCAGTGTGTCTGCCCTCTGATGCCCTCTTCACGATCCAGATAATCATGATGATGTGATCACTCATCTATAGTCAGACATCTTGGAATGTGAAGCCAAGTGGGCCTTAGAAAGCATCACTACGAACAAAGCTAGTGGAGGTGATGGAATCCCAGTTGAGCTGTTTCAAATCCTGAAAGATGATGCTGTGAAAGTGCTGCACTCAATATGCCAGCAAATTTGGAAAACGCAGCAGTGGCCAAAGGACTGGAAGAAGTCAGTTTTCATTCCAATCCCAAAGAAAGGCAATGCTAAAGAATGCTCAAACTACTGCACAACTGCACTCATCTCACACGCTAGTAAAGTAATGCTCAAAATTCTCCAAGCCAGGCTTCAGCAATATGTGAACTCCCTGATGTTCAAGCTGGTTTTCGAAAAGGCAGAGGAACCAGAGATCAAATTGCCAACATCCATTGGATCATAGAAAAAGCAAGAGAGTTCCAAAAAAACATCTATTTCTGCTTTATTGACTATGCCAAAGCCTTTGACTGTGTGGATCACAATAAACTGTGGAAAATTCTGAAAAAGATGGGAATACCAGACCACCTGACCTGCCNCCAGATGTTCAAGCTAGTTTTAGGAAAGGCAGAGGAACCAGAGATCAAATTGCCAACATCCACTGGATCATGGAAAAAGCAAGAGAGTTCCAGAAAAACCTCTATTTCTGCTTTATTGACTATGCTAAAGACTTTGACTGTGTGGATCACAATAAACTGTGGAAAATTCTGAAAAAGATGGGAACACCAGACCACCTCACCTGCCTCTTAAGAAACCTGTATGCAGGTCAGGAAGCAATAGTTAGAACTGGACATGGAACAACAGACTGTTTCCAAATAGGAAAAGGAATACGTCAAGGCTGTATATTGTCACCCTGGTTATTTAACTTATATGCAGAGTACATTATGAGAAATGTTGGGCTGGAGGAAGCACAAGCTGGAATCAAGATTGCTGGGGAAAATATCAATAACCTCAGATATGCAGATGACACCACCTTTATGGCAGAAAGTGAAGAACTAAAGAGCCTCTTGATGAAAGTGAAAGAGGAGAGTGAAAAAGCTGGCTTAAAACTCAACATTCAGAAAACTAAGATCATGGCATCTGGTCCCATCACTTCATGGCAAATAGATGGGGAAAGAGTGGCTGACTTTATTTTTCTGGGCTCCAAAATCACTGCAGATGGTGACTGCAGCCATGAAATTAAAAGACACTTACTCCTTGGAAGGAAAGTTATGACCAACCTAGACAGTATATTCAAAAGCAGAGACATTACCTTTGCCCACAAAGGTCTGTCTAGTCAAGGCTATGGTTTTTCCAGTGGTCATTTACGGATGTGAGAGTTGGACTATAAAGAAAGCTGAGCACTGAAGAATTGGTGCTTCTGAACTGTGGTGTTGGAGAAGACTTTTGAGAGTCCCTTGGACTGCAAGGAGATTCAAGAAATCCATCCTAAAGGAGATCAGTCATGAGTGCTCATTGGAAGGACTGATGTTGAAGCTGAAACTCCAATACTTTGGCCACCTGAGGCGAAGAGCTGACTCATTTGAAAAGACTGTGATGCTGGGAAAGATTGAGGGCAGGAGGAGAAGGGGACAACAGAGGATGAGATGGTTGGATGGCATCACCGACTCAATGGACATGAGTTTGGGTGGACTCAGGGAGTTGGTGATGGACAGGGAGGCGTGGCGTGCTGCAGTTCATGGGGTTGAAAAGAGTCGGACACGACTGAGTGACTGAACTGAACTGAGCCTGGATGAGAACCAGGAATCCTAGCCACCAGCCAAACAAGTGCTAGAGGCTGGAAGCAAATTTTCCCTGGCTGTTGCCTCCATTTGAAAGCAAGAATATTTCAAGGAAGCAAAAACTGTAAAAACAGGTGGAAAGTTTATTATTAGTGGCAAGCACAACAAGTGGGAGAGCACACAGAGAAACAATTTGTTAAGATACAAGCAAGGCAGAAATACATACCCCCAGAGAGAAAGGGTGTGGGCGTCCCCCGAAATGAGGAAGAGTGCAGTGAGTAGACTGTTAAACCATTTATATAAGACAGTTCTTCCAGGTCTTGGCTTATCTTTGGCCAATTATCTGGTTTCTTTTTTCACACCTGCCCTGCCCTAGGACCCTTTCCAACATGTGCGTGCAACATTTTTCCAAAATGGATTCCAGCCCAGAGGCCTATGGATGTTAGGGTTGGAGTATCACCTATTAATGGAGAAGGAACTGGCAACCCACACCAGTATTCTTGCCTGGAGAATCCCGTGGATGGAGGAGCCTGGTGGGTTGCTGTCCATGGGGTCGCACAGAGCTGGACATGACTGAAACGACTTAGCATACATGCATGCATTGGAGAAGGAAATGGCAATCCACTCCTGTGTTCTTGCCTGGAGAATCCCAGGGACGGCAGAGCCTGGTGGGCTGCCGTCTGTGGGGTCACACAGAGTCGGACACAACTGAAGCGACTTAGGAGCAGCAGCAGCAGCATCACCGATTGAAAAGGCTTCCCTGGTGGCTCAGTGGTAATGAATCTGCCTGCCTATGCAGGAGACACAGGAGGCACAGGTTAGATCCCTGAGTTGGGAAGATCCGCTGGAGAAGGAAATGTAAAACCACTCCAGTATGCTTGCCTGGGAAATGCTTTCCGTGGACAGAGGAGCCTGGTGAGTTACAATCCATGGGGTTGCAAAAGAGTGAGACAGAATTTAGTGACTTAGCAGCAACGTCACCGATTACGGCCTGGTGCCCTCTCCTGTTTGACTCCCAAAGAGCCTTTGTGTGCATGTGCAGTGTCTCCTTTGCCCCAAAGATGGGAAATATGTGATCCCTTAATCTTTTAATCAAACAGGGTTTAGCCCCTCTTTCTCCCTGCCATAACTGTTATCTTAAAGTGCCCGCAGGAGACAAAGTCCAGCCATTTACCCTGTTCCTGTTGCAATTTCCACCTCAAAGTACAAATAGGAGATTGTTTGTAAATATCTAGCCTAGAGCCCACATGCCTCCTTCTTCATGAATCGTAAACAGGAGGCTAGTTGTAATGTCTAGCCAGGAGCCCATCTATCTCCTGCCTCAACACCACTTCTGAGAAATTCAATAGGAATTGACCCATCACCAGCATAACTACGTGTTTGGCAATGAAAACCCAAATGGTGAAGTGTTTGCTCATAGGTGATGAAAAACCTGGTCATGTCAATCTTTTTTTTTTTTTTTTTTCATAGCTAGGTATACACACATTAGCCTTTACAAAATCTCAAAAGTTCTTAATATTGCAGGGTTTTAAAATTAAGGCCATAGACAGAGTGGGCCGTGGGGGCACGGCTATGGTTATCCTGACACATAGCATGGTGGGGACTGGGGTGTGGGCACAACTTAGTTGTAAAGGAAACTGAGGCCAAGGTTAAATAACTGATCAAAGGGCATAGAGTTGGGATTCAAAGCCAGGTTCGCTTGAGTCCAGCGTCTATGCTGTTCAACCTGTTGCCTCCCATGGGCAGAGAGTGAGCAAAGCTCAGAGGACCAAACTATTAATGTAAGGAGATTAGTGCCTCATTTGGGCCTGATTGTAGAAAAGTTTGGACACCGGCAGATGGACGGGCTGCTTGGAACAGTAGACTGAAATGGAGACTGGGGTTCAGTGTGAGGCTGGGATGGAAGAGAGACTAGTTGGAATCGTGGGGAATGGCTGGGCGCTTTTGCCATAACCCAGGTGAGAGTGACAGTGATTTGGACTCAAGTGATCCAGTGTTCTTGCCTAGAGAATCCCAGGGACAGGGGAGCCTGGTGGGCTGCCGTCTATGGGGTCACACAGAGTCGGACACGACTGAAGCAACTTAGCAGCGATCATGGTGGATATGGTAAGAAGTGGCTGCATTCTGAATATGATTTGAAGATCAAGTTGACAAATTTGATCCCAGGATGGGTACGGGATATGAGATAAGACAAATCAGGTAAGCTTTCCAGGTTCAGTTGCTCTGTCACTTTTCTTTATAACTGGGCATTTAGGAGGCTTTTGGTTTTTGACTATTACAGATGAGATGGTGGTGAACACCCTTGTAGGGTTTTCCAGGAGGCACAGTGGAAAAGAATCCACCTGCCAGTGCAAGAGACACGGGAGACTTATGTTTAATCCATGGGTCGGAAGATCCTCTGGAGGAGGAAATGGCAACCTACTCCAGTATTCTTGCTTGGAAAATCCCATGGACAGAAGACCCTGGTGGGCTACAGTCCAAGGGGTTGCACAGAGTCAGACACAACTGAGCTACTGAGCACAGTCATGAACATCCTTGTAGATGAATCTGTACACCATCTGGAAGGATTTTCCTGGGGGTAGATTCAGTCCTTCTAACTCACCCAACTGTGCACCACCTGTGTAGGTATATACCTGGAGGCAGAGTAGGGTGGTGGTTTGAGCATGAACTTTGATGTCAGACATTTGGGAGCAAATCTGGGCTCTGCTGTTAGGACTTGGATTGATTGATCAACTCTTCTGTGCCTCAGTTTCTTCCTCTATAGATCAGAGTAATGATAGCCAATATCCTACATCATGTGAAATGCCGGGCTGGATGAAGCACAAAGCTGGAATCAAGATTGCTGGGAGAAATATCAATAACCTCAGATATGCAGATGACACCACCCTTATGGCAGAAAGTGAAGAACTTAAGAGCCTCTTGATGAATGTGAAAGAGGAGAGTAAAAAGGTTGGCTTAAAACTCAACGTTCAGAAAAATAAGATCATGGCATCAAGTCCCATTGCTTCATGGCAAATAGATGGGGAAACAGTGGAAACAGAGACAGACTTTATTTTCTTGGGCTCCAAAATCACCGCAGATAGTGACTGCAGACGTGAAATTAAAAAGACACTTGCTCCTTGAAAGAAAAGCTATGAAAAACCTAGACAGCATATTAAAAAGCAGAGACATTACTTTAGCGACAAATGTCCATCTAGTCAAGGCTATGGTTTTTCCAGTAGTCATGTATGGATATGAGAGTTGGACTATAAAGAAAGCTGAGCACCGAAGAATTGATGCTTTTGAACTGTGGTGTTGAAGACTCTTGAGAGTCCCTTGGACTGCAAGGAGATCCAACCAGTCCATCCTAAAAGAAATCAGCCCTGAATATTCATTGGAAGGACTGATGCTGAAGCTGAAACTCCAATACTTTGGCCACCTGATGCAAAGACCCGACTCATTGGAAAAGACCCTGATGCTGGGAAACATTGAGGGCAAGAGGAAAGGGGAGGACAGAGGATGAGATGGTTGGATGGCATCACTGACTCGATGGACATGAATCTGAGTAAACTCCGAGAGTTGGTGATGGACAGGAAAGCCTGACGTGCTGCAGTTCATGGAGTCACAAAGAGTTGGACACGAGCGACTGAACTGAACTGAGCAAATATCCTGTAGGTAGGATTAACTAAAGCACTTCGTCAGTGTCAGTTTATTTTCCCTTGAAACTGACTTCACATTTAAAAATTTCCAAGTACAAATGTTTTAAAGGGATTGTTTATACTAATTGTTGTTGTTGTTTAGTCCCTAAGTCATGTCAAATTCTTTTCTGACCCCGTGGACCATAGCCAGCCATGCTACTCTGTCCATGGGATTTCTCTGGCAAGAATACTGGAGTGGGTTGCCATTTCCTTCTCTAAGGGATCTTCCCGACCCAGGAATTGAACCCACATCTCCTTCACTGCCAGGCAAGTTCTTTGCCATTGAGCCACCAGGGTGAAGCAATACGTCCAATGAAAAAGTAGCAATCACTTCCCAGAAATAAGAAATCATAAAATAAATTTAATGTAAAAAAGAATTCTGGTAAATTCTAGTTAGGTAATATCACAGAGTCAACAGGACTAGTCAGTGTTAGAGAGGTGTTCAAGCCCTGTTATTACTAAACTGAGATGGTTTGCCTCAACTTGGACGAATTGAAAGAAAAGTGTAAAAAGAGGAAGTTTAAATGCCCTGTCCACTGTTACCTAACATGTAACCATCATACTTGGGAGAACTCTGTCCTGGGACTTCACAATAGGAAGGCTTTAGATGATGAAACCTCAGATAGGCAGATGACTCCACCCTTAGTGCAGAAAGCAAAGAGGAACTAAAGAGCCTCTTGATGAAGGTGAAAGAGAAGAGTGAAAAAGTTGGCTTAAAACTCAACATTCAGAGAACTAAGATCATGGCATCCAGTCCCATCACTTCATGGCAAATAGATGGGGAAACAATGGAAACAGTGACAGACTTTATTTTCTTGGGCTCCAAAATCACTGTGGACAGTGACTGCAGCCATAAAATTAAAAGACGTTTGCTCCTTGGAAGAAAAGCTATGAAAAACCTAGACAGCATATTAAAAAGCAGAGACATTACTTTGCCAACAAAGGTCCGTGTAGTCAAAGCTATGGTTTTTCCAGTAGTCATGTATGGATGTGAGAATTGGACCATAAAGAAGGCTGAGCTGAAGTATTGATGCTTTTGAACTGTCGTGTTGGAGAAGACTCTTGAGAGTCTCTTGGACTGCAAGGAGATCCAACCAGTCCATCCTAAAGGAGATCAGTCCTGAATATTCATTGGAAGGACTAATGCTGAAGCTGAAACTCCAATACTTTGGCCACCTGATGAGAAGACTGGACTCATTGGGAAAGACTCTGATGCTGGGAAAGACTGAAGGCGGGAGAAGGGGACGACAGAGGATGAGATGGTTGGATGGCATCACTGACTTGATGGACATGAGTCTGAGCAAGATCCGGGAGATGGTGAAAGACACGGAAGCCTGGCGTGCTGCAGTCCAAGGGGTGGCAGAGTCGGACACCACTGAGAAACTGAACAAAAACAAGACGACTATTGACTTACTGACCCTCAGAGCGGGGACAGGTAATACTGACCCCAACAGCTTACCTACCTTTTCAATTCAAAGTATATCTCTCCGTGTGCATGTGTGTGCCCTGTGTGCTGAGGCCGCCCGGGTCCCTCTGACTCTTGACTCCCAGGAGGTGGGGGCGGGGCCGGGAGCGATGGGGCTGCTGGGCAGAAGGGGCGGGGCAAGTAGATGGGGGCGGGGCCGAACGCCAGCGCAGCCTAGTCTCGCCGGTACGGAGCCGGCGAGTGGAGACCAAGCTGCATCGAGGAACCCGGTTCCCAGGGGTGAGTGCTCCTGAGCCCAGCGCAAGGGACGCTGGGCGCCGAGGGTCCCGCTCCTGGGATTGGGACGCCTGACTGCCGTCCAGGCCGCCAGGCTCGCGATGAAGCTGCCTCGGTTTCCCCTTCGGGAGTCCCGGAGTCTAGAAGGAAAGGGGCCGTCTGGAGGTTGGGAAGCCTCCTGGCGGACTGTGAGGAGGCTAGAGGGGGAGCGGCGTGGGCGGAACTTCCGTCCCTGGAGCCACTGAGTTCTATAGAGAGGTGTGATTTGGGGGTCGAGGTTGTGTGTAGGGAGACAGTCCACGGTGAAGTTGTGAGGCGCCGGCCGGCCAGGCTTCAGATTTCTGAGCGGGAGCTACTTTCTGTCCAGCCTCCTCCTCTCTCCCTCAGTTTCCCCAGTTTCGCCTTGCTTGTGAGTGGATGGGTATAAATGAGAGTGCCCGGATGCTCTCTAACCCCGCCTGTGGCCTGGTAACTGTCGTGGGAGTCTCCTGCCTCCACCTCCTCACTGGTGGGTGTGGGGACCCCTGCCCATCCCCAGTCCTATCTCTGCCCAGACCCACACACACCAGGGCCTGCCAGCGCCACATCTTTTGTGCTGTTCATCCTCTCGTTTTCTCCTCCTGTTGAGGAACAGCCATCTGGTCCTCCTTGCTTTGCAACAAACTCAAACGCCTCCTCCATCTCCTCCAGGAGGGCTCCCCCAGATGAACCCTTGGCTCTCAGTCTGTTCTTGCTTCTCTCCTTCTTTTTCGAGCTCTTGGGCTTCTCCCAGTGGTGGGCTCCATCTCCCCACAGGCTGTTCTCTGGGCACAGGGTCCTTGTTCCATAGAGGGGAGAAGACCCCATTGGTTAAGACATTCCTGTTGCTTCACTCTCGTAATCACTCTGCTCCTAAATTGACTGATCACTCAGATCCCCTTCACCAATCAGCATTCTGAGATCTGAGCCTGGAAGGGACCCCATCTAGCCTGCTAACCTCCCACCCAGTGCACGATCCCACAACTACATATGTTCAGTGTTGGGGAGCTCATTACTTAAGAAACACTGTTCAGCGTCCTGCAGCTCTGGCTTCATTTAGTCAAAAATCTGTGGCTTGCAGATTCCCCCCCTTGGGTCCACTTCTGGCTCCTAGAACCATTTCCAATAGAGGAAATCCATTTTTTTATTCGTTCATACAGTCTTGATCAGTTCACTGGATGAGACACTGGGGGTACAGCAAAGAAAACATCAGATAAAAGTCTCTGCCCTCATGGGGTTCGTTTTCTGGAAAGGAGTTGGACAGCCATCAGTAAGTAAATACATGACATCTCAGGTAGTAGTAATAAGTGCTATAGAGAGAAAGAAAGCAGGCAAGAGGGATGAGGTATGGGGCCAGGTGGTGCTAGTGGTAAAGAACTCGCCTGCCAACGCAGGAGACATGGGTCTCTGGGAAGATCCCCTGGATGAGGGCATGGCAACCCACTCCAGGATTCTTGTCTGGAGAATCGCATGGACAGAGGAGCTGGCAGGCTACAGCTCACAGGGTTGCAAAGAGTCAGACACGACTTAGCACACATGCATTGTGGTTTTATACAGCTTAGTCAAGGAGGGCCTCTCTGAGAGAGTGACAACTGAGCAAAGCCTTACAGGAGGTGAGGGGGAAGCTATGTGAATAACTGGGGAAAAGGACAGTGTGCCCACAGAGGGAAGAGCATACGCAAAGGTCCTGGGGCAGAAATATGACAGGTGGAAGCAGGTCTGGCTTGTTCTAGGAACAAGGTCAGTGTGGCTGGAGCAGGGTAGGTGAGGAGCCAGTGAAGTATGAGTAGGAGATGAGTGCAGAGAGGTAAAGGGTGGGGAGGTGGGGACCCTTACATAAGGATGGGGTCTTGAAGGCTGCCTCGAGGGCTTTGGTTTTCACTCTGAGTGCACTGGAAACCACTGGAGGTCTTTGTGCAGAGCATCACCTGCTCTGATTTAGGGATTAGCAGGTTCATCTGGCTGTGGGCAGGAGAGAGGCTGTAGGGAGAAGTCAGAAAGGTAGGGAGACCACTGAGGGGACCACTGTTGTCATTCTGGGGAGAGACCATGGGGGGCTTGTACCCATGGCAGAAAAATGATGAAAAATACCAGATTTTCAGATTTGGGATATATTTGAAGGTAGGGGGTGATAGAATTTGGGACTTCTAAGGACAGTCTAAAGAAAGGTAGGGAGACCACTGAGGGGACCACTGTTGTCATTCTGGGGAGAGACCATGGGGGGCTTGTACCCATGGCAGAAAAATGATGAAAAATACCAGATTTTCAGATTTGGGATATATTTGAAGGTAGGGGGTGATAGAATTTGGGACTTCTAAGGACAGTCTAAGGTGGCTGGGAGATTTGGGGGCTGAGCATAGACTGAAATAGGGTTTCCCTGAAAATACAATGCGGGAGACCCAGGTTCATTTTGGGACAGTCTAAGGTGGCTGGGAGATTTGGGGGCTGAGCATAGACTGAAATAGGGTTTCCCTGGAAATACAATGCGGGAGACCCAGGTTCATTCCCTGGGTTGGGAAGATCCCCTGGAGAAGGGAATGACTACCCACTCCAGTATCCTTGCCTGGAGAATTCCATGGGCAGAGGAGTTTGGCAGGCTATAGTCCATAGGATCGCAAAGAGTCAGTCAGACATGACTGAGTGACTAACACTTTCTTTTCTTTTTCATAGACTGAAGTGGGACCTGTTTAGGGGACATCCCATTAGGCAGTTGGAAAAGCTTAGTGGGGACATTGGAGCTGGAATAAAATTTAGAGCATCATCACCAGACAGCTGGTATTTAAAGCCACAAGCTCACGTAGGGAGAGAGTCATTCAGAGAAAAGAGGTCCCACCAGGGAGTTCTGCAGCTCGCAGCGTTAGGAATTAGCCAAGGAGACAAAAGAACAGCCAGTGAGATGGGAGGAGAAATCAGAGAGTGAGGGGTC
The DNA here is from genome assembly GCA_006410635.1 of Cephalophus harveyi. Classification (NCBI taxonomy): domain Eukaryota; kingdom Metazoa; phylum Chordata; class Mammalia; order Artiodactyla; family Bovidae; genus Cephalophus; species Cephalophus harveyi. The sequence continues at coordinate 217,861 of SJYT01049458.1, forward strand.
TTCTGGAGGGAACACAGAAGATGCTTCAGGGAGAAGAGAGGGAATGATGATGACGAATGCCTTTGGCAGAGCCAGCAAGTGAGGGTTGAGAATCCAGCAACCTGGAGGTCACCGGGGGCCATGACAAAAGAAGCTGGAGGCCAAAGGGGACAGGAGGGGAGAGCCTGAGGAGAGCAGTACAGACGACAGCTCAGGAGTCCTGCTGTGAAGGGGGCCGAGAAATGGGGTTAGGTGGAGAAATTACATTACGTGTATGTGCTGCTGAGAACAGCTCTCCCGGTGAGAAGCTTGGTGAAGGGGGCAAGAATGGAGCGTGCTGCAGTAGTGAGGGGGCGATAGGTCCAGTGCCCCAGGGGAGGCATGGCCCTGATGAGAGCTGGACAGCTCAGAAGGTAAACTTCTGGGGCCTCCCTCTCTTTCCTATCTGCAGCTGTCCAGCAGGCTGAGATTTTAGCACTTAGGCAAATCAAATGGCTCAGCGCTCCAGAAAAACCAGACTGGCTATGTCTCACGAAGGAAGGAGGGATCAGGGCTTGCCCTAGGCTTGGGGATAAGCGGGGACCCCGTGTGGGTTGCCCCTTCTACTTGACCCTCTGTTTCAGCAAGGAAGTGCCTCTTTCTTTGCGTAGACCGTACCCTCCTCGAGAAAAGACTAGAATGACCTCAAAGTTGCAGTAATTGAAGTGAAGAAGAAAAGGTAATGGAGAGAGGCTGATTGATTTAGTCTGAAGAGGGGCAGTCTGGGCAGGGAATAAAGGGGCAAGAAGTAGGATTTTAGGGACAGTTTTTATGAAATAGGTGTTGAGTGGACATCTGTTTTCTATCGTTTGCAATTTAAACTGAAGCAGGAAAAACTTTGGTTAGACATGATGAGGAACTTCCTATACTGGTTAGTGAGGACAGCAACAGGCCAGGTCTTTTGCCCTGGATGTTTAGGATGAGAAAGGACAATGCCTTCTTAGACACAGAGTGCTGGCAAGATTGATCCCTGGAGGTTCTCCCAGCTCTGTGGTTTCTGGAAGAAGGCTAGGACAGAGATGGGGCTTTCCAGCTCTTGGTGGGAGGGTAGACTGCCAAACCTTCTGGCTAGGGCCAGCCTCCTTCTCCGGGTACCCTGACATCACGAGTCTAATGGGCGTGCCTCAATCATCTGTCGGCCGACCCAGACTTTGCGGGCTTGCGGAGGGCCCCGGCTTAGCTGTAGCTCGTCCCCTTGTGGGTGAGCGTATTTGTAGGTGTGTCAAAGATCATTAGGCTTGGTGGGGTCTCTCTGTGCAGGTCATGGTGGAGGCCGAAAGCTTTGTGCCAGAACTGCTGAGAATTACGTAATTTTTCACATCTGCTTGGCCAACTCTGGCCTCCGCCCATCTTGTAGGGGATTTCCCCAGGAAACACACAGAGTCTGTGGGCAAATCGAGACCTGCCAGTCCTGTGCCACGTAAGGCCTGCTCTAAGCCATGGACTGAGGAGCCTGGAGGGCTACAGTCTGTAGGGCCACAAAGAGTGGGACACGACTGAAGCAAATGAGCATGCACTCTAAACCTGATGATCTTTAGGGGTCGGGGGTTGAGTGATCCAGACTCTCCCGATGTAGAGGAGAGAGCTGCTGTTTGTCCTTAGGCCTCTTCTGGTTGAGAGGGGTAGGCAATGTCCTATCTCATCTGAACTCTTCAGCTTCTTTAATTACTGGCTGCACATGTGTCTTCTAGGCATTGGGTTCGAGGTGAAGTGCAGACCCCATTTCTGGGCTGTTTCTGGAGGACCTGGGCAGGCGTAGTGATGGAGCTGGTGTTTTCATAGCCAAGAACCACTCCGGCGTCAAGCCCAGAGCCTATCCTACCCCGTCTTGTTCTCTCCTCTCCCCTCTCCCCACTTCTATCCTCTGGACTCCTCTGCTTGGCACTGGGCACAGGGAGGAGGCCTGCTTGGCCAGAGAGAACTGTGTTCCTTTCTGGTTTACAGTGGCCTCCGCATTGGGGATTCACAGCCCTCAAAGCTGCCAGACACGTGGGCCACCTGGCTGCCTCAGTTTCCTCATCTAGCCAGCACAGGAATTCCAGCCTACATGTTGGCAGGATTCTGAGCTGTGATCTCTCCTTTCCCTTCCTTTGGCTGGCATATGAGGACGGGTACAGAATGTTCCAGCCCCACCTCTTTTTAGTGGATTTTTGATTCATGAACATTCCTACCGTACTTCCCCGTGGCACAGCTCCATGCCAGGCTTAGAGATGCCAGGATGAGTAAAACCCAGGCTTCCACTTGGGCCAAGAAGGGAGTTAGGCACATAAAGAACTAATAGGGAAAAGGCATACTTTCCAAGCCCCTTGGCATCTGCTCCCTTGAGTCTCCTGGAATGTCCCTGTTTTGTAGACAGATGCTGGAGTTCCTCTTCGGTTCCCATGCCTACGTCCTTTCACTTTCACTTTCTGTGGGCACTGCACCAGCCCACATCCCTGGACTCCGTGACTATCACAGAAGGGAACCTGCTGAGAGATTTTCTCTGCTGCGTGGGGACCCTGCCAGCGCTTGGAGCTCTGTGAAATCGCTTCCCACGGACTCCCAGAACCCAGAGTCTGAGGGCTGAGCCCAGAGTAAGCCATTGGCAGAGGAGACAGCGCACGGTGTGTGGTGGGGGCGTGGGGAGGGCCTGCGCATTTGGGGAGGGGAGCAGTAGACGGGAGTCAGTGCATCCACAGGCTTTGAAATGCACCACGAGTTTCACTTCACCTGGGTTGGCATCTTTACAGCAGTGTTCTGGGTCGTGTTCTGGGTCGTGTTCTGGGTCTGCCCCTGGGGGTCGCCGTGGGTTATGTACACAGGTCTGGGCTCGGGCCTCTGTAGGGAACCCAAATACAAGGGAATGAAAGGCATGCCTTCTGGAGTTGCTCTGCTGGGGTTCAGATCCTAGCTCTACCTCAACCCTTGCGTAAGTCACCAAGCTTCTCTGTGACTCAGTTTCTTCATATGTAAAGTAGGGCTGATCCTAGTACCAAATTCAGAGTGGTTGGCGGGGTTAATCGAAAGCACTTAGGATGGTGCCTGACACGGTATATGTGGTTAACTAATAAACATTAGCCATTATTGAAGAGAGAGCTATGGTAGTGTGAATCCAACCAGCATAGAAGGGACCTCTTGTTGAGAAATGATTCCCCGATGCCTTGGGAGACATTGCTCCTAATATTAACAGAATCCTTTAAAAAAATTTTTTTTTAATTTTATTTATTTTTGGCAGAGCACCAAAAGTTCTTCACTACTGCCCATGGGGTTTCTCTGGTTGTAGTGAGTGGGGGCTGTTTTGTAGTGGAGACACGTGGGCTTCTCTCGTTGCAGGGCACAGGCTTTATTTAGGGCACGCGGTCTTCAGTAGTTGCGGCATGCAGGCTCTTTGGTGCGGGCTCAGTAATTGTGTCAGGCTTAGTTGCCCTGCAGCATTTGGAATCTTCCCGCACCATGGTTCACACCGTGTCCCTTGCATTGGCAACCACCAGGGAAGTCATAAACTTGTTAAACCAGGGATGATGCGTAGATGTCGGAGCCAGGGGCCTTAATTTAACTCCTGTCTGCTTCAGATCCTCTGTGAGACCACAAGCAGTTTGCCTTCTCTGGGCCTCAGTTTGTACATCTGTACAATAGGGAGCTTGCCTCGGTAGTGTCTGAGGGTACAGCCGTGGCTGCCTTGGCCTCAGGGTGGGGCAGACTTGCCCTCTCCACTACCCTCCGCCTGCTTTCTGAGAAGCCCTGCGCTGACCTCTTTCTCCTCCCAGATTGTGAAATGTGCGCACAAGATGCTTTTCAGACACAGAGAAGCCAGCTGGTGGAGTTGCTGGTCTCAGGGTCCCTGGAGGGCTTTGAGAGTATTGTGGACCGGCTGCTTTCCCGGGAAGTCCTCTCCTGGGAGGACTATGAGGGGCTTAGCCTCGTGGGCCAGCCCATCTCCCACTTGGCCAGGCGCCTCCTGGACACCATCTGGAATAAGGGTGCTTGGGGCTGTGAACAACTGACTGCAGCTGTGCGGGAGGCCCAGGCCGACAGCCAGCCCCCCGAGCTTCCCAGCTCCTGGGACCCCCACTCACCCCACCCAGCCCGTGACCTGCAGAGTCATCGGCCAGCCATCGTCAGGAGACTCTACGGCCACGTGGAGGGTGTGCTGGACCTGACACAGCAGCGGGGTTTCATCAGCCAGTACGAAACTGATGAAATCAGGCGGCCCATCTTCACGTCATCCCAGCGGGTAAGCACTTCCCTCTTGGCTCGTCAGATTTCGGAGGAAAAGTGTGCTTAGCTATTGAGACTAGTTCGTGAAATCAGGCCTGTGGGGACTTGTGGGTCATAGTCCTCCTCCTTTAAAGGTGCATGTGTGTGTGCATGCGTGTGTGTGTGCATGTGTGTGTGCGTGTGCGTGTGTGTGTGCATGCGTGTGTGCGTGTGTGCATGCATGTGTGTGCGTGTGCGTGTGTGCGTGCGTGTGTGTGTGTGCATGCTCAATCTTGTCAGACTCTTTGTGACCCCATGGACTATAGCCCACCAGGCTCTTCTGTCCATGGGATTTTTCAGGCAGGAATACTGGAGTGGGTTGCCTTCCTTCTCTAGGGGATCTTCCCAGCCCAAGAATTGAACCCAAGTCTCCTTTGTCTCCTGCACTAACATAGGGATTCTTTACCGCTGTGTCACCTGGGAGCTAGCGGTCTTTCCTGGCCGTCCAGCGGTTAAGACTCCACGTTTCCACTGCAGGGTGCACAAATTTGATCCCTGGTCAGAGAACCAAGATCCCACATGTTGCATGGTGTGGCAAAAATTAATCAATAAAAATCAGTAAGGTAGCTGGGAAGGTAAAAGTTGCTGTGGCTTTTTGGTATCATGCCACTTCTGATGCGAGATGCTGTTATGTGGTGGCGAGCATCTTGGATTCTGAAGTCAGGATGATTCAGGCTCAAGGCCTGTGACTTCAGATTTCTCTGTGGAAGCTCTCATTCCTTAATCTCTCCTGTCTCAGATTCCTCATCTGGGAAACATCAGTAAGGTCTTGGGAGAATTTGATGAGGTGAGCTACATAACTCTTAGAACAGTACCTAGCACATAGTAAGCACTCATTGTGGAGAAGGAAATGGCAGCCCACCCCAGTATTCTTGCCTGGGAAATCCCATGGACAGAGCAGCCTGGCGGGCTACAGGCCATGGGTCACAGAGTCAGACACGACTGAGCGACTAAGCCACCCCCAGGCGCTCTTCAGCTCACCGTTTGCTGCTATCAGTTCTGTAACTGGCAATGCTCTGTACTTGTTCGCTTTCAGCGTCGTCTGCTTCAAATTAACAGCTCAACAGATCACAAACATTTATTAAGTTAAATCTGTAGTTAATAATTAATACAAAACACTATGTACTTATGTAGTTTAAATGCCCACATAGGACTTCTATATGAAATTGCATTCGCTCATAAACATTCAGGGTTATGATAACTCTGAAGATGCCATTCCACAAGAACAGAAAATGTCTTTGGGGTATTTCTGAAGCTGTTTGTTTTGTTTTCTCCCAAAGAGTGACCCTCAGGTCTCCCGTAATGCAGATGGACAGTCACTAACAGCCCGCTTTTTGGATTGGGAAATTGAGTCTCAGAAAAATGAGAAAAAGCTCACAATAGTTAATGAGAGGGCCAGTGCTAAACCCAGGGCTTTGACTAATTAATTGAATTAATTAATTGGAATTTAATTAATTAATTAAAATCATATGTATCTATTTTGATGCCTACTATGTACCAGTTTCTGTCTTAAAGCTTATTGTGCTGAGAACCTTGTGCATAGTAGGCACTCAAGAAATATTTGTTGATGAAATAATGAATTATTAAATGAATGAATGAACTGGAATACATTGCAGTGTTAGGATGGAGTGGGTTTATTTCATTTTTTATTTTGTAGTAATGTTATTTTAAAAGATTTATTGGAGTATAGTTCATTTACAATGTTGTCTGCTTTCTCATTTGAATTTTGAACATTTGCTTGAAAAATTAGTTCACGTCAATTTTTGCTTCTTTTGGGAAGCTCTCGTGTGTAATTTATTGATAGCATCTTTGAAGAGCAAAATCATTGATGATGTTTGAGAAATGTATCAGATGATGGAGGAGCCATAAGACTGCTCTAAGTAAAGGAATGTGTATGGTCTCGAAATGTCCAGGGGACTTTCTAGTTTTGATTTTTGTCTGTTTTTGAAGTATGTGTTTGGTGTCCAAGTGAGTTTAGGTAAAGCTGATTGAGACTCATGGAGTTAGCCTGCTCAAGGCTGCTTTCAAGTGTTCATGGTGTTTATGTTCAGGTGTCTTAGAGCCGCTGTGTTGTGGACCTCTATCACCAGCGCACCTGAGACCTACTGTTGTACCTTGTACTGTAGTCCCTGTGGCGATTACAGGGACTCGAAGGAATCGCTACTCATTCAAGTGATTTCCATCTTCCAAGAATTATTTTTTCCATTCTTGTAGGTTTATAGATTTATGTCTTTTTCTTTCTTTTAAGTTGTTCACTCTTTCAATGAGTCTTAAGAGGAAACCACATTGGATGTGTGTTCAAGTGTTCACTTCACCACCTGATACTGCATTGACTTATTTAAATGCATCTTACTGTACAGATGTTTTTCTGGCCTTTCATTGTGGTGGAAGAGAGGGGCTCATGGCATTGCCATAGTCGGTAGAGACCTTCTCACACCTCTCCATTTGCCTTTCTGGATAAATAAGGACTTTTGCTTTCCCCACAGGCAAGAAGGCTCCTTGATCTCGCCACAGTGAAGGCGAATGGGTTGGCTGCCTTTCTTCTACAGTGTATTCAGGAATTACCGGTCCCATTGGCCCTGCCTTTTGAAGGTATATATGTATTCTTTTCAGTTATCAGAAAAGGAAAGGAAGACTTTCCGATTCATGGTGAAGAGCAAAAACATCAGCATAAGACTTGTCATAACTCTGAAGATGCCATTCCACAAGAACAGAAAATGTCTTTGGGGTATTTCTGAAGCTGTTTGTTTTGTTTTCTCCCAAAGAGTGACCCTCAGGTCTCCCGTAATGCAGATGGACAGTCACTAACAGCCCGCTTTTTGGATTGGGAAATTGAGTCTCAGAAAAATGAGAAAAAGCTCACAATAGTTAATGAGAGGGCCAGTGCTAAACCCAGGGCTTTGACTAATTAATTGAATTAATTAATTGGAATTTAATTAATTAATTAAAATCATATGTATCTATTTTGATGCCTACTATGTACCAGTTTCTGTCTTAAAGCTTATTGTGCTGAGAACCTTGTGCATAGTAGGCACTCAAGAAATATTTGTTGATGAAATAATGAATTATTAAATGAATGAATGAACTGGAATACATTGCAGTGTTAGGATGGAGTGGGTTTATTTCATTTTTTATTTTGTAGTAATGTTATTTTAAAAGATTTATTGGAGTATAGTTCATTTACAATGTTGTCTGCTTTCTCATTTGAATTTTGAACATTTGCTTGAAAAATTAGTTCACGTCAATTTTTGCTTCTTTTGGGAAGCTCTCGTGTGTAATTTATTGATAGCATCTTTGAAGAGCAAAATCATTGATGATGTTTGAGAAATGTATCAGATGATGGAGGAGCCATAAGACTGCTCTAAGTAAAGGAATGTGTATGGTCTCGAAATGTCCAGGGGACTTTCTAGTTTTGATTTTTGTCTGTTTTTGAAGTATGTGTTTGGTGTCCAAGTGAGTTTAGGTAAAGCTGATTGAGACTCATGGAGTTAGCCTGCTCAAGGCTGCTTTCAAGTGTTCATGGTGTTTATGTTCAGGTGTCTTAGAGCCGCTGTGTTGTGGACCTCTATCACCAGCGCACCTGAGACCTACTGTTGTACCTTGTACTGTAGTCCCTGTGGCGATTACAGGGACTCGAAGGAATCGCTACTCATTCAAGTGATTTCCATCTTCCAAGAATTATTTTTTCCATTCTTGTAGGTTTATAGATTTATGTCTTTTTCTTTCTTTTAAGTTGTTCACTCTTTCAATGAGTCTTAAGAGGAAACCACATTGGATGTGTGTTCAAGTGTTCACTTCACCACCTGATACTGCATTGACTTATTTAAATGCATCTTACTGTACAGATGTTTTTCTGGCCTTTCATTGTGGTGGAAGAGAGGGGCTCATGGCATTGCCATAGTCGGTAGAGACCTTCTCACACCTCTCCATTTGCCTTTCTGGATAAATAAGGACTTTTGCTTTCCCCACAGGCAAGAAGGCTCCTTGATCTCGCCACAGTGAAGGCGAATGGGTTGGCTGCCTTTCTTCTACAGTGTATTCAGGAATTACCGGTCCCATTGGCCCTGCCTTTTGAAGGTATATATGTATTCTTTTCAGTTATCAGAAAAGGAAAGGAAGACTTTCCGATTCATGGTGAAGAGCAAAAACATCAGCATAAGACTTGTCAGCTACAATCTCACTTACTGGCTGTGCAACCCTCCCTGAAACTCAGTGTCTCATTTTAAGGGTAGCTTCACCTCTGCGGGCTTCCTTGGTGGCCCAGTGGTAAAGAATCCACCTGCCAATGCAGGAGATGGAGGTTTGATCCCTGGGATGGGACGATCTCCTGAAGGAAATGGCTCCCCACTCTAGTATTCTTCCTGGGCGATCCCATGGGCAGAGGAGCCTGGTAGGCTACAGTCTAGGGGGTTGCAAAAGAGTTAGACATGACTTAGTGACTAAACGACAATAACAACACCAACACTGTCTCAATGGGATGTTGGGAGGATTAATGTGTGTGCTATTAGGGTTTGCTTTTATTTCTTTTTACCCTGCAGAGTGATCACTTGAGCAACCTTGTCTTGAGGGCTAATACTGGCCTTTCTTACTGGCCCTTCTCTCGTTACTTGTATTAGAAAGATACAGAAACACTTTTTCATGGCTGGTATCTCTTGATCTCTGCAGTTTAGCTACTCATCATTAGAAACTTAGGAGCCAAATGGATTTAGGTAATGTGATATCTCTCATCTCACATGGTCACCGACCCAACTCAGGAATGGGAGAGGCTCAGACAGCACAGCTCGAACATCCCAGGCATCCTGCCAAGTGCTTTATTTATGATGTCTGTCCTTGGCAACAACCCTGAGAAGCAGGTATTATGTCCTCCACTTTGCAGATATGGAAACTGGGGCAGGAAGGTTGAGTGACAAGGTAGGGGAAGATGGATTTGGTTTTAGACCATCGCATCCATGCTTCCTCTTTTCTTGGGAGAAGAGCTCATTGGTTTTAAAGAGAGGACGCAAACCTCGTGTGTCTTATTCTCGTATCACCGTCAGGAAAGCTTGTTACCATCAAGGCCCCCTGACATGACAGATGGATTTATCACGTTGGGCTCTGTCCCCTGAAGGAAGGATGCCTGGAAGCGTGTGCTTGGCATCTGGGTCTGCACCCTCTCACCTGAGAACAGAACGCAGACATCAGTACACTATAGGGGATGCACAGCTCCGAGCATGGTACCCTGCTTAGCCCTTGGTTAATGTTTGCTGTTGGTATCATCAACCTCAGCTGGCTGTTCATGCATGGTTAACACTGTGCCATGGTGCAAGATTCCTGGAGGTGACAATTCCAAAGGTGACAATTGATATGTGTTTGTTTTTAAAATGAGAAAATTTTTTCCCCTGGAGAATTTTGATATGATTGTTGGCAGCTGGAAATCCTGCATGCAAAATCAGAGTATTAGGAAAATATATATATTTTGCAGTCTCCATTCAATGCTCCTAGTTTATCCAGGTGACATTAAGGGCAAAGACAGTCATCAGCTTTGGGAACAGAGGGGAAACAACAATCACAGGGCCTGTCCTTTGAATGGCCATAAATACAGCTTCAGTGTGCTCAGAGCACTCTGTGAGAATTACCTTTTAGCCTTTGAGTTGAGAACAAATGGGTCAGTACCTGGTTGGGGGCAGTGAGGCTGTGATACTCTGTGGTCCTACCACCTGGGGCTCTGGACCATCACTTCTCAATTTCCTATAAAAAACTAACCCCTGACCCTGGGAGTGGTTTGCTCATGATGGTATAATATGAGGATGATGAAGACAAAAGGCGAAGAGGCCAGCAGAAGATGAAATTCTTCTCAGAGTTGCTCATATGAACAAACTCTGGGAGATAGTGAAGGACAGGGAAGCCTGGCGTGTTGCAGTGCATGGGGTCCCCAAAAGACGGATATAACTTAGCGGCTGAACAACAACAAGAGGAAAAACAGCACCCCTGTGGACACATCCTAGACATGAGAACTTGTATTGCAGACAGTTGTATGAAGAGGATGGGGAAGTAGATCTGGATTAGGGAATATTGTCCAGGTCCTTGATCTGGGCGCCCCAGTGGTCCAGATACCATTCACTGCTGGCTCCACTCACATAAACTAGGATAAGCTTCCCATCTCAAGGTCTTTAGTTTAATCACATCTGTCTAATCCCCTTTGCAAGTAAGTTAACATATTCACACATGCTGTGAATTAGAATGTGAGTGCCTTAGAGGGGCCACTGATGTGCCTGCTGCTTCCAGTAATCATAATGATAATAAACACCATTCTGTGAGAGTTAACTGTGTCGCCATTCTTCTAAACTCTTCTTTTTCTCATTTCTTCCTAAAACAATCCTTCAAGGTGTGCTTTGTTCCCAGTTTTAAAGATAAGAATGCTAAAGCCAGAAAGGATGAGATGCCCAAGTTGATGGTAGACCCAGATTTCAAACTCAGGTATATCTGACTTCAGAAACTGAGCTCCTGTGTCCTTAAGCCTTCTGTTTCCCTTTAGAAAGAACAGCTGAGGCTGAGTGGTGAGGGGACTTGTCTAAGTCTACTGAACCAACAAGGTGGGACAGACATTAAAATGCAGGTCTTCTGATCCCAGCCGGGTGCTCCTGATCTTCTCTACAGCTCTTTGCAACGTCAGTAATGATAATGGTGCTAGGCAATGTCTTTTGAGCACTTCGTGTTGGACATTGAACAAAGAACATTATCTTCATTGATCTGTGAGTTTTTACATGGGTCCCTACCTGCAAAACGTAGGGGCCACCACTTTTTCCCTCCCACAGAGGAGAAAACTGAGTCTCAGGAAGGTTACAGGACCAACCTCAAAGTCCATGGCTTGTGAGTGGAGAGCCCATGCGTCACGTCTCATTTCCTTGAGGCAGCCCACCCCTCATCAGGTCCCATTTTCACCATGGTCCCAGCTCCTCTGTTTCTTCCTCTGTCTTCCAGATGCTGCCTGTAAGAAGTACATGTCCAAGCTGAGGACAGTTATATCAGCTCAGTCTCGTTTCCTGAGCACCTACGATGGAGCAGAGAATCTTTGCCTGGAAGAAGTGTATACAGAGAATGTTCTGGAAATCCAGAAGGAGGTGGGCATGGCTGGACCTTCACAGCAGAGCCCTACCACCCTAGGCCTGGAGGAGCTCTTTAGCACCCATGACCATTTCAACAAAGAGGCGGACACTGTGCTGGTGGTGGGCGAGGCGGGCAGCGGCAAGAGCACGCTCTTGCAGCAGCTGCACCTGCTCTGGGCTTCAGGGCGGGCCTTCCAGGAATTTCTCTTCGTCTTCCCGTTCAGCTGCCGGCAGCTGCAGTGCCTGGTGAAACCGCTGTCCGTGCAGACGCTGCTCTTCGAACACTGCTGTTGGCCCGACCTTGGCCCCCAGGATATCTTCCAGGTCCTCCTTGACCACCCTGAGCGCATCCTCTTAACCTTCGACGGCTTTGATGAGTTCAGGTTCAGGTTCACGGATCGGGAGCGTCACTGCTGTCCGACCGCCCCCACGTCAGTCCAGAGTCTGCTCTTCAACCTTCTGCAGGGCAACCTGCTAAAGAACGCCTGCAAGGTGTTGACCAGCCGTCCAGGCGCGGTATCAGCAAGCCTCCGAAAGCACATGCGCATGGAACTCAGCCTCAAGGGCTTCTCGGAAGAGGGCATCGAACTGTACCTGAGGAAGCGGCATCGTGAGCCTGGGGTGGCTGACCGCCTCCTCTGCCTGCTCAGAGCCACCTCGGCCCTGCACGGTCTGTGCCATCTGCCCGTCTTCTCCTGGATGGTGTCCAAATGCCACGAGGAGCTGTTGCTGCAGGGCCGGGGGACCCCAAAAACCACCACGGATATGTACCTGCTGATCCTGCGGCACTTTCTGCTGCACGCTTCCCCCCCACCCTTAGCCACCCATGGCCCCGGACCCAGTCTGATTCAGGGCAGGCTCCCCACACTCCTGCACCTCGGCCACCTGGCTCTCTGGGGCCTGGGCACGTGCTGCTACGTGTTCTCAGCCAAACAGCTGCAGGTGGCACACGTCGATAGTGAGGACCTTTCTCTTGGCTTCCTGGTGCATGCCAAGAGGGTTGTACCCGGGAGTACAGCCCCCCTGGAATTTCTGCATATCACTTTCCAGTGCTTTTTTGCTGCATTCTACCTCGCCCTTAGTGCCGACACCCCGCCATCCTTGCTCAGACATCTCTTCCAAGGTCACGGGCCTGGAAGCTCGCCGCTGGCCAGGGTGCTGCCCAAATGGTTCCTGCGGGGCTCCCGATGCAAAGAAGGCAGCGTGGCTGCTTTGCTGCAGGGGGCCGAGCCGCACAACCTCCAGATCACAGGGGCCTTCCTGGCAGGACTGTTGTCCCAGGAGCACCGGAGCTTGCTGGCCGAGTGCCAGGCCTCTGAGATGGCCCTGCTCCGGCGCTGGGGCTGTGTCCGGCGGTGTCTGACCCGCAGCCTCTGCGAGCACTTCCGCTCCATCCCGCCCGCCGTGCCGGGTGAGGCCAAGAGCATGCACGCCCTGCCCGGCTTCCTCTGGCTCATCCGGAGCCTGTATGAGATGCAGGAGGAGCGGCTGGCGCGGGAGGCCGTGCGCAGGCTGAATGTCGGGCACCTCAAGCTGACCTTCTGCAGTGTGGGCCCGGCCGAGTGTGCTGCCCTGGCCTTCGTGCTGCGCCACCTCCGGCGGCCTGTGGCCCTGCAGCTGGACCACAACTCTGTGGGCGACATCGGCGTGGAGCAGCTGCTGCCTTGCCTGGGCGTCTGCAAAGCTCTTTAGTGAGTGATGTTGGGTGATGCTGGCTGGGCACTGTGGGAATGCTGCCGTCCTGGTGCAGGTAGGGGAGCCCCCTTTATCCTGGGAGCCAGGATCCAGGCCCAGTCTCTTTTGTGCAAAGACCTAGCAGAGATCCCTCCCCAGTCTGCACCTTAGATTCAACTTATGATAAGGAGGGTCAAAATTTATGGAATGGCCCGTGTGCCAGGCACTGTATTACACTTTCCCCAGAATTGCTTGCTTTAATTTAGTTTTAAATATTTTTTGCTCTGTGAGGCAGGTGGGATCTTAGTTCCCTGATCAGGGATTGAACCCATATCCCCTGCATAAAAAGCATGGGGTCTTAACCATGGGACCACCAGGGAAGTTCCAGAATTATCTTTTAATCACAACAACCACCCTGGGCTGTAGGAAGGGATGTTATTATCCCCGTGCTATGCGTCCTTAGTTGGTCCAGTTGTGTTTGATTCTGTGACCCCATGAACTGTAGCGGGCCAGACTCCTCTGTCCATGGGATTCTCCAGGCAAGAATACTGGAGTGGGTTGCCATGCCCTCCTCCAGGGGGTCTTCCCGACCCAGGGGTTGAACCCACGTCTTATGTCTCCTGCATTGGCACTGATGCCACCTGGGAAGCCCTTATTATCCCCAGTATCCTTGATTTGAGGCTCTGAGAAGCAAGGTAACTTGTCCAGGATCACACAGGAAATGGCAGAACTGAGATTCACAATCGATAGCTTTCTCATTACCAGTCTCTGCTCCCCACAAGCAACCTGTGTTATGGATGGGCTTCAGAGGCACCATGGCAGCCTTGAAGTCACAGGCAAAGTTTGGTGTAATATGTGTCTGTATTAGGAACTACCCTCAAATCAGAGGTGACTACACCCCATGAGAGATTTCATTTTGATTTTTAAAAATTTATTTATTAATTTATTCTTAATTGAAGTATAGTTGATTTACAATATTGTATTTGTTTTAGGTATACAGCAAAGTAATTAGTTATATACACACACACATATATGTCTATATGTTTTCCTATTCTTTTCCATTCTAGTTTGTTACAAGATATTGAATATGGTTCTCTGTGGTATACAGTAAATCCTTATTGTTTATTTTATATTTGGTAGGGTACTTCCCTGGTGGCTCAGATGGTAAAGAATCTGCCTAGAATGCAGGAAACCCGGGTTTGATCCCTGGATTGGGATCGTACCCCTGGAGGAGGGCATGGCAACCCACTCTAGTTTTCGTGCCTGGAGAATCCCATGGACAGAAGAGCCTGGTGGGCTATGGTCCATGGAGGTGCAAAGAGTTGGGCACGACTGAGTGACTAAGCACAGCGCACAGCGCGGCACACCTGTTAATCCCATACTCCCTTGAGAGTCTTCCAAATCCCAGTGAGGTGGAAATTTGGAGACCCAAGAGATAGACAGTGGCCACAGAGTTCCACCTGCTTTTTACTGCTTTATGTAGTGCAGAAATTTTAACCTGGCCCTACTGCTCTCAGCCCTCGTCTGAAATTGTGAGCTTTCCCACTTAGGAATGTCTGTGCCCCAGCCCCGTGGGCCTCTCTCCATCCACGGGCCAGACGAGGGCAGAGAGGTGCCCAGGTCAGGTGGCCAGCATGCTGCAGGCTCCCAACTTCCCTTCCAGCCTTGAGAGGGGATTTCTGCTCCCTGTTTTAAACCTCTGAGAAAGCAGAAGTTGTAGCTTAAACTTAAAATCGACTTGCAGCCTCTCCAGGGCTTTATGTGTACTCTGGGGGACCTTATATTTACCCTGAGCAAGGAACAGACCTCTCCTTGACTATATTAGGGTGGCATACTTTTCCCTGGACTAAAGCAGGGAGACTTTTTTCTCTGTGGAGAAAGTACCTGGATATCTATTAGAAGCTGTGTGGTGGCTTTTGTTATCAGGACATATTTCTAAATATAATAATGTAGCATGTAACATATCACAGAGAGTTGATATGTGTATGTGCTGTGCGGTCCTCAGTCGGTTCAGCCGTGTCTGACTCTTTTTGGCTCTCTGTAGCCCACCAGGCTCCTCTGTCCATGAGATTGTCCAGGCAAGAATACTGAAATGGGTTGTCATGCCCTCCTCCAGGGGATCTTCCCAACCCAGGGATTGAAGCCAAGTCTCTTAAGTCTCCTTCATTGGGCAAGCAATTTTTTTTTTTTTTTTAAATCACTAGCGCCACCTGAGAAGCCCTTAATATGTATGTGATACAGTTAACATATGTGATAAATATGAATATATAGGGAGGAAGCTGTTGGGTGATTTGAGGAGAGTTTAATAAAGGGAAGCTTACAAAAGCTTGGGCAGGAGTTAGGAAGAGCAGAGAGGGATGATGCAGGCTCCTGGGGCTGAGGGTGGGGTAGGGATAGGGCTGTTAGCCTCCTTAGGCCTGAATGCGAAGAGCTGACTCATTAGAGAAGACCCTGATGCTGGGCAAGATTGAGGGCAGGAGGAGAAGGGAATGACAGAGGATGAGATGGTTGGATGGCATCTCTGATTCGATGGACATGAGTTTCAGTAAGGTCCGGGAGTTGGTGATGGACAGGGAAGCCTGGTGTGCTGCAGTCCATGGGGTTGCAAAGAGTCGGACACGACTGAGCGACAGAACACCAGCAACAGGCCTGAAGGGGTAGGGGTGGGCTAGTGGTTATTGGCTGAGAGGTGGGTGTGGAGAGGGCTGCCTGGAAGGATGGAGGCTGCAGCAGCCTGGAAGGGCAAGGGCTGGAGGTAAACCCTGGCCCTTCCTCTCCTCCTCACTCTTGCTTTAACCCACAGGGAACCCCCAATCAGGGTGTCTATAGGAATCAGCCCCCCACGACTGACAGCCAGGTGGTGAAGGGGAGAGTGGGTCTGGCTGGGTATATGGATCATGACAGCACAATTCTCTAGTTCCCCAGGAAGGAGGAATCATCATATTTTTTTTCAGTCAGGAATTTTGAGACCTGTCTGTGGGATCTGTTTTCCTGATAGAAATATGAACGAGCATTTGGATAGTGGACCCATAGTTCTCGAAGGGGTCCTTGGACCCCAAGAGGTCAAGAACCTCTGGTCTGGATGATCCTCAGTAGATGGATCCCTAGAATGAATGGACCCCTTCTCCTTGGCTGGGAAACGTGACTCCCACATGGCCTGGAAGGGTTGGGTGGAGACTGGGGGCCTGCCTCTATTTTCAGAGAAATGTGAGAGTGGGCTGATTCTAGTGTTCAGATCAGAGTGTGCAAAGGGGGCTTGTGGCAATGCAGGTTCTTGGGCCTGTTCCCAGAATTCCCATTCTGTAGGTCTGAGGTGGGGGCCCTGGAATTTAAGTTTTTAACAAAGTGATTCTGCTACAGAGGCCACACTGTGAAGACTGCAGGTCTGTGGGAACCAGCTTGAATTTCCATTAGCAGTGAAAGTCCCTGACCAAGTTCTACCACACTTTGCCATGCACACACTTAAGTACTGAAACCGCCATCGCTATGGGGGAGAGGTGGGTAGCAACCATGAGCCTGCTGAGTGAGCATTTCCTGTGTGTAGAGGGACAGACAGAGAGAGAGAGGGAGTGAGGGAGGCGGGCAGAGAGGGAAAAGGAGACAGAGGCAGGAGGGAAGGAAGTGGGGAAGAGAGAGAGAGGGCGAGAGAGGGAGGTTTCTCTCCCACGGCGCCACACTGTGTCTCTCCCACTCCAAGTTATTTCCATGCCAACCTAAACCCTCAGGCTCCAAGAAGCCCCTACACAAGGTGCCCCATGCGTGCAGATTTCTTGAGACCCTGGTTCTGACTCCAGGGCCATGGCTTTCAAAGTTTTTGGACCATGACCCCACGGTGAGGGAGAGTGTGAGCGAGCACCCAGACGGGTCAAACCGAAATTTCACAAAATGACTCTCTTACTAACCCTGGCACACTTTGCTGTCTTTTTCCTTCCTGTTCTGTTTCCAGTTTAAGAAGGCTGCTCCAGACCTTCAGAGTTGATTTCATGACTCACCCATGCATGAATCTGACCTGAGAGCCCCGAGCAGGCTGTAAGGGAGAGGCCGCATGACATTGTGGTTTACACACACAGAGACACACACACACACACAGACACACACACACACACACACAGACACACACACACACACACACACACACGCTCCAATCTTTTCCAGGCAAGAATACTGGAGTGGGTTGCCATTTCCTTCTCCAGGGGATCTTCCTGACTCAGGGATTGAACCCGGGTCTCCTGCATTGCAGGCAGACGCTTTAACCTCTGAGCCACCAGGGAAGCCCAAAGAGGATTGAACATCAGTACTATTGGGCGGTGCTCCATACGTCTGAACAATCAGATTACAGGTAGCTTTCCCTCTGTGCCAGGTGCTCCCAGGGCTCTCTGTGCACTGTCTCTTTAAATCCCCACCAGAGCCCAGCTCGCTTTACCTTCCTTCCTTTTTCACCAGTGAAGGGACCAGCAAATAGCTAGTCAAGTGACTGTCCAGGATCAGAACTTCCTTTGAAGGACTCCGGAGAACCTGAGGTGTTAACCTTTAAGTCAGGCCCCAAGCTGACCAAAAGATGCAGAATCATGGGCACAGTGAATAAAATACACGGATCCCTGAGCCCCGCCCCGCACTTGCAGACTCACCAGCTCTGGGGAAGGGGCCAGAGTGTCTATTTTAGGAGCACTATATGACTGATCTTATGATCAGGTGAGCTTTTGGGAACACCGTTCCCAAAGAGAAATGTTGGAAGGGACCTGCCAGGCAGAGGCTGGCTTGCAGGAGTATTGACATAGGGTGCGTGCCCATTTCCGAAGTCTTAGCCACTCTGGTCTGATTTTCCATCTGGTCGCCTGGATGGTGGGAACCACCATGACCCCCAGCGGTGGCCTGTCTAGTTCCCTGTGCCTTCCCCATGCTCCTTCTCACCTCGGAACTTTCGCAATGCTGCTTTCTCTTTTACAGAGCTGAAGACAGTGCCTGCGATTAGGTAGGGCCTTCCTAAGGATTCCAGCGTTCTTTAGTAGAGACTCTCGGTCCCTACTTCCAAAGCCCTCCACCCCACCAAGTGCATGACATTAACACCCTGGCTAGGACAGGGGAGTGTCCACTTTTCTGGGGTGCTCTGTCCTTGTGGCATTTCCCAGAAGCTCAGAGACTGGCACTTTGGGGTTAAGCAAAAGTCTCTTTGGGGGTTTTGTCCATTTTTTCCCTCTCTCATTGGCTCCATGTTCAGATTTCTTTATTTTGTTTTTGTTTAGCTTGCGAGATAACAACATCTCAGACCGAGGCATCTGCAAGCTGGTTGAACATGCTCTTCACTGTGAGCAGCTGCAGAAGTTAGCGTAAGTCAGGCTGTGGGCGTTGGGCCCTCTGTCCCCATACTCAGCCCAAGCCATGCCGCCTGGGCAGCAATTGTGAGCGAGTGATGGCCTGGGATGTTTGCATGGCCAGAGGGCACAGGGGACTCCTGAGGGAGCCAGTGACCGGGGTTGGGTTGGTCACTGTCCACTATGCTTTATCTCCATGTCTCTTCTCTCTCGGAACTTTCCAGTCTGTTCAACAACAAGTTGACCGATGGCTGTGCACACTCCATGGCCAGGCTACTTGCGTGCAAGCAGAACTTCTTGGCTTTGAGGTGAGCCTGGGGCTTCCCTACTCCTGGAGACTTTCGTCCCCACAGCTGAGTCAGTTTGGTCTGGTCTCGCCCCATAATGGGCATATGACCTTACCTCGCTGAAAACAAGGACAGTGTCTCGTTCTGAACAGGGCCTCACTGATGCTGTGACCTCCCCAGCAAACTCTGGACCATCGCTGCTGAGGCTTCCTGCCCTTTGACCTTTAGCCCCCAGGACTGAAGAGGGTTTCCAGGACCTTTTTTCTTCTTGTGTCTCAGAGTGTCACTGGCTGTCTGGGGCGATCCATTCCCTGATGGTACACTCAGCATGTGTTGGGTCGAGGTAGGAATGCAGCAGTCACTTGCTACCGCAGAGGCAGTCAGTTGCTAAAAAGCTCTCAGAAAGTCCTTTTATTGGTGGGTCCAATGCTGAGCGTCCCTGGTGGCTGACACAGTAAAGAATATGCCTGCAATGCAGGAGACATGGCTCCAGTCCCTGTGTTGGGAATGTTTCATGGCGTAGGAAATGGCTGTCTACTCCAGAATTCTTGCCTGGAAAATTCCGTGGACAGAGGAGTCTGCTACAGTCTGTGGGATCGCAAAGCGTTGGACAGGACTGAGCAACTAACACTTTCACTTTCTAGCCTGAAAAGGCTGAGTTTCTGCTGCTCCCCACCCTCTCAGCCTCAAGGGGACTCTCTTTCCCATCTGACACCATTGCATCATCCCCCAAGCTGGTCCATGGGTTGGCCTGGCTTCTTTTTCTCTTTGAGGTGTTCTTGCCTCCTGGGTTTATGAGGCAGGGTGGTGGTTGTTCATTCGCTAAGCTGTGTCCAACTCTTTGTGACCCCATGGACTGCAGCACACCAGGCTTCCCTGACCTTCACCATATCTCGGAGTTTGCTCAAACTCATGTCCATTGAGTCTGTGATGCCATCCAACCATCTCATCCTCTGTCACCCTCTTCTCTTCCTGCCCTCAGTCTTTCCCAGCATCAGGGTATTTTCCAATGAGTCAGCTCTTCACATTAAGTGGCCAAAGTATTGGCGTTTCAGCTTCAAAGTGAAGAATTGCTTCCATGCATTTGGGGATGAGCTGCCACTTTAAAATTGTTGACTCCGTCTTGGGCAGGGCCACTGAGGCCAACACCAGAGGCACCATTCTGTACTGAGGACTCTCTTCTGCCTCCACCACCTGCCACCCTCAGCTCAGGAAGCCAAGAGCGGCTGTGGCCAGAGCTGGGCTGGTGCAACCTCCAGGGAGGGCTGTAGGGTAACAAAAGGTGCTGCTCCCAGAACTTGAGAGATCTGTGTTTTGGGTTAATATAGCATCTTAGTTGAGAGCAGGGCTCTGTAGCCAGACTGACCAAGGTTTGGACCAGCATCCCTGAGACTTGAATCCTCATTAGCTGTGTGACCTTGGGTCACACAGTGACCTCTGTTTTCTGTGTCTCTGTTTTCCCTTCTATAAAATGGAGAAAGTAATTATAGCTCATAGCTCATATGTAGTTGTGATGATTAGAAAGTGAAAGTCGCTCAGTCATGTCCAGCTCTTTCTGATGCCGTGGACTGTAGTTCATGGAATTCTCCAGGCCAGAATACTGGAATGGGTAGCCTTTCCTTTCTCCAGATGATCTTTCCAACCCAGGGATCGAACCAGGGTCACCTGCATTGCAGGTGAATTCTTTACCAGCTGAGCTACCAGGGAAGCCCAAGAATACTGGAGTGGGTAGCCTATCCCTTCTCCAGGGGATCTTCCTGATCCAGGAATCGAACCAGAGTCTCCTGCATTGTAGGCAGATTCTTTACCAGCTGAGCTGCCAGGGAAGCCCTGTGACGATTAAACAAGTTAATACACATAGAAAGCTGGCACAGTATCCCAGGTTCTTTCCATAGTGGACTTAGTGCCCGAGAGATGGTGGATAAATCACGTAAGTTCTCAGCATGTTGATCCTGTTTGTCCAGTCCTCCAAGGAGGGATTTGCTGGGGGAAATGGCTATGGGGGGAAATTGGGGAAGGGAGCTGGAGGGGGAGGCTGGGAGAGCCGCAGGTCTGACCCTGAGGGAGGAAGAGAGGGAAGGAAGGGTTGTCACGCGGAAGCATCTGAGACCCCAGTGCAGTTTGGAGAGAAGACAGAGGCTGCTGGGGAGTCCTCCAGCCAGTGTGCCCGACAGAGGAGGCTCAGGTCTCTCAGTCCTTGGCTGGGAGCAGCCCATGGGAAGCAGGCTTTGGGGCAGAGGGAGCACTGGACTTGCCAGCACAGCAACTGGGGCCCTTGGTCACCCAGGAAGGTCAGAGGTCTGTCAGCTTAAAGTGAATGAAATTTCTTTGAAAGATGAAACCGGCAGGGTTATTCCAGGAAGCCTGGAGCTGTGGGTGAGAGTTACGGGGACCTCCCTGAAACTCTCTGAGGTGCCCGAATTTTGCTGAAACCCCCTCCTCCACCCCTGCCCGAAGGCTTAGCAGAATCCCTTTCTTTCTTTCAGCCACCAGAGCCCCCCCACCCCCAGGCACTTTCAAAAGGTGGATGCCACCTGCAGCCACCGTGGTTGGGGCAGGCTGCGGGAGGAAAGCAGGGTCCAGCGCCCGCCCGCAGTCAGAGGAGAGGGTGGAGGAGTGAGTCACTCCCTCCCTGGGGAAGGCGCCTCCATGGACTGTTGTGGTTCCTGCTCCTACCTGTCACAGTGCTTTGCAAAACAGGCCCTTGCATGCCTCTCCCTTTGCTGGTGGAAAATGAAGTCGCAGGAGCATTCAGTGAGCCCCCTGAGCTGCAGCAGCACACACCACGTCTCCAGCTGGAGCTGGAGGACTGGTCCCTGTTTCTCCGCCTGGGCCACACTGCCTGTGCACCCCCCTCCCCAGACCCGGGTCTGGGGGGACAGTAAGGGTCCTCTTGCCCTGCTCTCTGTCTCAGTCTCTCTGTCTTCCCTTCCAGGCTAGGAAACAACCACATCACGGCCGCGGGAGCTGAGGTGCTTGCCCAGGGGCTCAGAACTAACAACTCCTTGCAGTTTTTGGGGTAGGTGAGATTCAGGGGCAGAGGGGCAGCACGCAGGGGTTGAGGGCTTGTGAGGATTTAGGAGCCTGTGAAACCAACTCTTCAGCCCCAAGATCTCCAAGACAACCCTCCCCGCCTCCCGCCTCCGCACCGCCCCCCCCCCCCCCCCGCCATTAGATGTGTATAAGAGACAGCTACGCCCCCCCCCCCACCCCGCCATTGCCGCCCAGGCTGCAATGGGGAGGGAGAGCGTGGGTGGCCCTTGTTGCCTCTGCCTTGCTTTTTGCTCAATAAACAGGAAGCTCAGGATGTCAGGGTTGGGGGAGGGCAGAGCCCAGAGCAGTGGCAGGAAGCCCTCTGGTCCTCCAGAGCCACTGGAGCTGTGTTTCTTACCTTGGTCTATATGTGGGAACCACTGGGGAAGCTCCTGAAGAAGGCCACTATCTGCCCCAGGCTAATTAAATGAATTATCTAAATGCAAGGTCTGGAATCAATAATGTAAAAAAGCTTCCCAGATGATGTGCAGCCTGGGGTGAGAGTCAAGGAAAGAGAAGGAAATGGGGAAGTTTGGACCCTGGACCTTGGATGGGAGGAGGCTGCATCAGGTCCTACAGAGCCCTGGCTTCCTGTGGGGTCATGCCAGGCAGGGGAGAGGGGTCGGACACAGGCGGAAAGGGCAGTCCACAGACCTCAGGGCCCTGAGTGGGGCTTTCTCTGTTTGCTGGGCAGACAGGGTTGTACCTATCCAGTCCCCTGGAGCCTCTTTCCTGTCCTGTCTTGCCCTGGTGTAAACTAGGGTCTATTTGAAAACAAAACAAAACAAACAAGCAAACAAACAAACAAAAAAATGGGAATTTTAGAATCCAAGACTGTAGGAAGAATGACTTTAGGGTCTAGGTGTTCCAACCCATTTTACAGGCAGGCAAGTTGCCCACCGGCTCTGTTTGAGCCCCGAGTGGGACTGTGTTGCTGGAGAGATAAGACCTTGTCCAAAACGCATTAGTAGCATCACAGAGTCTAGGAGAGGGTGGCCCCGGCCCCCGCTGAGCTCCTTCCTTCTTGAGATCACATCTGGGGTGTTTAGCTTTCAACACCTATTTATGAAGGTACCTGTCTGGGCTTGGTCTTGTGCTAAAACCCCCAAGCACTATTACATGATACAAACTGTTATGTAACTTGCTTTTTTTTTCTCAACACTGTATTATTACACTGTATTATAACACTGTATTATTTTGTTCATATCACATGACCTCACTTTTAAAAAGAATAGCTGCTCAGTATTCCAGTGGTTTGATGTTGAGATGTGTTTAGTTGGTTTCATGCACACTTTAGGTTGTGGGCAGGTTTTTGCTATTACAGTGTCACACCCTGGAGTGCAGAGCAGTGCTGGCATGGGGCCAGAGCTCAGTAAGTGTTCACCTTGTGAGTGAAAGTGCAGTGAGCACCCTAGCCCTCTCTGCCCACGTGGGCACCTCCCGGTCCATCCTAACTTCCCACATGGGAAATGGCCAGGTGCCAAAGTATGAGCTGGGCTCCATCTTTGAAGGTGGTGTTTCCCAATTAGGTTGGGTCTGAGGAGGAGGAGCCAGAAGGTGAGGAGGCTCCGAAGGAACTGGGGATGTGACAGAGGAGCAAGAGATGAAGAACCGGTGTGTAGAAGAAGAGTTTGCCTGGTTCTGGGTGGTCCTAGAGGTAGCTAGGGACTCGTGGGTGGCAGTGAGCAGAAGCAGGTCTAACGCAATGTCAGGGAAAATGTCACAACTGTGACTTGGCATTGAGAATGAGTTCCCCATCCCTGAGAATATGCACTGGGTGGGCCTCTAACTATTTTGAAAGTCTGATTTAAAGAAACTAAAAAGTCTTATTGAAGTTTTTCCATCCCTCGAAAAAGTTGGAGTCAGGCTCACTTTGCTGGGACCTGAGTCCCCTTGAGACCTTTCTGGGACTGGGGAGTCCTGCCCCTCTGCCTGGGGCTGCAGAGAGGAGGGCATGTGTCTCGAACACAAAGCAGGTTCTCACTGACACTGTTTATTCTGTTGAACCTTTCAGGTTCTGGGGCAACCAAGTGGGTGACAAGGGGGCCCAGGCCTTGGCTGCAGCCTTGGGTGATCACCAGAGCTTGAGGTGGCTCAGGTAAGCCTCAGAGTTCGTCCCGCAGTTGGTGAGGGAAGCCAGTGTGGGGAGGGAGGAGCTTGGGCCAGTTATGAAGGTCTGTGAACTTTATTTTCACCCTGCTGTGTTAGACAATGGGATGAGAAGGAAAGAGCACTGGAGTTGAAGTCGGGACACCAGAGTCTTTCTGGGTGATGCTGGATCCCTTTTCTTCTCAGGGGCCTTGATTCCCTATCTGTACTCAGAAGATCTTGGGCTGGATCAGATAGTTTATTTGCTCAGTCATCTCCAACTCTTTGCGATCCCATAGACTCTAGTCCACCAGGCTCCTCTGACCATGGGATTCTCCAGGCAAGAATACTGGAATGGGTTGCCATTTCCTCCTCCAGGGGATCTTCCCAACCCAGGGATTGAACCTGGGTCTCCCATATCTCCTGCGTCTCCTGCATTGCAGGCGGATTCTTTATCCACTGAGCCATTGGGGAAGCCCTGGATCAGATACACTTTTTAAAAATCATTTTTTAATTTAGGCTTTCCTGGATCTTTGTTGCTTTTCTCTAGTTGTAAAGAGAGGGTGCTACTCTCTAGGTGCGGTGCAGGGGCTTCTCACTGCGGTGGCTTCCCTTGTCGTGGAGCACGGGCTCTAGGGCATGTGGGCTTCAGTGGCTGCGGCCCCCGGGCTCTAGAGCACAGCCTCAATAGTGTCATAAGGGCATATGGGATCTTCCTAGACCAGGCACTGAACCCGTGCCTCCTGGATTGCTTGGTGGAGTCTTTACCACTGAGCCACCAGGGAAGCCCTGGATCAGCTACACTTTATCTCAAGAGTCAATTCCAATCTGTTAGTGGGAGCTGCTCAGTAAACCATGTTGGGAAGGATTCTAAAAAACTGCTTCTGGACTTAATGAAAAAGAGCACTGTAAACAATTAGTCTGAAATGGAGCAGACCAGGACTTGTGGCAATGTGTGCCATGCATTTTGCCCTTCTTGAGTTATCTTTGAAGTCCCTCACTGCTCTGACATGTTTTTGTTTTTTGACTACATCCAGCCTGGTGGGGAACAACATTGGCAGCGTGGGTGCTCAAGCCTTAGCATTGATGTTGGAAAAGAATATGGCCCTGGAAGAACTCTGGTGAGTTTAGGGGATTCATTTCACTAGGGAGGCAGACACTAGCCTTTTTTCATTCTCTGGCCTCATCTGTGGAAGCTGATGTGTGTGTAAGACAAAGATGGATGACTGAGTGATTGGGTGATTGTGTTTATCTTTGTCCTAAGTGGCATGAAGCTTATAGAGCCTGGCTAGTTCTTTTCATTGAATTTTTCAAGCCAATATGATTGGTTTGATGGTTTGTGTGCTACCTCCATGGCATATAATAGTTCAGAGCACAGACTCTGGAACCCAGCAGGCTGAGCTTCAAGTCCTGCTGTGATCTTAAGCAAGTTAAGTAACAGTCTCTGAATCTCAGGTTTCTTACCTGTAAAATGAGACTATGGATGCTTTCAACTATAAAATACTTTTGTAAGAATTTAATGAGATAACACCTATAAGTAGCTTTGTACAGTGTCTGGCGTATGTGTAAGCACTCCATAAATGTGAAATTGTAATAGGATAGTGTCTCAATGGATATGAACTTGACCAAACCCCAGGGGATAGTGAAGGACAGGGAAGCCTGACATGCTGTAGTCCATGGGGTCGTAGAGAGTCAGACCCGACTTAGCAACTGAACAACAGCAAATATTTCTACTACTCTTGCTGCTACTACTACAATGATTGCTGCTGCTACTGCTGCTAGTGTTTTGTTACTTCAAGGTGAATGTGAGTGCCTAAGAACCCCAGATATGAGAGTCAGGGTCATGGGCAAGGCGGAGTAGTTTGGGGGAGGTTAAAAGATGAATCATGAATCATATTTATCCTGATTCCAAGCTTTCCATCCTTTAGATGCCACTAGTCTAGCCTTCTTATGACATATTCTGGGCAGTTCCAAATTGTATCAAGGAGATAAAATGCTGAATGTTTGATTTTTTTTCTAGGAAGCATAAAGATACTGAATCCTATTGAGCATTGCCACAAAATGGATATTGCTGATGGTTCTTGACTGTCAGGAGGGCTCACTAGCTCAGCCAGTGTACCATTCAGTATATCCTGATTAGGCTCCACAGCTTGGAAATCCTTATTAGAGAATTGCCCCACTGTGAATGTATTGGTTATGACTACGTTAGGCTGTATGAGATAGAAAACCTCCATCTAAAGTAACTTAAATCAGTAAAGAATTGACTTTTTAAAAAATGTACATGCAGTTTGGAGGTAGGCAGCATACAGCTGTTATGGCAGCTACCTATGGCCAGCAAGAATCTGGACTCTCTCTCATTTTGATCTGTTACATCCTCAGCATGTAGCTTTGTTCTCGTCGTTGGTTGCCTCATGGTTACAAGGTGGCTGCTGCAGCACCTGCAGCACTCCTGTATTTCAGTTTCAGCCTCTGTATCTAGGAAGGGCAAAAGCTTGGCTTTCTCCATTTTAAAGAGCATTCACAGAGTCCCCATCTGTCAACTTCTCCTATGTGTTGATGGCCATGTGGATGTCCCTTAGCCAACTCTGGCTGTGGTGGAGAGTGGGAAATGTAGTTCTTTCACCAAGCACATGGCTGCTCCAAATGAAATTAAGCTTCCATTAAAAAAAAAGAAGCAGAAAATGGGTCTTGAGTCACCATGACATAAGGGAACTTCTGTGGAGGAGCCCTGGGGCAAATTCTCTCCCAGAGATGTCCCAGAAATTGAAGACCCTTACACTTTGCTTGACCTATTTTTACTTTATTGGTTTTCAGATGTTGGATATTCTTAATTGGCAGGGGTGGGGCACATGGGTTCATCTTTATTGGCATCATCTTATATAATAAACGTTGCCAGTCATCTGGGTTTTCGCCTTTATTCTTGCCAGCCTGGAGGAGAACCACGTCCAGGATGAAGGTGTATGTTTCCTCGCCAGAGGACTTGCAAGAAACTCAAGTTTGAAAGTCCTGAAGTAAGGAATCTGTAAGCAGGAGCTAGACAGTAATGATCGGCCTTGAGAAGGGATGTTTCTGAATAAGAAATCTGGGTGGCTTGCCAGCCTGGCTAATTCACACGAGGTGGCCCCCTAGAAAAGTCTTTCGGGGTCCTCCCGAATGTAGGCAGGGGGTAGTGAAGTGAAGCTGGGGAGGGAGAGTAACCAGAAAAGGGTGTCATCAAGCTGGGGACCACTAGGGACCACTGGGGTGCAATCCTGTGGGCACGAGGCAGCAGAGGTATTTATCCACCAACTGTCTTCCTTCATGTATTGAGGCGTACTTGTGGGGATATTTGTTTTCCGGTGCTTCTGGCTTGCCCTGACCATGGTTAAGCATGCTCCTGGGGTCCGCAGAAAGATCTCCTGCAGAGGGTGGTGGTCTCCCCAGCAAGCAGCCCTCAGAGTTAGAGGTGAGAGCTGAGGGAATATGGGTGGGTTGCCCACAGCATCTGCTCTGTGGCTTATAGGACATGCCCTTTTGCCTCTCCAGGGGCCTTCCCTTACTCAGACAGGAGATTTCTGATGGTCATCTCCAGTGGTTCCTCTTGGTGTGTGATTAATATATAGACAGGCATTTTTTTGCTTTTACTCATATGTGCATGCATCCATTTATATATTGATCCAGGAAATGTTTTTGGAACACCCACTCTGTGCCAATTTCTGTTTGAGGCACTGAAAAGAGAGGGATAAAAAGGCCCTGCTCACACAGCTCTTAAATTTGAATAGGAGACACAGATAATGAGCAAGTAAACAAATACATGAGATCATTCTGTTAGTAATATGCACTCTCAAGAGAATTCAAGAGAGAGATGACAGGAGAGAGCAAGGTAGCTGCTGCTGGGCAGGGCCTCTGAGAAGCTGACTTAGGACTTGAAACCTGAATAATAAGAAGAGTCCTGCCATGCTGAGATCTTAGGGATATGCATTCCAGGTGGGCAGAACAGCAAGTGCAAAGGCCCTGTGGCAGAAACAGGCTTGGTGGTTTTGAGAACAGAAGGAGGACCTGTGAGGTTGGACTGTAGTAGATGGTGGAGTGAGGCAGAGGTGAGAGGAGCTGGCCATAGCTGCCTTAGAGCCCTGGGAAAGAGCTCGGAGTTTATTCTGAGGGTGTTGCAGAGCCTTTGGGGGGTTTTAATGAGGGCAGTCATGTAATCTGAGTCATATCATCCAAAGATCATGCTTGTTGCTTTGTGCAAAACAGGTGGAGGGAAGGTAAGATGGAGGCAGGGAGACCAGCCAGGAGACCCCTGCAGTCTTCAGGCCAGAGATGGAGCCTGGGCCAGGGTGAGGGAGGGAAGCCGGGCACAGGAGCTTGGGAAGCTCCCTTGGGGGACCGGGGAAGTGATGGCAGGGCCACTGGTGGTGGACTCGGTGGGCAGGGACATGTGCCACAGGGAGAGGGATGGCAGATGTGAGCAGGAGCCCGGCCAGTGGTCACCATAGGCTCGTGGAACGCCACACCAGCCATGCTGCCAAAGGTCTCATTTCCCAGGGACATCAGGGCACCAACAGATGGCTCCTTTCTCTAGAGGAGAGTGGCCTCTGCCCTGGCAGACATGGCCCAGGGGAATCACTTGCCTCCCGAGACAGGCAGACAGCTGCCTCTGGGAGGGCGGCTGCTTCGCTGCCAGCCCGCCATCCACTCTGGCAGCTCGTTTGTGTTGTTCCACAGGGGCTAGGAAGTTGCCAAATGTTTGGGGAAAACACTTCCACTCTTCACGTGGGTGATGCTGGGACTCGGGGGGCCTGGGTGAAGCCTGGGTTTATCTGAGCTGAGATGCCAGGCTTTGCACATGTTGAGGGGCCCTTGGCGATACCTGGTTGATGACTGACCAGGTGCGGATGAGGCACGCTTGTCCTCCGTCACTGTCACAGGCTTACCCCGCTTGACCCCCACAGCTGTCAGGTAATGGCAGCCGCCAGGCCCCACGCTGCCTCGGTGGGAGTCTTATAATTCAGCAACGCTGAACTGTATCCTCCTCCACTGTTTCTCCATAAAAACTGAGCTGCTCACCGATCTTAAAAAAGAAAAGCAAAGCCTACATCCTTCTTCTTCTAGGCGTAATCTCTGCCAAGCGTTGATTAAGAGCACAGGTTCTGGAACCTAATGGCTGGGGTTTGGCCCCAGCTTCACCATTACCAACTGTTCCTACTTGGACTGGTAACTCAGTTGCCTCAAGTGTAGACAGGGTAATAATTGAACCCTCCTCACAGGGTTCCGAGCATGCGCAGAGGTGATGTAGGTTATGAGCGGTGCATAGTAAGAGCTCAACAGATATTGGCGATGTTATTATTAGCCCTGCCTTAGGTCAGCGTCTTGGAAGTTCCTGACATTGTCGAGGGGGAAGCCAGGTAGTGCAGATTATCTGGAAGGACAGCTGTGAGCAAGAAGACGGGGCAGGGACCCTTGAGCTCTCTGTGTGATACAGCAGCATCCCACTAGCTATCTATTTAGTTCTTGTACTCACATAGTTGCCTTAACAATGTTGTATAAGTTTCTGCTGTACAACAATGTGAATCAGCTGTATGTATACACAGGGCTTCCCTGGTAGCTCAGCGGGTAAAGAATCCACCTGCAATGCAGGAGACCTGGGTTCGATCCCTGGGTTGGGAGGATCCCCAGGAGGAGGGCATGGCAACCCACTTCTGTATTCTTGCCTGGAGAATCCCCATGGACAGAAGAGCCTGGTGGGCTGCAGTCCATGGGGTCACAGAGAGTCAGACACGACTGAACAACTAAGCACAGCACAGCATGTGAAGCTGCTCATCCTGGTGAATGGAGGAGAGAGGGGTACATTTCACTTTGTAGATGAATTCATTGGGAATCTCAGACAGGAAAGGGATGTATGTGCTGAAAGGGCAGGTGGGCTTCAGGAGTCCAGCTCCCAAAGCCTCCTTTAATTGAACAGACTAGCCAAAAACCAAGCATCCTCAAAGTTCCCCATTCTGTCTTCCTCTCTAGGCTCTCCAACAACCACATC
The DNA here is from genome assembly GCA_006410635.1 of Cephalophus harveyi. Taxonomy (NCBI): domain Eukaryota; kingdom Metazoa; phylum Chordata; class Mammalia; order Artiodactyla; family Bovidae; genus Cephalophus; species Cephalophus harveyi. Next base: position 247,610 of record SJYT01049458.1, read on the forward strand.
ACCTCCCTTGGGGCAGAGGCCCTTCTGCGGGCCCTCGAAAAGAATGACACCATTCTGGAAATCTGGTAAGACCCCCGGCAGGCCTCTTTAACCTCTCTGAGCCTCGGTTTTGCAACGTAAATTGAGGTGAAAGGAGAGAGGAACTTTAGAATTTCTAAGATCCTTTATGACTCAGACCTTCAGTCCTGTTCTGCATGGGATGAATCTGGTTCCCTGGGAAAGATGTCTTGTTGTTTCTAAGCAGGGACCAACTGTCTCGTTTTTAAATTGTGTTTGTTCAGAAACGTCTCTGTTCTTGGCAATCGTGTGGGATTTGGGGTGTGGTTGAAAAGGGAAACAGAGAAAGGAACTTCGTTCCTGCCCCACCACCGGCCATTACATCTGACTTCTTGGATCAGGGCAGCTGTATGAGACCCTCTAGTTTTAGGTGGATGTTACAGTGTTTCCAAGTCTTTATTTGTAACAAAAAGCCATGTTCCTTCATGTATTTGAAAAAAGTATTGCATCACAACTTCAAAGATTTCTCCTTCTTCTTCCCAGGGATCTATTTATCGCTCAGATAATAGATTTCCCCTGATTTAACATTTTATGAGTGAATGTTGCTATATATGTTTCAGGCACTGAGCTAGAAATCAATATTTAAAAATGAGGACGTTTCCCTACAATCTTTCTATCTTTCAGAGGTTTCTCAAAAAAGCTGGCAACTCTGGGCCCTGATTTAGAATGGCAATAATTAAGCAGAGTAGAGTCGACCTGACCCCATTCAGCCAGGTAGACCTTCTCAGGTTCACCCCAACCCCACTGAGTTGTCTCGGACCAGTCCCCTTTGGCTGCTGTATATTACATGCCTCGTCCCTGAAAGCTCCTGAACCCTGCTTTAAATATGCAGATTTGTCCCTCTCTCACAAAGCAGATCAAGGCAGTAGCAACTGTAGCTATCAAATGATGAAGTTAAAAATAAAGGCTTCTAAAAATCTGTCCTACGATAGAGAGATTTTCTTTTCTGTGTGATTGTGTAATCCCTCTAGGCTGTGAGGGCCTCGATCTTGGGTAGAGAGTGGGTTTTTTTTTTTTTTTAAACCATTGCACAATACTGAGAAATGTCACATTCTGTGTCCAGGGGGAGCAAACCGACATCAGGTTGATATTTTAAGGGTTCTGATGTTACTGGCAGAGCTTGGGAGGACATTGGGACTTGCTCATTGCATTCTTGACAGCTTCTGCTGTTGCCTTAAAAAGAATGGCCGGCCTTGAAGAGTCAGGGCTGGCTGGGCCCAGGGTGGACTCTGCAGAGTCATGGAGGCTTGTTAAATCATGCACAGTGATTCATGAGCTGCCCTGGCTAACAGAGGGTAAAACCTGCACAGACAGCTCTCTCAGGAGAGCTGCAGCTGGGCGGTGGCAGGGGTGAGGGTGGGGAGGGGCAGGCCGTCCAGGCACAGGTTTACAGGTTTACAAAGCAGCAGCTTCCTGATCGAAAACACAGCTCTGGTCCAGTCCTCACTCAGACCTCTCTATGCTTTATCCCCTTCAGGCTCCGAGGAAACACTTTTTCTCCAGAGGAAATTGAGAAACTCAGCCACCAGGATACCAGACTCTTGCTCTGATGTCTCCGGGCCAGCGTTCAGCTCAGTGTGTTTGGGAGGAGGCCATAGGTTTGGATCCCAGGATGGGACGACATCTGAGAACAGCCCACTCAGATGGAACCCGGATCTGCTCAGGGCCAACCCTGGGCCAACCCTTTGAACAAAGGGTTACCTTTGTTCTCACACAGGAAAGCACATCACACACAGGAAAGTCTGCTCTGTGGAGTAGACTTCACTGAGTCCCAACTTTGCCATCAACTTCTTGCCAAGATTCAATCCTGAGATGTTGAAGAGGGGCAGCCTGCCTGTACAGGATGGAGCTGATCTCAAGTCAAGCTGACATGCGTCAGGGAGGCCCACAGATGCCACTGAGTGTTTATGGGTGTAGAGAGCTCCCCACGAGGAGGGATACTTAGGAAGTAACTGTTTGCTTTGTCTTAGCTTGTGGTCATCCATCAGGTTGTTCTCTACACCAGGTTTGTCCACTCATCCTGGACCCTTCACATGGCACTTCCTCTGTGGTTGAGATCCGGAATCACCGGATGATCTTTCCCTTGTACCCTGGCCCTGCTACCACCCTCCCATCCGCCTCAACCCTCCCTCCATCCAGGGTGGAAGGGGCTGCAACTCACCCTGCTCTCTTGGTACTTAAGACAGTATTGAAAGGGGACAGGTGACACGCATGTATTCCTCAAGACATTCTAGAGTTTCAAGAAAAATATGACTGCCCAGCAACTGGACTTTTATTTCCAGTGAAATCAATTACTCTTCAGTTAAACCTTGGGGAACAAACTCCTTATCCAAATGCAACTTTTAAAATTAACCTAGGCCAGAATTTTGAACACCACCAGGTCTCTGATGCCTGTGAACAACTCTGGCAACAGACTTCCAAAATATATTCATAAGAGATGGTTTGGTTTTGTTTGTGCCAGGCTGCTTTAGGATATAAAGTTATAGATCAAAAGTTTACAGGACAAAATCAAAGGCCCTTCCTTATAAAACAAATGTTTTTCTCTGAATTTTTCAGAAGCTTCTGTAAACTGTCAGGTGCTGGGCAAGTGTTATTATTTTCAATACTGTTATTTGTGAAAAACTGGTTAATGTTTATAAACCACTTTGTGTTATTCTCCCTAGTTCATGATTTTATATATAAAAAAAAAAAATGACCATGAATGTTATGCTGTAAATAATCACAGAAGATAAAACTGTTGAGTCACCAAAGCTATCTTCATTGTGACCAAACACAATGAAGTATTTAAAAATACTCTGAACATTATCACATATTAAAGCACAATATTCTCCTTGAAGGGAGGAGACATGATGTTTCAACCAGATAATTGATTGCTTAAGGCACAAGCAGTGTTTAGAAATAGCCTTGCAATCAAAACACATTTGGCTTCAGTTTAGAGAAGTCTAGCCCAGCATGGAATTTCAAGTTATAGAGGAACCTCACAGTGTCCCGGCAGAAACACAAATGAGAGAGATGCAAGCGGGCCCCTGGGCCTCCCTGCATTCTCTCCAAGTATCTCCAGGGGAGAAGGATGGAGAAGATTGGGGAACAGTTCTCCTCTGCAAGCAGCCTCATGGGTAGGCCTTGGTGAAATAATTCTTAGCTGAATTTAATTAGCAAGGACTCAGGTGGCTGCTCATCAAGGTGGAATCAGCTTCCTTGAATAGTTTCCTGTGTGTCTGGTTGGTTAAATACTGTGGCATCTCCCTGGGCCCCTCTCCAGGAAGGGCATGTGTGTGGGTTCTCTTCATTTGTTTGAATTTATTTTATTGAGGTATGGTTGATTTACAGCATTGTGTTAATTTCTATACAGCTGAATGATTCTGTTATACATATATGTACATATTCTTTTTCCATTATGATTTGTCACAGGATAAACTATTCATAGTTCCTTGTGCTATACATTAGGACTTTGTTATTTATCCATTCAATATATAATACATTTGCTAACCTCATAATACATTTGCTAACCTCAATCTCTTACTCCATCCCTGCCCCACCCTCTGCCTCCTTGGCAACCACAAGTCTGGTCTCTGTGTCCTTTGTCTGTTTATGTTTTGTAGATATGTTCATTTGTGTTATATTCTAGATTCCATTAATAAGTGATATCATGTGGTATTTGTCTTTCTCTTTCTAACTTACTATGATAATTTCTAGGTTCATCCATGTTGCTGCAAATGGCATTATTTCATTCTTTTTTATGGCTAATGTTCCATTGTGTATATATATATCACATTTTCTTTATCCGTTCATCTGTCAATGGACACTGAGGTTGTTCCCTTGTCTTGGCTTTTGTTAACAGTGCTGCTGTGAACATAGAGGTGGGTTCTCTTTGTTGGTTATGGCTAATGTTCCATTGTGTATATATATCACATTTTCTTTATCCGTTCATCTGTCACTGGACACTGAGGTTGTTCCCTTGTCTTGGCTTTTGTTAACAGTGCTGCTGTGAACATAGAGGTGGGTTCTCTTTGTTGGTTATGGCTAATGTTCCATTGTGTATATATATCACATTTTCTTTATCCGTTCATCTGTCACTGGACACTGAGGTTGTTCCCTTGTCTTGGCTTTTGTTAACAGTGCTGCTGTGAACATAGAGGTGGGTTCTCTTTGTTGGTTATGGCTAATGTTCCATTGTGTATATATATCACATTTTCTTTATCCGTTCATCTGTCACTGGACACTGAGGTTGTTCCCTTGTCTTGGCTTTTGTTAACAGTGCTGCTGTGAACATAGAGGTGGGTTCTCTTTGTTGGTGGCATCAGGTTTTGCCCAGACCATTCTTTCGAATAGAGAGGGTCAGGAGGAAGATGGAGGGGGTCTGCTTTCTCAGAGGATTAGATGAAGTAGCCTGTTTGCATGTCACCATCTTGGTTTACAAATTCTTCTGAACAAAACAGACAGACACCATGCCTATCCTCTAGGTACTGATATGGAGGGGAAAGGGAGACGTAGGCAGAAAACAAATAAGCTGGAAAATATATAAAATAAGGTCTTCTGTGGCAAGTGCTAGGAAAGAGGTTCAGGATAGAGGGAACCCTTCAGACTGGGGGTTGGTCAGAGACAGGTCCTGTGAGGTGACAGGTAAGGTGACAGGCCCCCAAATAAGAAGAAGCTGACTATGCAAAGAGGGAAGGGGTCAGGGGGAGCATTCCAGTCACAGGGGACAAGCCGTACAAAGACCCTGTTATGGGAGAGGGCTTGTAGTGTGGCAGGCTGAATAATGCCCCCGCCCCCCAATAGCCAGGTCCTAATCCCTGGAACCTGAAAATGTTGCTTTATGTGGCAAAAGGGACTTTTAAAATGTCATTAAGTTACAGATCTTGAGATAGGGTGATTGTCCTGGATTATCCGGCTAGACCCTGAATGCAAACGCAAGTATCTTCATGCGAGACACAAAGGCAGACTTGAACCAGAAGAAGGCAAAGTGATCACTGAGGAAGATGCTATACTGCTGGCTTTGAAGATGGAGGAAAGGGCCTCATGGGCCAAGGATTGCCGCTCAAGAAGCTAGAAAAGACAAGAGTGAGTGAGTGAAAGTGTTAGTCATGCAGTCATGTCCAACTCTTTGGGACCCCAGGGATGGTAGCCCACCAGGCTCCTCTGTCCATGGAATTCCCCAGGCAAGAATACTGGAGTGGGTAGCCATTCCCTTCTCCAGGGGATCTTCCTGACCCAGGGATCGAACCCTGGTTTCCTGCTTTGCAGGCAGATTCTTTACCATCTGAGCCACCAGGGAAGCTCCTAGGAAAAGACAAGGACACACATTTCCCCCCAGAACCTCTGAAGGGAGTGTGGTCCTGCAGCTATCTTGGTTCTAGCCCCATTTTGAACTTCTGACCTCCAGGATTGGTGGTGGTGGTTTAGTCGCTAAGTCTTGTTCGCCTCTTGTGATCTTGTGGACTGTAGCCTGTCACTCTCCTCTGTCCATGGGATTCTCCAGGCAAGAATACTGGAGTGGGTTGCCATTTCCTTCTCCAGGGCATCTTCCCGACCCAGGAATCGAACCCCGGTCTCCTGCATTGCAGGCAGATGATTTACCTATTGAGCTATGTGACCTCCAGGATTAAACAGAGTTAATTTGTGTCTTCTTTTTAAAGATTGATTTTTTTTTTTTTTGCCTGTACTGGGTCTTCATTGCTGGACATGGGGTTTCTCTAGTTGTGGCAAGCAGGGGTTACTTTTTTGTTGTAGTGAGTGGGCTTCTCATTGTGGTGGTCTCTCGTTGTAGAGCACAGGCTCTAGGGAGCATGGGCTCAGTACTTGTGGTATGCAGGCTTAGTTGCCCTGTGGCATGTGGGATTCTCCACCAGAGTTTGAACTTGTGTCCCTGCATTGGAAAGCAAATTCTTAACCACTGGACCACGTGTGTGTTAGTCACTCAGTCGTGTCTGACTCTTTGCAGCCCTATGGACTGTAGTTCGCCAGGCTCCTCTGTCCATGGAGTTCTCTAGGCAAGAATGCTAGAGTGGGTTGCCATTCCCTTCTCCAGGGGGTCTTCCCAACCCAAGGATTGAACTCCAATCTCCTGTATTACAGGCAGATTCTTTACTGTCTGAGCCACCAGGGAAGCCCTCTGGACTGAGGAAAGTCCAGTTCTTGTCATTTTGAAGCCACCAAGTTTGGGATCATTTGTTACAGCAGCCACAGGACACTAATACAGTGTGTTTGAGGCAGGCTAAGGGGAGAGTCCACCACGTGGGTCTGCAGAGATAGGTAGGGCCAATTCATGAAGGGCCTAGTTGACCATGGGCAAGAATTATGGTGGGCTATTGGAGAGTTCTAAGGAGTTCTAAGTGACCCATTCAAAGGTCTCTCTTATTTCTGGGTGGAGAAGGGACTGGAATGCACAGGGGTAGGGGTGAGGGGAAGAGGAAGTAGAGAGGCCATCCAGGAGCCATTGCAGGGGAGGGGCCACTGGGCAGCCACCGGGGGCATCAGTGGAGGTGGAGAGACAATGATGGATTCCAGAGACGTCGAGATGGATTCCGAAAGGTTTGCAGATGGAATGGAGGAGAGGGTTGAGGGAAAGGGAGGACTGAAGGATGATGCCTAGATGCCTTTGTTGTTGTTGCGTGTTGTTCAGTTGCTCAGCCGGGTCTGACTTTTTGCGACTCCAGGGACTGCAGCACGCCAGGCTTCCCAGTCCTTCACCGTCGCCCGGAGTTTGCTCAAACTCATGTCCGTTGAGTTGATGATACCCTCCAACTATCTCATCCTCTGTTATCTCCTTCTCCTCCTGCCCTCAATCTTTCCCAACATCACAATGATTTTTTTTTATTGGAGTATAATTGCTTTACAATGCTGTGTTAATTTCTGCTGTACAATAATATGAATAAGCTATATATATACAAATATCCCCTCCCTCGTAAGCCTCCCTCCCCTCCCCCACCCCACCCCTCTAGGCCACCACAGAGCTCCGCGCTGAGCTCCCTGTTCTTTACAGTAGGTTCCCACTAGCTACCTGTGTTACACAAGGTAGAATATATATGTCAGTGCCACTCTGTCAAGACTCCTAGATCTCTGACTTGAGTAACTAGGGACCTGGGGAAGACAGGTAGATTTGGGAGCAAGAGAGACTTATGTTTTGGATTTTCCAGTGTGAGGAATCTAAGTGGAGAAGTCAAATGGAGATGCCAAGTTAGAGCATGGGTTTGGAGCCTGTGGGAGTGATCACCACCAGATAGAACAGCATGGGGGGGCCTCAACATCAAAAGATGAACACGGCTCATTTGGCTCGGATGACATAACCCAGGGAGGGATTATGGGAAGAGAAGAGTTCAAGAAAGCCAGGTAAGGGTGGTACTGAAATCTTGACGTGTGACTACTATCAAAGCTCAGAGTTGATGTTTCCTAACTTGCACAAGGCCAGTAGATCCATCTGAAGCATTCTAGCCCAGACAACTTGCAAATTAGGACTTAAAATTCTCCAACAGGGAGGTTACCTGAAAGATGTGTGTTTGTGGCCAGTGGCTTATCCTTGAGCAGACAGATTCCAAATTTATAGCTCAGAATATATAATTCTTCCATGCAGAAAAAAAAAAAAAAAAAAGGTACCAGAGCAACAGAGTTTTTTTTAAAGAGCTTGAGACTTTAATTAGATTCACTATCAACTTAGAACAAAAAAAAATGCCAATCTGAGTATTTTTTCCCCCAAAACCTATAATGCCAAAACCAGATGCTGAAATGAATACACCCCACAGAAATGTGGGAGGTGGAATCCCTTTCCAAGAGGGCTGAGTTGAGATTACATACAGCATCATTATTGCACCAACATCTTCACGCCTCCCTTCCTGCTTGGGAGACTGGTGCAGCCCAGTGTGTGAGGCACATGGAGGTCCGGCACGTACCTGGGTACAGCCTGCACCAGAGAGGACTCGGGGCCTCGGGCCCTGGGGGGCAGGTTACCAGCGAGCAGCAAGGTCATTAACAAGACCAGGGACTGACCTGAGCAGTTGCCCTCCAAGAATTACATGGCAGGAGACTGCAGTTGGGCACGCTGGCAATCCAAGCTCTTTGGAGTCCCCAACATTTCCCTCTGTTTCTCCCTAAATTTAATCCTATTTATCATCACGTCCAGAACAATCCACAAATACAACCCCTAAGTGCTGCCTGTCCCCCTGTCAATCATCTGAAAATCCTTCCTCTCTGGACAGTTGCAATCCGCCCCCTGGCAGTAGAAGTGCAGAGTCCTGACCACTGGACTAAAAGGGAATTCCCTGCATCTCTTCTTTGGAGGCTCAGATGGTAAAAGCATCTGCCTACAATGCGGGAGACCCGGTTTCAGTCCCTGGGTGGGGAAGATCCCTGGAGAAGGAAATGGCACCCCACTCCAGTACTCCTGTCTGGAAAATCCATGGACTGAGGAGCCTGATAGGCTACAGTCCATGGGGTCGTGAAAGGTCGGACACGACTGAGTGACCACTTTGCTTCTTTATCTGGATCTTCTTTCTTGACACCTTAATTCCTCATCTTCCTCCTCCCCACCTGCTCTCCCCCACCCCTAGGAAGCAAGGGGCTTCTTCGGGGCCCACCTTCGCCTGATCACTCACTGGTCTCTCTGCTTGACCCTTGTCCCTTGGAGTGAGCCCATTAAAACATAAGTCAGAGGAGCCAGGACTCTCATCTAAACTCCTCAGTGCGTCCCACTGGGTGCCGGGTGAAAGTCAAGGTCTTCTGATGGCCTGGACCACCCCTGAGCTTTCTCTGGCCTCACCCCCGTGACTCACACCCCTATTCTCTGCACTCCAGCCACAATGGCCTGTCAGCTGTTCCCTGACAGTGCCGAGTGCACTGCGGCTCCCAGACCTTCACGCTTGCCTGCTCCCCACCATGGGAACATTCTTCCCTGGCTTCCTCATTTACTTCTTGTCTTTGTTTGCATGCCACCTCATCAAGGGAGCTGTTCCCTGAACAATTCACCTAAAATAGCAGTCCCCCAGCCCCTCTTCTCCCCTCTTCTGCTTAACCCTGTCTTCTCAGCATGAGCAGCTCATCACCATGGTTTCTTTCTTCCTCTAGGATGTCAGCTCCGTGAGAACTCAGGCCATGCTCACTGCAGCGTCCTCAGAATCCAGAATGATGGCTAGCATGTTGTAGGTGCTTAGGTATTTCGTTTGTTTCTGGCTGTGCTGGGTCTTCGTTGCTGTGTTCGGGCTTTCTCTAGTTGCAGCGAGTGTGGGCTACTCTCTAGTTGCAGCGTGAGGGTTTCTCACTGTGGTGGCTTCTCTCGTGGAGCACGGGCTCTAGGGCACTCAGGCTTCAGCAGCTGTGGCATGTGGGCTGTAGTTGCGACTCTTGGGCTCTAGGGCATGGGCTCAATAGTTTTAGCACATGGGCTTAGCTGTTCTGTGGCATGTGGGGATCTTCCTGGCCCAGGGATGGAACCCACGTCTCCTGCATTGGCAGGCGATTCTTTACCACTCAGCCACCGGGGAAGTCCTCAAATACTTGTTGAATGAGGGGAGAATTCATTTGCTGAAAAGAAGCAGAAATAGAAGGTAGATCATAATAATGAGTCACTTTTCCCCCCGACACTTCTACTATCTCTTTCCTGAGGGAGGAAGGCTGCCTGGGACCTGGGATTATTCCTGATGTGTCTGCTGCTCAAAATGAGATTCCAGTTACAGCACAAAGATCTCAGTGGGGAGCATGAAACCCTTTCACTCTCTGTGTGCTTTCTAAATCACATAGAACTCTTTTGTTATCAATTACAGCAAATAACTCTGATGGGAAGCATGGATTTATAGTTCTGTTGGATTCGTTTAAAGATGATTAAAGCATTTTAATCTCTTTTATTTTATGAGAGAGCTTTTAGGTAACGGGAGTAAAAGCCCCCAGACAGAATGTTCAGTTGCAGCAGTCCCCAACCTTTTTTGGCACCAGGGACTGGTTTTGTGGGAGACGATATTTCCACAGACTGGAGTGGTGGGGGCTGGTTTCAGGATGATTCAAGGGCATTACATTTATTGCGTACTTTATTTCTATTATTATTACTACATTGTGATATATAATGAAATAATGACACACCTCACCATACCGCAGAATCAGTGGGAACCCTGGGCTTGGTTTTCCTGCAACTAGATGGTCCCACCTGGGGGTGATGGGAGACGGTGACACCCTAAGTGTGTTCCTTATGTCCAAATGAAGCTTTGCTTGCTTTCCCACCGCTCATCTCCTGCTGTGCAGCCCAGTTCCTAACAGGGCACAGGCCTGTACTGGGGTTGGGGACCCCTACTCAGTTATGTCTAGAGTCTGCCCTCACTAAGAGAGAAGCACATCCCTGAGATGGAGGGCTCTCGACTCAGCCATGGTTGCAACACCATGCTGGTTTATCATGGAAAAAGCACTGGTAGGGTGTCTTTGCCTGTGCAGACACCTCGTTCCACTTAGCCTCACGGTTTGTTGCTGTTGCTGTTCCGTCACTTAGTCATGTCTGACTCTTTGTGACCCCATGGACTGCAGCACGCCAGGCTTTTCTGTCCTTCAGTATCTCCTGAGGTTTGTTCAAACTCATGTCCATTGAGTCGGTGATGCCATCCAACCATCTCATCCTCTGTTACCCACTTCTTCTCTTGCCCTCAACCTTTCCCAGCATCAGGATTTATTCCAATGAGTCGGCTCTTTGCATCAGGTGGCCAAAGTATTGGAGTGTCAGCTTCAGCATCAGTCCTTCCAATGAATACTCAGGGTTGATTTCCTTTAGGATTGACTGCTTTGATCTCCTTGCAGTCCAAGGGACTCTAAAGAGTCTTTTCCAACACCACAGTTCAAAAGCATCAATTCTTCAGTGTTCAGCTTTCTTTATGGCCCAACTCTTACATCCATACATGACTACTGGAAAAACCATAGCTTTGACTATATGGACCTTTGTTGGCAAAGTGATGTCTCTTGCACATATTCACAGGAGTAGTGGGAAATGACTGGACTCATGGGAGGCTGGACAAAAAACTGGCAGTTTCCATTGACTGAGATGGGGGAGATGGAAGGATTACTGTGGCAGTGCAGAATATCAAGAGTTCGCCTTGGGTTGTGCAAATAGGCTGTGAAGTTTACACTGAACTTGGTGAGGCTGGAAGTAGAGGGTAGCCTATGGGCAGCAATTTGGGGCAGGTCTCATGAATCACCGTGACCAGTGCTGTGAGAAGGTTTTGTTGAGTCCTGACTGGGTGTTGTTCTTAGTCATAGGTCCCTACCAGGTGACCAGGAGGGTCCCAGCTCCTGGGGAAGAGAGCTCCTTTCAATTCAATGGCTTTTTGTTGAGTCCTGCGACAGAAGTGACTTAGCAGCAGCAGCAGCAGCTGTGTGCAGTAGGGCAGCAATTTGGGGCAGGTCTCATGAATCACCGTGACCAGTGCTGTGAGAAGGTTTTGTTGAGTCCTGACTGGGTGTTACTCTTAGTCATAGATCCCTACCAGGTGACCAGGAGGGTCCCAGCTCCTGGGGGAGAGAGCTCCTTTCAGTTCAATGGCTTTTTGTTGGGTCCTGCGACTGAAGCGCTTAGCAGCAGCAGCAGCAGCTGTGTGCAGCAGAGAAGTGTGCAAGATAGTGTAGAATTACAGTTGTTGTTCAGTTGCTAAGTCATGTCCGACTCTTTGTGACCCCATAAACTGCAGCACGCCAGGCTTCCCTGTCCTTCACTCTCACTTAGCAGCAGCAGCAGCAGCTGTGTGCAGTAGAGAAGTGTGCAAGATAGTGTAGAATTACAGTTGTTGTTCAGTTGCTAAGTCATGTCCGACTCTTTGTGACCCCATAAACTGCAGCACGCCAGGCTTCCCTGTCCTTCACTCTCTCTCAGAGCTTGCTCAAACTCATGTCCATTGAATCGGTGATGCCATCCAACTGTCTTATCTTTTGTTGTCCCCTTTTCCTGCCTTCAATCTTTTGCAGCATCAGGGTCTTTTCCAGTTGTAGTTACCACCCTGTTTAACACCCTTCAGAGGGCTCCCAGTGCTCTTGAGTTAAAGACTAGCTACCCCTTGGTCACGGCTCACTAGGTCCTGCCTGACTGGCTCTTTCTTGTCCGCACTTTCTGTGCTCTGCCTCCCCTTCCTCCAGTTCCTCTAAAATGCCATGTAACATGGTCCCTCTGCTTGGGGTGCTCCCCTCACCTTGACTACCAGTCACCATTCCTACTTTATCTTTTTTAAATTGTTTATTTATTTTTATTTTTGGCTGCACTGGTCTTTGTTGCGATGTGGGGGCTTCTCTTTTTGCAGAGCACAGGCTATAGGCCTGAGGGCTTCAGTAGTTGCAGCTCTCGGGCTCTAGAATGTGGGCTCAGTAGTGTGGCACATGGGTTTAGTTGCTCTGCTATCTGTGGACTCTTCCTGGACCAGGGATTGAATCCGTGTCCGCTGCATTGGCAGGCGGAGTCTTACCCACAGCGCCACCAGGAAAGTCCCCCACCTCGTCTTAAAGATGACTTCCTCAAACAGGTCTTCCCTGAGTGCCCAATCACCTTTGACGTGTGCTTAGAGCAGTTCTCCTTCTGAGGTTTCCTCTAGTCTCCCTAATTAAGTGATTGTGTAATTATCCCTTTAAGGTCTGTCTTCCTTGCCAAGGGGCGAGCGAGGCTGGCATCTGTCTCTTACACTACTGTGTCTCCTGCTGCCAGCTCAGTAACTCAACCACCAGTTGCCTGAAGCCAGGGCCAGGCTGAGTGGAAGAGGCTGTGGGTGGTGGGTAGATGACAGAGGGGATCAGTGGGGCCTGGAGCCATTGGCAAAGACTCTGGGAAGCAGGTGGATTCTGACTAAGCCTTAAATGAAGGAGGGTTTGGAAGGCAGAGAGGATGGGCATGTCAGCTGGAGAATCCATTTAAATAGAGATAGAAAGAGCCCTGGCTTGCAATTAGGAGAATCAGGGTCCCAGTTCATCTCATGGGTGACTGTTGACATGTTGTTTTCTCCCATTTGCAAAATGAGAGGCTGGCTTACCAAGGACTGCAAATAATAGCACCATGACACTATTCTCCACTTCATCCCCTGGCGGCCTTTCTCTTCCCTGTGAGCCTGAATACAGCTTAAGAATCATTTTCAACACAGTATTCTAGGGGTCATTGCCAATTGATGGGAAATGGTAATGATAAGCCCTATTTATCTGGTCTGCCTTAGAAGACTGTCTCTTGGATGAATTTGAGCTCTGCCACTGTCTGATTCAGGGAATCTTTGATAGGAGGGCTGACCACTGCTGGTAAGGAAGAAAGCCTTCCTGAAGCCTCCTAGGGCTCAGCAGCATCAGCTGCCATCATCAGGACGTGAAGGGCTTCTCTGAGGGCTCAGTGGTTAAAAAATTCACCTACCAATTCAGGAGACACGAGTTTGATCCCTGGTAGGGCATATCCCACTTGTCAAAGAACAACTAAACCCTTGTGCCACAACTATTGAGCCTGTGTTCTAAAGTCCAGGAGCTGCAACTACTGAGACTGGCATGCCCTAGAGCCCATGCTCCACAACAAAAGAGGCCACGACAGTGAGAAACTTGTATACCGCAACTAGAGAGTAGCCCCTGCTCTCTGCAACTAAAGGAAAGCCCACACAGCAATGTAGAATTTGCACAGCAAAAATAAATACAAAAAAAAGGACACAAAAGTGTTCTAGGCCAGGAGCAGCAAATCCAAATGCCTTTAGGAGCTGGCAGACAGTGTAAGTGCCAGCAGGATCAGATAGGGAGTGGTGAGGAGTGTGGCAAACTGGAGAAAGTGCGAGTGCTTGTCCTGTCTAAAAGGATTCAGTCTTTCTCCCCCACTCCACTGCCTCCTTCTCACTGTATGGATAAAGCAAAAACAGCCCTCAGGCTGTACTTTTCTTCCAGACAGCCAGACTGTGATTTCTGAGTCCTATTGACTTTTTCTTTTCTTTCTTTCTTTTTTTTTTTTTTGAGAATCTCGATCTAGGGAACAGTGTTGCCTGAAGCCACACTTAAGAGTTAAACCTCTTGATTTCCATTTGATTGCTTTCTCCTTCAGTGTGATCATGTGGACATATATGGATGGACCAGGGAGGGACAAGTGTGGACTGAGGTTTTCAAAAGATGTCCATTTCATTCTGGGTGTTTATGGCAAGAGAGATGGGTGGCCTGTTTGCCAGTACTGTTAGTAATCACTCATGTGACTTCTTTTAGGGACTAATTGGTTTAAATTCCCCAGATCTTCAGAAATGTCACTTTCCATTGAGGAAATTTTCCCTCTCATCATTAAACACACACATACACACAAACACACACCCCACATGTCTTCCTTCCTCAGTATTAATCACCTTCTTCTATAATTGGTACTTAAAATGTCAAAGGAGAAGAAATTAATTAACAGGAGTATCCAGTACAGCAAGGCATGCTGCAAAGCTCTGGGACTGATTATAAAAAGCACTTCCTTAAATATTTTGAGCACTTTTGGGATTCAGAAACCTCCCTTCTAATTGAAGGATCTTTAACTACACCCCAAGTCCTGGCTGGTGGCCAGGGGTGCAGAGCCACATGAGGCCGCATGTGGAAATTCTTTCTCCATCACCTCAGGGAGACCTCCTTCCATACTAGGATAGGTGGCAACGGAGGTTCAGAAACAGCAGGGGCCGCAGGCAGAATCTGAGAGGAAAAGGTTTAACATGACTGAGTTACTGCTGTGTCAGGAACTTTATATACGATTTTTCAGAACCATCCTGTAAGACAGGCAATCCGATTATCTCCAATTTACAGATGGGGAAATTGAGGCTCAGAGTGGTTGTGAGTTCCCCAAATCAAGCGGCTACTAACTGAAAGCGCAAAGGATTCAAACTTAGGTCTCGTAATAAAGCTTTGCTTTTTCATGGAATCTTGAAATCCTATTCCTAGCTCGCTTCTGTGCGACTTCCCACTCCAGCTACAAACTATAGGAGTTTTGACAGCTAAGCCAAAGCCAAGACCCAGACCTGGGAGGTGGAGCCGGGAGATGCCCAGCGCCCCGCCCGGCTCCAGTGTCAGCCAATGGTGCTGCGGCCCCCGCAGCCTTTCGTCCAATCAGTCAGAGGTCCCCGCTCCCATCCCCTCTCTTCTCTTCCCCGCCCCTCCACTTTCCCTTTGGCTCGACCGAGCTTGACGGAGCGGAAAGTCCCTTCAGTCCGCTCCGGGCCGGCAGCCATTGGAGGAAGGTCTATCATAGGGAGGCCCAATCAGAGCGTGCGCAGGAATGCAGTTCGGGCTGCGATTGGTTGGGACCGCTGTTGCCCCTCCGCCCCCGCTCACTCCCTCCCTCCCTGGGCGGTTCAGAGGCGGGGCAAGTGGGGGCGGGCCCAGGTAGCAGGTTTGGCTGCGCGGGGGCTCTCGCGTCTGAGGTAAATACTAGGGCGGTGGGTGTGGGACGGCAGGGCCAGCCGGGGAAGCGGGCTAGAGAGACTGGGGAAGGGGCGACGCCCCGCCCCGCGAGGTGAGTGAGTGAACGAGCGGCCGGGCAGGCGAGCGACGGGTGACCCGGCCGCTCGGGCGTCCCTCGCCGGCCTCTGGGCGCCTCGAGCTGCCACCGCGGCCGTCGGGCCCTGGTCGCCGACCCGTTACCTGCCCCGGCCCTTAGCCGGCCAGGCCCGCGGGGTGCTGAGCCAGCTGACGTCAGCCTGGGCTTCCCCACCCCCGGGGCTTCCCCACCTCCCCAGGCCTTCCTGAAAGGGCTCCTGAGTCGTGGGAGCGTGGTCACCGCCGCCGGGACCTCACGAGAAGCGAGGACTTCGTGTGGGAGCAACGCAGGAATCTGTCTCTCCTTTTGAGCCCCCCATTTACAGATCGGGAAACTGAGGCATCCGACGGCCCGGGTTGGCATCGAGAGCGCGGGGTTGTAATCTTACCATCGGTGCCTTGGGGGTGTATCGGTCGATCGGTTTTGGAGTGTTTGTGGCTCCCGTCCAGGAAGAGCAGTCGGGGTTCTGGCCTCGTTAATGGCGTGTTATGCTTTTTCTTTCAGTTTCCCCCTTTCCAGGGTGAGAATGCTTTTACACAACAACCTGGAGTTCTTTAGTTGAAAGGTGCGCTCTGTTGAAGCAAGGTATTCATTCTTTTCTTCCTCCCCAGCCGCCCACCGCCCCACCCCCCTTTATTGTCATTTTAACGATCTCTGGGGAAATCGTGAAGTCCTGACGGAAGGCGGTGTTCCTAGGTTTGGTTCTCAGCCGGGTCAGCTGCCCACTTATTCATGTACTTGGCATCTCTTCTATTCCGCCCCGTGGTATTTGCATGTTTTAGGATGATTGTCGTCTTCCAGCCACCAAACCTTTCAGTCTCTCAGCCCCCATCCCGCCTGCCCCCATCCTCTCCCCATGCTCCCTGGAAAGTTATATGGTTAGCTTAACTAAGGAGCATTGCCTGCCTTGCTTTTGATTTAGAGCTAATAGGGATCTTAATAAGATTGTTCCTTTTGCAGTCATTGGCTCCTGGAGAAAAATCCAGGCCTTGAGAGAGGGTGTTCATTCAAGCGTTGGTTTTCTGCACACCCCCTCACGCCCCGAGGAGACTGAATGGTTTAAGAATTTAGCTTGCCAGTTCCCTACTGGGTAGTGGGTGGATTTGAACTAGCACAATATTAGGTGAAAATGATTTGCTGGAAATTTTTGTGGAAATTCATATACTGTGAATGTTGATAATACCCAGAACATTCTCTAATGTTTGGCTACAAAATTTTACAGTACTCTTTGGAAGAAGCCTTTCTTTGAAGGGTAACTTTTGTGAAGAGCTGGTAAGATCAGGGCGCTTGTTATATAAAACAACAGACATGCTACAGGAATGATTTCTTGTGATCTGGACTGCTTGAGCTGTGATTTTGTTTAAGGAAGTCTACATAAGAAGACAGAAGTAATTATTCTATTCATCAAACTTTCAGTGTTTTGTTCCTTGTTTTCACTAGGTGATCTTAAATTTGTCAGGGTATTTGGTTTTACAGAATTGTACAACCACACGTAGACATCAGACATGGTGTGAGGATCTAGGAACCCAGTTTCAAATGAACCTCAAAACAAGTTCTCCTATTTGTGAAATTTTCCTTATTTATTTCCACTTAAGTGTATAACAATGAAGTGGCATAAAGACTGACCATTCATTCATTGAGTCAGAGAATTAGAATTATTATTTACCTAGGAGATTAGGTAAAAACTGTTAAATACTCAACTCCTGAGTCTTCTTTTAAAAGAAGCTTTTAATTACTTAAATGATTCAGTTCAGTTCAGTTCAGTTGCTCAGTCGTGTCCGACTCTTTGCGACCCCGTGGACTGTAACCTACTAGACTTCTCCGTCCGTGGGATTCTCCAGGCAAGAATACTGGAGTGGATTGCCATTTCCTTCTCCAGGGGATCTTCCCGACCCAGGGATCGAACCCAGGTCTCCCGCGTTGGAGGCAGATGCTTTAACCTCTGAGCCACCAAGGAAGCCCACTTAAATGATTTGATGAGGAAATGGAAAATTTGGCTTTCACTGTTATCACCTAAGTTAACCAAATCATTCATTCATTTCTCCTGTACTGAATGTCTAACATATGTCAGGCCCTTGTTTGGGCAGTGGAAATATAAAGATAAAGTACTTAGGGAATTCACAGTTTGGAAGAGCAGTGGCCAGGTTTAACTCAGGTGAGACCAGAGTGTTCCTGGTTCTTTTGACATGAATATGTAGATGTGGGAGCCAGACTTTGTTTTAAACCTCATAAATCCCGCTTGTTTTAGGGACTAAATATATGTGTTCTTGGGTCACAAGTTACTATGAGAAAAACTGACTCTTTTCTGGCCTGGTCGCTTTTCTGGAATCTCTGCTGTTTAGGAATGTACAAACTTGTTCTTTCAGTGAGAAATATTCTCTTTTAAAATGATAACTATTCTAGTTATCTAGAAGAATTTGGAAAAAGTCCTGTATATCTTCTTTTTTGGAGGGTATTCACACTAACCTCCATACTTCTTTGCCATTTATAATTACGGGCAGCTTTTGGTATTGTAACTTTTATTCTGATTTCTATAGCCCCTTGTTTTTAAAACAAGACCAGGTATCTCAGGAGATGCAGAATGTTATTGAATTGTATGTTTTTGTTTTCTTTAGTGGAGTTCTTTGAACAGTAACCTGGTAACTTGAGACTCAAAATGACATTGTTTCTTCTAGATAAATTAGCTGTTGTCAGTTTTATGTAGTTAATGTTGTTCATCTGTGCTGTATATTATCTTTTAGAACTAATTTGGACCTTTAGTATTTTCATGTAAAACATATTTCTTGATCATCTTCTTTTCATTGCATTTGATAGGAAGCTGATATTTGTGCCTTTCCACCATCATCTTGGTTTAATGACTTTATTGTAATACGATTAAATTCTCCTCTACTCAGAATCCTGGCCCATCAACAAGCTTAGGTAATCACATATATTTTCAAATCTGTGTGACCTGAACCTCTTCTGAAATGTCAAAAGAAAGTCCTATTCAGTATGGCTTCAGGGTTAAAAATATTACTGTAATACAACTCTTTGAGAATGTTCATTCAGCACTTATAGTATTACTCAGTTTTCCAGCCTGAAATAAGTACAATAGTATTAAGATGAATTGTTTCAAAGTCAAGTACAGTATATTGTTAGAGGTAATTTTTAAACAATTAGGCCTGAAAAGTAATAAGAGAATGAAAATGAGGGCAGCCGACATGTCTTATATCTTCTGTATTTTTCAGTTTCAACCGCTGTGCTGAGTGCATAAAATTACTAAGCTAACAAACCTTGATTGATAAAGAACTCACTGACAATGTGATTTAAATCTTATGTGGTCTTGAGTCAGTTTTTACTGCTTGGGGTTCTTAAGACTTAAGTGTTGTGCTTGTCCCACTGAAAGAAGAATGTTGACATCATATTCATTTCTTCAGTGGGAGAGCAGTCTCTATTAGCATATTCTGCTGTAATGCCAGTATCATGCTCCTGCTCAGTCGTGTCTGACTCTTTGTGATATCCCATAGACCGCAGTCTGCCAGACTCCTTTGTCCATGGGATTTCCCAGGAAAGAATTCTGGAGTGGGTTGCCATTTCCTTGTCCAGTAATGCCAGTTTACTGAGATATTAATGATCATTAAATTTGTCTTATGTATCTCTGCTGCTGCTGCTGCTGCTAAGTCGCTTCAGTCGTGTCCGACTCTGTGCGACCCCATAGACGGCAGCCCACCAGGCTCCCCCATCCCTGGGATTCTCCAGTAGAGCCATAAGATTTCCTGTTTAACTTTATCAGTTACAATCAGGAGAATCAGTTTTTAATATGATAGTTCCAAACCTATTCTTTTTTCATGTATTCTTTAAAAGAGGGAAAACCATATTTTTGGGTAATGTGGTTATACAAAATGTAGTTTTTATTTTTGGATAATGCTTTTTAAATATTTTATAACTCACTTTGGCTGGTCTGGTTGTCTAACATAACAACTACTATTAATGAGTTTGTTCACTCTTACTTATGCTAATGCAAGTCAGAAAAAAGTTACTGCTCCTTGTGTAGTTCACTTTAAAATATGGTTCATAATAACTGTTGTTAAATTGCCCACAACCTTCTTATAAACCAAAGTAGTTGGTTTAACTGTGTACTGGCTCTGAAATGATTTGCAAAAAACCTTTTGTAATCAAATTGATTTGAAATAGGGTGTCCTAATGCCTTCCACATAGTAGTTTAGTTTTGTCTTGGAATATTCCATTAGCACTGGTAGTTTTTAAATTGTGACATGGATTATGAAGCTGGAGAATCAATCCAGCAAGAATTGTTGGCATATACTAATTATTAAGATTCAAAGAATTTTTTAATTTTAATATTTGAAGGCATAATTTGTTGGAACTAAAAAAAATTCTTTTCAAATTGCCATACTTTAAAAATAATTTTGACCAAAAGTATTTAAATACATTTGAAAAAGAACAATGCAACTTCACTTTTTTAGGAGTTGTTTTTTGACCATCTCATCCTACCTGGAGCAACAGAAGTAATGCCTGTGAAATAAAGCCTATGCGCTTTACTCCTAAAGCCCTGTTCAGAATTTATGTATTCCTCTTTTTGTTATTGTTTTATCTTATCTTTATCAACCATATTTCATTACCTGGCTTCTCAGAACTGGTTAGAAATAGTAAGCTGGAAAGCTGTAAAAGAAGTCAAGTGCATGTTGCAGGAAACCACAGAAAATGGCTGATGGCAAGGGAAAATGGTAGAGTGTAAATCTAGAGAAGGAAGATTCAAGAACTCAGAAAAACCATAATATAAAACCTCTTAAGAGACAAACATCTTTTCATAGTGACAGCCACATACAATGATTTACATTTATGTCAGTAACTCAGTGCTCAAGATAAAATTGAGACTATTTCCTTGTTGAAAAATACTGACATTTCAGAAGAATTTTAGTCTGCAATAACAAATACTGCATTTGGAAACTTTTAAGGAATAGAGCCAAATTAAGGTTTGGGTCACTGTTTGGGTAGCTCACCGCAGGAGTTTTGTTTATATGGTGCCAAGATAAGGGTTTCCACAGGTGTCTTATATAAGTGGCAAATGTAAATTGATCCTGTTTCTGCTGAAGTAGTGCCCTCAAGTGGAATTAAGGCAAACACATTATAGAAAAAGAGAAAACCATTTTATGCTACCTGCCCTCACTAAATGTTGTGCATATATTTCAGTGATGTTGATTTGAGGAACGGCAAAGCCCTTTACCCTGGCTCGGGCAGTCTTCATGCCTCATTCTAGCTTGTAGAGGGCCTTTTTATTAATAAAAACTTTACATTATAGAAAAACCTCATTAACTACTGATGTGTTGTAAAATAAATACTATTCTGTGTGTAGATTTGCCAGGTTTTGTATTTAATTATTAAGTTAAATGGCTAAACTTAAAATTTGGTTCTTTAGTTTTAGGAATATTTATTTTTTAACTCCGAGAATAAAATAGATGAATATGATATTGCTGTCACCTGCTGCTGTTATCCCAAATAATGGAAATGAATATCACCTCCTCACAGGAGGATGGAATAAATATTGTATTTAGAAACCAAATAGCCACATGCATGTGACAGAGAATACCTAAGAACCTTTGTTTTCAGTAAGATAATGAATTAACATAATGAATTAAAGTCTTTACTTGAATTGATGAAATTGTATAGTTTTAAACCTGTGATTCAAGTAGGGTTGAGAAGGCTATTTTAATTGTGAAAAATGAGTATCCTTGTGAAAATTTGAAAGTGAGAAAGAAACAATCTTTTCTTCCTTGTCTACACAGTTAAACTTGTATAAAAACATTTTATGCTTGATACTATACTGCAGTTATATTTCTTCCTTATGTAGTAGTCCAAGTTTTGATGGCTACAAAATTGATTTTTAAGACATTGTTAATATAAGCAGATTTATAATATCTGATCTTTATGATTGAGAGAGATTAAATGATAGCTATGATTAATATGATTAACATTTGCTTATTGAGGACAAAATGTGTAAGATAAGAGAACAGCACATTGCTTTAGAGGAAAACACAATTCAGAGCGTTCATAGGGTGTATTTCACTCAAAAAAGTTTTTTTTTTTTTATTGTGGTAAAATTTATGAAACATAAAATTTACCAATTTAGCCATTTTAAAGTGACATTAAGTGCATTCACATTGTTGTGCACCCATCACCGCTATTCATCTCCAGAACATTTTCTTCAACCCCAAATGAAACTGTACCTATGAAACAATAACACCCTATTACTCACTCCTCTCAACCAGTGTTCTTCTGACAACCAGAATTCTTTCTGTCTTTGTGTATTTGCTTATTCTCTTTGCCTCATATAAGTGGAATCATACAGTATTTGTCTTTTCATTTGTGTCACTCATTGTTAATGTCTGTCTCTTATACACATCTCATTAATTTATTTTTTAAAGTTTAAAAATGTCAGAATATTTATATAAGATTATATTTTACTAGAATCTGAGTTCATAAATTTCAGTGCCTTGGAAACAAACATTATTGTATTGTCTTTGGAGATAATTTACAATTGAATCTCCTTTATTAAATATGCAAGATTACAGTAGATACAAGTAATATAGTATGTCTTTTAACCTCTCAAGATATTTTTGAAAGTATATTATGTGTATGTGTGTGTTTTTACTAGCTGAATGAAGAATTTAAAAAGTCTTTGACCTTAATTTTAGCTCATGTAGAGTGAAGTGTAAAGTTTCTCTTTGCTTGTCCTCCAGGCATTTTGATTTGCTGTCTTTTTACAGCATGGACACCAAATTGCTAAAAACATGCTTTGGGACTGCCAATGAATTTATCTTTTGTGGTTTTACTACACACTTAGTAATTCCCTTTTTTTTGAGTTAATATTTTGGAGTTAATATCACAATGAGTTCGGGCTTATGGAGCCAAGAAAAAGTTACTTCACCCTACTGGGAAGAGCGGATTTTTTATTTGCTTCTTCAAGAATGCAGTGTTACAGACAAGCAAACACAAAAACTCCTTAAAGTACCAAAGGGAAGTATAGGACAGTGTATCCAAGACCGTTCTGTGGGGCTTTCGAGGATTCCTTCTGCCAAAGGCAAGAAAAATCAGATTGGATTAAAAATTCTAGAGCAACCACATGCAGTTCTGTTTGTTGATGAAAAGGATGTTGTAGAAATAAATGAGAAATTCACAGAGTTACTTTTGGCAATTACCAATTGTGAAGAGAGGTTCAGCTTGTTTAAAAACAGAAACAGACTAAGTAAAGGCCTCCAAATAGATGTGGGCTGCCCTGTGAAAGTCCAGCTGAGATCTGGGGAAGAAAAATTTCCTGGAGTTGTGCGCTTCAGAGGACCTTTATTAGCAGAGAGGACAGTATCGGGAATATTCTTTGGAGTAGAATTACTGGTAAGTTTGATAAGTCATCTTAGTGGGCTGTGTATTTGTGTGTGTCTGTGTCTGTGTGCACATACATTTTTCTTTTTCCTTTTTTGAATACAAAATAAGTTTTCCCAGAATTCTATATTTTTTAATGTTCATAATCCTGAGGATTTACTTTCTAATGATAGAGTAAGATGATACAAAGATGATGCTTTGAAAACTTTGAAAAGCTACATATAGTAGGAAGTATACAAATAGATCATGTAGTTATTGAAGACTTTCATACCTTTGAATGTTAAAAATGAACTCTTAACAATTGTAAACAAATTACTTAAAATTGTTAATTATCCTGTGACATTATCATCTGTAGGTTTCTTAGCTTTTCTTAAAGTATACTATTAAGTAACAAAATTTAGATATATAAGTTGTAGCAATTTCAACTGGCTTATATTTGTCCCTGATAATATATGTGAAAATCATGTTGACATATGTTTGCACTGAAAAGAAAACCAAGAACTCTGTGATAATGTTTCCAAAATTAATATTCTCAAGAATTTAAGTGTTAGTTACATTTTGACATTCTTGCAAATACAATTTCATGCCTCGTTTGCTTTTTAAGTTTTTTAAGCAGCAATTGTAAAACAACTGGAGAATTGAATCCCAGCTATGCCATTTACTAGCTGAGTTACTGGGTTATTTAACCAAACTGCTTTCTAAATCTGCATCCTCATCTGTGAAATAGTGATAGTAATACACAACTTGCAGTGTTTTTGTGATATATTGATTCAGGATTTAACATGGTGACTGGCACATAGTACATACTCAATAAATGGAGATAACACTACTGTTAAAGTAAGTTTTTCTTTTTATGACAAAATTTATGTTAAAACCACAATGTGAAATCCAGCCCACGCTCTCTCACAGTAGAGTTATTATTTAAATTATCATGTAATTTTATTTCAGCATCCGATACAGTTTCTTCCTTATTTTTTGAACACCCTATATTGAATGGCAACTGCTAATAATTATATTTCTTATATGTGTCACTTAGAATTTGTTCAGTGATTTCTCTGAAGTCAACAGAGTGCATCTTTTTTCTTAGGGATCATCTTTCTCTATCAGTCACTCTTTTTTTTTTTTTTTCTCTCTCATTTAAAAACTAGGAAGAAGGTCGTGGCCAAGGTTTCACTGATGGGGTATATCAAGGGAAGCAGCTTTTTCAATGTGATGAAGATTGTGGAGTATTTGTTGCGTTGGACAAGCTAGAACTCATAGAAGATGATGACACTGGATTGGAAAGTGATTATGCAGGTCCAGTGGACACAATGCAAGTTGAACTTCCCCCCCTGGAAATAAACTCCAGAGTTTCTTTGAAGCTTGGAGAAACTATAGAATCTGGAACGGTTATATTCTGTGATGTTTTGCCAGGCAAAGAAAGCTTAGGATATTTTGTTGGTGTGGACATGGTAAGAAATTTTGAATTATATTGTCTTTGTTGTATATATCTGTTAGTTTTATATCCAATTTAGGTACAGCTTAAAACTTTGAATACTTAAAATAGACTAATTTGTAGTAATTTAAAGAGCATGTTCTAATTTATCTTTAGTAAAGGAATGTTGATATGGGATACAGTCTAGTTGTAGAATTATAGTTACTCATTTTTCCAGTCTGAATAAATGGAAATAATGTTTTCAGTCTTTAAATTTGCTGTGTAATAAATAGAAAAAAACCCCACCAGAATATATTGCATTATGTCTTAGTTTTCTTTATTTTGAAAAAGGTTATTTTTTTTTGTAATCTGTGTTTCTCTTTTTATAATATTTTGCTGAATTTTACTGACTGATCTGATTTTAATGATTTAGTGTAAAAGTCACTTTTGGAAAACGCCTGAATAGAGGAACAGCACATTGCTTTAGAGGAAAACACAATTCAGAGCGTTCATAGGGTGTATTTCACTCAAAAAAGTTTTTTTTTTTTATTGTGGTAAAATTTATGAAACATAAAATTTACCAATTTAGCCATTTTAAAGTGACATTAAGTGCATTCACATTGTTGTGCACCCATCACCGCTATTCATCTCCAGAACATTTTCTTCAACCCCAAATGAAACTGTACCTATGAAACAATAACACCCTATTACTCACTCCTCTCAACCAGTGTTCTTCTGACAACCAGAATTCTTTCTGTCTTTGTGTATTTGCTTATTCTCTTTGCCTCATATAAGTGGAATCATACAGTATTTGTCTTTTCATTTGTGTCACTCATTGTTAATGTTACCTTACAGTCATAATTGTTAATAATGAATACATCTCAATGTGGCAAATTGGACAGTGCATGTGGGATTAAGAGAAGGGGAAAAAAAAAGGCTTGAGAACATTTTTTATCATAGATTGAAAATATGGTCAAGAATTTGTTAGGTATAATGAAGAAAATTCATATGGAATTATTAAACACCAGCAAGAATTGGGAGAGGTTGTAATAGACTTTTGTACTCATGGTGGTTTTAGTGATTATTTTTATTTATTCAGTTATACTTTGGGTAGGATATGAATGCTCTAGTTTAAGTTTCTCTTAGACTTTGCTTGGAAATCCAAGGAAATTCTATTTGATACCCACTAGTTAAACAAACCTCACTCTGTCGTTTAGATAAACACTTACTGAATATTTACCATGTGAAAAGTTAGAGCCAGAGTTAAATACATAGGTCCCTCAGAATAGCTAGAAATAAAACACATTTTAAACCATTATTCTTTAAATATTCAGAACTTGTTTAGAAAAGAGAGTGTGGGCTGAGCAGGGAGAAGGTTGGAGAAAGAGGGCCATAGGTCATTGGAGTTAGTTTCCTTTTGCTTTAGGTTCCAAACCCTCCTAGTGCAGTCCTTGAAAGGAAAGTTCTGGCTAATGCAATAGTGGTCATCTCCTATTTCCAATGCTATTTAGAATGCTGTCCACATTGGTGCTCAGGGCAGTTAATCTGACTGGACTGTCTTCCTAATCTAGCTCCATGAAAAGCACTGGACAAGTTGGTGCTACACTGAAATATAAAGTAATTAATATAAAGATCTCCATTTGGAAGAGAATTCTTGCAAACCCATAAAATGACAAAGAACAATTGAAAAAATAAACTTTGTGTCTATAGAAAAAAATTCCTCTCTATACAGGAATTCAAATTGAACATTTATGTAAGTGCTCAGGGAATGTGAAGGAGTGATTAGAGTAAGCTAGGGTTAATTAGGGGCAGCTTTCCGGGTGAAACGGTGTATGATTACTGCATCTACCAGTGCAGATGTATGTTATATAGACTATTTATTGTCTAGTCACGTATGATGAACACTTTTGATCCTTTGCTCTCACCAGGTGGGTTTCTGTGGCTTGATTATTCTTGGATCTCATTTTTTAGAGGATCCTCTTGTGGAAAATATGCTTTCATATTTGTTTTATTGAAGAGGATTTTAAAGTTTATTCTGTTAATTTCTAGGATAATCCTATTGGCAACTGGGATGGAAGATTTGATGGAGTGCAGCTTTGTAGTTTTGCAAGTGTGGAAAGTACAATTCTCTTGCATATCAATGACATCATCCCAGGTATGTTTTCTTTGTGTTTTATATATTGTTAAGGCAGAGTTTCTAAGACATATTCAGTTATGAGGATATAAATATAAGCTTCAAGATGCATTTTTGGAACTTGACTTTTATATTATGGAATTGTTATTACATAAGATATCTTTCCTTACCTGCAAATAAAAATACTTAAAGATTTTCATTTCTATAAGTATGTGAGTATGGGGTACCTTTTATTCATTGTCATTCACTTTTTCATTACTTGTTTATTTTAACCCTTTCTGATAATTGCAAGAGTCAGAAAATATAGTAAACTGCTACCTGTTTGAGTGAGAGCCTGTTTTCAACTAGAAGCCCTCTAGTAGAAGTTGGTCATTTTAATATAATCTGATATTTTGTGGAGAAGATTCTTGCTGGATACCTCATGAGATCTGTTCCAGTTTCAAGGTGGTATAATTGATCTGACTTCATGACTCTGTAATCAGAAACAGATCACTCACCTTTTACATCTTAAAAATAATCTTCAGTTCAGTCGCTCATTTGTGTCCAACTCTTTGTGGCCCCATGAACCACAGCATGCCAGGCCTCCCTGTCCATCACCAACTCCTGGAGTTCACTCAAACTGACGTCCATCGAGTCGGTGATGCCATCCAGCCATCTCATCCTCTGTCGTCCCCTTCTCCTCCTGCCCCCAATCCCTCCCAGTATCAGAGTCTTTTCCAATGAGTCAACTCTTCGCATGAGGTGGCCAAGTATTAGAGTTTGAGCTTTAGCATCATTCCTTCCAAAGAACACCCAGGGCTGATCTCCTTCAGAATGGACTGGTTGGATCTCCTCACAGTCCAAGGGACTCTCAAGAGTCTTCTCCAACACCACAGTTCAAAAACATCAATTCTTCGGTGCTCAGCTTTCTTCACAGTCCAACTCTCACATCCATACATGACCACTGGAAAAACCATAGCCTTGACTAGACGGACCTTTGTTGTCAAAGTAATGTCTCTGCTTTTGAATATGCTATCTAGGTTGGTCATAACTTTTCTTCCAAGGAGTAAGCGTCTTTTAATTTCATGGCTGCAGTCACCATCTGCAGTGATTTTGGAGCCCCCCAAAATAAAGTTACCTCAAAGAAGTAGCAATGGCTGATGTCAACTAATTGGTAGATTCTTATAGTTAGCAGCATCAGCATCACCTTCTCCCTGCTCTTAGTAGAATTCTAGTTAGAAGCTAGTCTACTGGTAGTATGTTAATCATGAAACATACAGAGGCAATCAAAGTTGGCGATTCTCATTGAACATTATGCAGCTATGAATTGTCAGAAAGCCTGCATTCAATAGCCACAAATTATGAATTTCTTAATTAGATGACTTATACATTCTTGACAAAGTTATAAGGTAGGTCTTCGGTTTGGTTCAGTCGCTCAGTCGTGTCCAACTCTTGGCGATCCCATGAATCACAGCACGCCAGGCCTCCCTGTCCGTCACCAACTCCCGGAGTCCACCCAAACCCATATCCATTGTGTCGGTGATGCCATCCAGCCGTCTCATAATCTGTCGTCCCCTTCTCCTCCTGCCCCCAATCCCTCCCAGCATCAGAGTCTTTTCCAATGAGTCAACACTTCGCATGAGGTGGCCAAGTATTGGAGTTTGAGCTTTAGCATATTCCTTCCAAAGAACACCCAGGGCTGATCTTCTTCAGAATGGACTGGTTGGATCTCCTTGCAGTCCAGGGGACTCTCAAGAGTCTTCTCCAACACCACAGTTCAGAAGCATCAATTCTTTGGCGCTCAGCTTTCTTTGTAGTCCAACTCTCACATCCATACATGACCACAGGAAAAACCATAGCCTTGACTAGATGGACCTTAGTCGGCAAAGTAATGTCTCTGCTTTTAATATGCTGTCTAGGTTGGTTATGACTTTCCTTCCAAGGAGCAAGCGTCTTTTAATTTCATGGCTGCAGTCACCATCTGCAGGGATTTTGGAGTCTAGAAAAATAAAGTCAGCCACTGTTTCCATTGTTTCCCCAGCTATTTGCCATGAAGTGATGGGACTGGATGCCATGATCTTCGTTTTCTGAATGTTGAGCTTTAAGCCAGCTTTTTCACTCTCCTCTTTTACTTTCATCAAGAGGCTCTTTAGTTCCTCTTCTCTTTCTGCCATAAGGGTGGTGTCATCTGCTTATCTGAGGTTATTGATATTTCTCCCAGCAATCTTGATTCCAGCTTGTGCTTCCTCCAGCCAGCCCTAAGGTAGGTCTTAATTATCCCCATTTTGCTGATGAAAAAAAACTGGAGCTTAGATAGGGATAAAATTTGCTAGGATCAACTAAGATCCTACTTGATTTTGGTAGAGTCAGAATTCAAATCCAGGCTTGTCTGATTATAAAGCTCTGCCCTTTTCGGTACCTCCTCACCCCAAGTGTTGACTTGGGATATGAAGACCTGTATAGAAGAACATACTTGTCAGCTTCACATGTATACTTGCGAATATTGTTTCTATGGAGATGTATTTTGTCTCTGAGTCTTTAAAAGCTGACTTGCTATATCAAGAATCAGAACTGAACAAAATGGTTTGGGTTTTTTTGCTATCAGTGTTATTGATGATTTTGACATAGGACACTTTTGAGTACCCCACAGGTCATTTCAGGTCCTCAGTTTCTTTTTTTGTAAAAATGAAAGGGTTAATTAATACTAGATGATTCTTGAGATTCCTTCTAGCCTATATTCTTTGCCGTTCCTAATTCCCTGTTGACTTGGCAAGTAATAAATGCTTGTTTTGCTGAGTTAGGAAATGCTTTCTACGTTAGCTTTTAGCCTTGCAGCAGGGATACATTAATTAGTTGGAGAAATGAGATTCAAATGATAAATTTATTTCAATTTTGCTTTGTAAAAGTCTGACATACTTTATTTTCCTTGATTTCTTTAAAATCAGGTTTTAATTTCTTACACATTGGGTTCTTAGCTATTTCTTTGCTTCCCTTGGAAATGAATGTTTTATATTCAAGGGGAGCATACATGTGCTTGCTTTTTATCTAGTAATATTTAATTTACCTTTTCATGCCTGTTTGTGGAAAAACATAGTTTGTGATATTATAAATTGAAATACATTTTGATGTTACAATAAATGTTTATTGTCTAAAAAGCAGTTTTCCAAAGGCTTGTTCCGTCATCAAATGTTATTAAACCCTTACTTAGGGTTTTTTTTTTGGGGGGGGGAGGGTGTTGAGGATATAGTAGGAAACAAAACAGATAAAAATTCAGAAATGGAGCTTTTATTCTAGAGAGTGAAGACAGATAATGAATGAGATATATGGTCAATTAGGAGCTTCCCAGGTGGCTCAGTGGTAAAGAATCCACCTGCAAATGCAGGAGATGCTGGACACGTGGGTTCCATGGCTGGGTCAGGAAGATCCCCTGGAGAAGGAAATGGCAACCCACTCAAGTATCCTTGCCTGGGAAATCCCATGGACAGAGGAGCCTGGTGGGCTACGGTCGATGGGGTCACAAAGTTTCGGACACGACTTAGCAGCTAAATAACCACAATGGCCAGTTAGATGCTGATTTAGTGGAGAATGGTAAGCAACGTAAGGGGAAAGGGTCTGCTAGGGTGTGAAGGGTGGGATTTTGTTTTTACTTTATGTAGAGTAGTCCCTTGGACGTGGGGTATCTCTTCATGGCTGCTCCAGCAAAGGGCAGCCGCTGCTCCTTACTTTGGAGGTGAGATATCTCCTCATGGCCTCTGCTCCTGACTTTGGACCAAAGAAAAGCAAGGAGAGATAAGAAGGCCTTCCTCAGTGATCAGTGCAAAGAAATAGAGGAAAATAATAGAATGGGAAAGACTGGAGATCTCTTCAGGAAAATTAGAGATACCAGAGGAACATTTCGTGCAAAGATGGGCTCAATAAAGGACAGAAATGGTATGGACCTAGCAGAAGCAGAAGATATTAAGAGGTGGCAAAAATACACAGAAGAATTGTATGAAAAAGATATTCATGATCCAGATAATCACAATGGTGTGATCACTCACCTAGAGCCAGACATCCTGGAATGTGAAGTCAAGTGGGCTTTAGGAAGCATCACTACAAACAAAACTAGTGGAGGTGATGGAATTCCAGTTGAGCTATTTCAAATCCTAAAAGATGATGCTGTGAAAGTGCTGCACTCAACATGCCAGCAAATTTGGAAAACTCAGCAGTAGCCACAGGACTGGAAAAAGTCAGTTTTCATTCCAATCTCAAAAAAAGGCAATGCCAAAGAATGCTCAAACTATCGCACAGTTGCACTCATCTCACACTAGCAAAGTAATACTCAAAATTCTCCATGGCAGGCTTCAGCAGTACATGAACTGTGAACTTCCAGATGTTCAAGCTGGTTTTAGAAAAGGCAGAGGAACCAGAGATCAAATTGCCAACATCCGCTGGATCATCGAAAAAGCAAGAGAGTTCCAGAAAAACATCTATTTCTGCTTTATTGACTATGCCAAAGCCTTTGACTGTGTGGATCACAATCAACTGTGGAAAATTCTGAGAGAGATGGGAATACCAGACCACCTGACCTGCCTCTTGAGAAATCTATATGCAGGTCAGGAAGACCAGCAAATTTGGAAAACTCAGCAGTAGCCACAGGACTGGAAAAAGTCAGTTTTCATTCCAATCTCAAAAAAAGGCAATGCCAAAGAATGCTCAAACTATCGCACAGTTGCACTCATCTCACACTAGCAAAGTAATACTCAAAATTCTCCATGGCAGGCTTCAGCAGTACATGAACTGTGAACTTCCAGATGTTCAAGCTGGTTTTAGAAAAGGCAGAGGAACCAGAGAACAAATTGCCAACATCTGCCGGATCATTGAAAAAGCAAGAGAGTTCCAGAAAAACTATGACAAAGCCTTTGACTGTGTGGATCACAATAAACTGTGGAAAATTCTGAAAGAGATGGGAATACCAGACCACCTCACCTGCCTCTTGAGAAATCTTTATGCAGGTCAGGAAGCAACAGTTAGAACTGGACATGGAACAACAGACTGGTTCCAAATAGGAAAAGGGGTATGTCAAGGCTGTATATTATCACCCTGCTTATTTAACTTATATGAAGAGCACATTATGAGAAATGCTTGGCTGGAGGAAGCACAAGCTGGAATCAAGATTGCTGGGGAAAATATCAATAACCTCAGATATGCAGATGACACCACCCTTATGGCAGAAAGTGAAGAGGAACTAAAGAGCCTCTTGATGAAAGTGAAAGAGGAGAGTGAAAAAGCTGGCTTAAAGCTCAACATTCAGAAAACGAAGATCATGGCATCCAGTCCCATCACTTCATGGCAGATAGCTGGGGAAACAATGGAAACAGTGGCTGACTTTATTTTTCTAGACTCCAAAATCCCTGCAGATGGTGACTGCAGCCATGAAATTAAAGACACTTACTCCTTGGAAGGAAAGTTATGACCCACCTAGACAGCATATTAAAAAGCAGAGATGTTACTTTGCCAACAAAGGTCCGTCTAGTCAAGGCTATGGTTTTTCCAGTAGTCCTTTATGGATGTGAGAGTTGGACTATAAAGAAAGTTGAGCACTGAAGAATTGGTGCTTCTGAACCGGGGTGTTGGAGAAGACTCTTGAGAGTCCCTTGGACTGCAAGAGATCCAACCAGAACATCCTAAAGGAGATGAGTCATGGGTGTTCATTGGAGGGACTGATGTTGAAGCTGAAACTCCAATACTTTGGCCACCTGATGCAGAGAGCTGACTCATTGGAAAAGACCCTGATGCTGGGAAGGATTGGGGGCAGGAGGAGAAGGGGATGACAGAGGATGAGATGGTTGGATGGCATCACCGACTTAATGGACACGAGTTTGGGTAAACTCTGGGAGTTGGTGATGGACAGAGAGGCCTGGTGTGTTTTAGTCCATGAGTCGCAGAGTCAGACACAAGTGAGCAACTGAACTAAACTGAACTGAGAGTAGTCCCAGTGACCCTCTCTAATGTGTTGACATTTGAACTCTTCACGTGAAGGTCATTTGAGGGCTTGGCCAGCTTGAAGAATAGCAAGGGGTTCATTGTAGCTTGAGTGAGGGACAGTGATAGGAGAGGTAGTGAAGCTGGACCATGCAGGGCCAAATGGGCTGGTGTATGGATTCTTGGCTTTATTCTAGGGAGCTGGGGAGCTAACGTGGATTTTGCACCAAGGACAACTGATGTAACTTCCATTTAAAGATGATGGAGCTGGCTGCAAGTTAGAAGGCAGAGACAGGGAAATCAAGAGGGGGACTGTTGCAATTATCCATATGAGAGACAGAAGATGGTGGCTTGGATTGGATTGGTGTGTAATAGCTTGTTTAGTTTAGCCTGTTTTAAAACTTATAATAAATAAAATCATAGTGATTGTATTCTCTAATGATTGCATTATTAAAGTATATTTTGAGATTCTTTCTGGTGAATAATGGTATTAGTAGGCTGTTTACCTTTATTGCTTCATAGTATATTTCATTGTGTGAATACTTCATGATTTAATAACTCATTCTAAAGTCAATGGTTGTTCAGGTTTTGAGTATTTCCATATCCTTGTCAACACTTGGTACCCATTAAAATTTTTGCCAATCTGATACCTTTGAGAAATGGTATCTCAGGGTGGTTTTAATCGTAGTTCCCTTATCACAAGTAGGGTTGAATAATTTTCATATGTTTATAGAAAATTCATGTCCTCTAATAAATACCTGATTGTGTCTTTCCTCAGTTTTCTGTTGATTTGTCTATTTATTGATTTGTGAGTTCTTTATTTTAAAATTTTAATAAAATATTTTTCAACATTTTATTATATAATTTCAAACATAGAAAAGTTGGAAGAATTTTATACTGAAAATCCCTACCACCTAGTTTCTACAATTAATATTTTTGTATAATACCTGCTTTATCATATTTATCCATCCCTCTATCCATGCATGTCTCCCATCTTTTTTTTGGTAATGTATTGCAAAATAAGTTACAGACCTCAGTACACTTCATCCTAAATACTTCAGTATGCATATAATTAACTAGAGATAAGTATTTAAGGTTTTCTTCCTTTTGAGATGAAAGACCATATGGTAATAAAATATACATTGTATTGTTGGAATTTTGACCAATGCAAAAACCCTTGAATTTAGTAACTATCATGTTACTAAAATAATTTTTAATAAGAAATGCATTTGCATATCTCAAATCAAAATAATGAAACAGTATAGTAGGATGTCTTGTTTCCATTCTATCTCCTCTGCTCTAGTTGCCCCCTCACTCCACTCCTTGCCACCCACCAGTGGGTGAATTATTAGTTTCTTGAGTTAGTTATTAGTTTCTTGTATATCTTTTTAGAGTTTCTTCATACAGTATAAGTACATATTCTTTCTTCCCTTTTTAGGCATGAAGGATAATATTTATTCTGCATGTGCTTTATTCTCTTTACTTTTTATCTTGGAAGTCTTTGTATATCTGAGGTTCTCATTATTTATAGTACATATTTTCCATTGGTATTGTGGTTCCCTA
Source organism: Cephalophus harveyi (assembly GCA_006410635.1). Lineage (NCBI taxonomy): Eukaryota > Metazoa > Chordata > Mammalia > Artiodactyla > Bovidae > Cephalophus > Cephalophus harveyi. The sequence continues at coordinate 281,561 of SJYT01049458.1, forward strand.
ATTTATTGATTCTTATAGTTATTTGTATTGTTTCTAAATTTTTACTATTATGCACAATGCTGCACTAACCTCATGCATATATATTTTCTACATGTGCTAGCTTACCTGTAGGATAAATTCCCAGAAGTGGGTTTGTTTGGTGAAAAGCTGCATGCATTTGTTTTGTTCTAGATACTGCTAAATTGCTTTTTGTAGTCTATGTAACAATTTGTATTTCTGCCAGCAGAATGTAAGGGTGATTTATTTTTTATTTTGCTTTTTATTTATTTATTTTTTGCTGAATAGTTGATTTACTGTGTTGTGTTTCTGGAGTACAGCAGAATGATTCAGTTTTACATATGTTTGTGTGTGTGTATGTGTATGTGTACACGCTCATATTCTTTTCATTATGTATTATTATAGGATAATGAACATAGTTCCCTGTGCTCTACAGTAGGACCTTATTGTTTATCTGTTTTATGCAGTAGTATGTCCCAAACTCCTAATTTATCCCTTTCTCACCCCCTTTCCCCTTTGGTAACCATAAGTTTGTTTTCTGTGTCTGTGGGTCTGTTCCTGTTTTGCAAGTAAATTCATTTGTGTCATATTTTAGATTCTGTGTAAAAGTGATACCATATCATAGGTGTCTTTTTCTTTCTGATTTGTTAGGTTGATACAAAAGTAATTGAGGTTTCATACTGTGAATTTCAAATCATTATAACTAGCCTCAACACATCTCTATTAATCAAAGTAGGAACCTTTACAATAAACACATTTTTGCCAACAGGAAGTAAGTTTTTTTTATTCCTGTAGCATCAAAATCTGAGCTTCAGGATTTGAGGAACTCTTGGAAAACATTTTCTATCTCTTGCTGGTTGTGGAAGCATTCTGTCTGCAAAAAGTTGTCGAGATGATTGAAAAAGTGGTAGTCAGTTGGCGAGAAGTGAATATGGCAGATGAGGCAAAACATCGTAGCCCAATTGGTTCAACTTTTGAAGCATTGGTTGTGTGACATGTGGTCAGGTGTTGTCGTGGAGAAGAACTGGGCCCTTTCTGTTGACCAGTGCTGGCTGCAGACATTGTATTTTTTGGTGCATCTCATTGATTTGCTGAGCATACTTCTCAGATGTAATGGTTTTGCTGGGATTCAGAAAGCTGTAGTGGATCAGACCCATAGCAGACCACCAAATATTGACCTTGACCTTTTTTTGGTGCAATTTGGCTTTGCAAAGTGCTTTGAGGCTTTTTCTTGGTCTAACCACTGAGCTGTACTTTCTATTGTGTCTGTTAATGCTTCAGCACCACATTGTTTTAATGATTCTTTATATTTTCATTACTCTTCTGAGTTTTCTAGATTGTCTTCTAAAAGTTTAATAATTTTTCTTTTCACATATAAGTTGATAATATACCTAGATAAAAGCAAGAGAGTTCCGGAAAAACATCTGTTTCTGCTTTATTGACTATGCCAAAGCCTTTGACTGTGTGGATCACAATAAACTATGGAAAATTCTGAAAGAGATGAGAATACCAGACCACCTGACCTGCCTCTTGAAAAATCTGTATGCAGGCCAGGAAGCAACAGTTAGAACTGGACATGGAACAACAGACTGGTTCCAGATAGGAAAAGGGGTACGTCAAGGCTGTCTATTGTCACCCTGCTTATTTAACTTATATGCAGAGTACATCATGAGAAACGCTGGACTGGAAGAAACACAAGCTGGAAACGAGGATGAGATGGCTGGATGGCATCACTGACTCAATGGACGTGAATCTGAGTGAACTCCGGGAGTTGGTGATGGACAGGGAGGCCTGGCGTCCTGCGATTCATGGGGTCTCGAAGAGTCGGACACGACTGAGCGACTGAACTGAACTGAACTGATGATCTTGTGTAGGATATGAAGTTTGTACTCCTAATTTTCTCTACCATGCTTGCTGAGTATAAATGAAGTTTATCGTGTATGTATATGGATCTTTCTGTGTCATAGCTTTAGAAGAAATCTAATAGCTGTAAGAGTACATTTACCTTTTTGTTCCTTTTCTTGGTGAGTGTCTTGGTTGTTTTTAGTCCTTGAGTCTTCAGCGTAAATTTAACAGTCAGCTTCTCAAATATTATAAGAGAATTCTGTTGGGATTTTGATTGGAGTTGCACTTAAACTGTGGAACAGTTTGAGGAAAATTGACATTGGTGTTATATTGAAACTTGATACATGAACATTGTATAGCCTTTCATTTATTTAATCTTTCTGGTAAAAATTTTCTCCATTTCTTGCATGTATGCTGATACATTATCAAGTAAAACATATTTTCTAATAGTTTTTTGCTGATATGTAGAAATTAGTTATAAAAACGGTTATATTGAGATATAATTCACTAGTTTAAACCATACAACTCAGCATATTTTAGTGTATTTACAGATGTGTGCAGTTATCATAGCAATCAATAAGGGAACATTTTCATCAGCTTACAAAGAAACCTTGTACATTTTAGCTATAATTCCCTTATCTCTCCATCCTCCCCTGTCCTAAGCAACTGCCAGTCTGCTTTCTGTCTTTGTATGTTTGTCTATTGTAGACATTTCATATAAACAGAATAACTTAAGATGTGCTCTTATGTTAACATAAGATGTGACTTTGTTCACTTAGCATAATATTTTCAGGGTTCATCCATGTTATAGCATATATCAATATTTCATTCTTCTTAATGCCTGAGTAATATTCCATTGTATTAATATAGCACAGTTTATCCATTCATCTGTCAGTGGACATTTGGGTTCCCTCCATCTTTTGGCTATAATGTATTGGTATAATGTTGCCACACACATTCCTGTACAGGTTTTTGTGCAAATGTATGCTTTTATTTCTCCTGGGTATATATCTAGGAATGGAATTGCTGGGTCATGCGTAGCTCATGTTTAATCATGTATGTAGATGCCAGACTATTTTCCAAAGTGGCCACACCATTATACAATTTATAGTGTTGTATGGAAGATTCTGCATGACGGCTTCCCTGGTGGCTCAGTCATTAAAGAATTTGCCTGCAATGTGAGAGACCTGGGTTCGATCCCTGTGTTGGGAAGATCCCCTGGCGGAGGGCATGCAACCCACTCCAGTATTCTTGCCTGGAGAATCCCCATGGGCAGAGGAGCCTGGTGGGCTGCAGTCCGTGGGGTCGCAAAGAATCGGACACAACTGAGCGACTAAGCACAGTACACAGGAGGAGTCTGATTTCATGTTTTTGATATTATTTGACCTTTTGATTCTAGCCAACCCATTGGTTGTGAAGTAGTATCTCAGATGACTTTTGTTTGCAGAGTTTTGTTATAAACAATCTTATCAAGATCTTTTTTTCACAATTTTTCCGTAAATTAATTTTTTAGTAGTAAGCCATCTGCAAATACTGTTTTACCTCTTCCTTTTAATCCTTATATCTTTCATTTTTAAAAAGTGGTTTGTTATTCTAGTATCCCTATCAATACAGTATTGAATGGCATATTCATCTTGCTCTTGATCTTAAAGTGAATGCTTCCAGCATTTCACTATGAAGTATGATGCTTATCACAGGATTTTATTGTTGTTACTGTCATTTATCAGGTTATAGAAGTTACCCATGATTCCCCAAGAGTTTTATCATGAGGGGATATTGAATTTTATCAAACTTGTTTCTTTATCTATTGAGATAGTCCTATGTTTCTTTTCTTTTAATCAGCTAATTTCCAGTTTGCTAATTTGTATATGCTTTAAAATATTTAAAATATTTGCATTGCATGTTTAAAACTTTTTTTACATAGTCCCATGGAATAGGCCTGTGCCAAGAATGACCTGTTCCTTGGAAAGTGTTGGGGTAAAATTAAAAAAAAATTTAAAATGCACATGTTTAAATTAAAAAAAATTTTGTTTGATAAAATGTATATAACATAAAATTACCATCTTAACCATTTTTACCTGTACAGTTCAGTGGTATTGAATGCATTCATAATTTTGTGTAACAGTTGCCACCATCTGTCTCCTTAACCCTTTTCATCTTGTAAAGCTCTATGCCCATTAAACAATAGACCCTCATCTCTCCCCTACCCTTAGCCTCTGGCAGCTGCTTTTCTTCTTTCTGTCTCTATGATTTGAACCTCTCTTAAGTACCCCTCATTTAAGTGGAATCATACAGCATTTGTCTTTTAATGATTGGTCACTCCACTCTCCCACTTTGTGGTAACTACCGCTCTACTCTCTGTTTTTCTTAGTTTGTCCTTTTCAGGTTCCATATATCAATGAAATCATACAGCATTTGCTTTTCTCGTCAAAAAGTTAAAAATAGAATTACCATACAATCCAGCAAGCCCCCTTCTAGAGGTATATCCGAAGGAAATGAAACAGAATCTCAAAAAAAATAACTACACTTCTGTATTCATTACATTATTCACAGTAGCCAAGATTTGGAAACAACCTAAATGTTCATCAGCAGATAAATGGATGAAGAAGATGTCGTGGAATATTATTTGGTCAGAAGAAGGAAGGAAATCCTGCCATTTAGGACAATGCAAATGGATTGTTGAGGGCATTATGCTAAGTGAAATAAGTCAGAGAAAAAAGTCTTAATGGAGGATTCTCACTAGCATTTACTCAAAAAGCCATGTTTTGCCAGACCCCCCAGCCGCTGCCACTCCCAAGTGGCCACTGTGGCAACTGCCACAGCACATGGGCAGAACCCCCCTCTCCCTCTCCTTGGCAGGAGGGAGTGTACCCACCCTGCACTGGGGCCAAGCGCGGCTCCTTGGGGCTTCCCTGGTGGCTCACATGGTAAATACTCTGCCAGCAATGCAGGAGACCTGGGTTCAGTCCCTGGGTTGAGAAGATCCTCTGGAGAAGAAAATGGCAACCAACTCCAGTATTCTTGCCTAAAGAATTCCATGGACAGAGGAGCCTGGTGGGCTACACAGTACATGGGGTCACAAAAAGTCAGACATGACTGAGCGACTGACACTTTCACTTCGATCCTTTCTAGATATATTGATTTTCCATTTTAGTAGTTTAAAAATTATTTTTTCTTTGACTTTTTGTGGATTTATTCAATTTTTTTAAACCATTACATTCATATGCTTAACTTATTAATTTTTAGTATAAAGCATCTAAGGTGATAGATTCCATAAAATTTGATATGTAGCTATCTTGTTACCATTAAATTTGAAGTATTTTGTAGTTTCCTTCATGATTTTTTAATGTAATTCATGAACTTTTAAAATGTACTTTAAAAAATTTCAGATGTCTTGCTTTTTGTTTTCATTGTTATTCATTTTCAATTTGATTGCATATGGTGAGAGAATATGATACCAATACTTTGACATTTGTTGAGGCTGACTTTATGGACTGGTACATGATCCCAAGCTTCAGATATGTTCTCTGTGTACTTGAAAAGAATGTGTTTTCTTCAATTGTAGTTGCATGTATTTCATGCATATTTTATGTGTCCCTTAGGTCAAGCTAATTTATTATGCCATTCAAATTTTATGTTTCATTACTGAGTTTTTAATTGTGAAGTCTAACAGTTACAGAACAAGGCATGTTAAAATGTCTAAATATGATGATGGATTTGTTAATTTCCTCTTAATTCTGAGTGTTTGCTTTAGTTTTGAAATTGTTATTAGCTGCATACAAGTTGAAGATTTGTAGGTACCTAGAATTTAAAATTTTTACACCTTCCAGGTAATTTGAGCTATTTCTCATTATGTGGTGACTATTTCCATCTCTAGTAAGTTTTTTCTTTTGACTTAAATTCTGTATGATATAGATAGGTTTTCTTTTGGTGAGTATTTTCCAGATATATTCCTTTTTTTGGTATGTCTCTTATAACCACATATAGTTGATTCCTTAATATAGTTTGACAGTTTTTATATTTTAACTGAAGATTTTAATCTATTAATATTTATCATCATGACAATTGGATTTATTTCTACTGTCTTGTGTGTTTTGTGTTGGTCCTACTTTATCTGCCCTATCCCTAACATGGTTTTTTGGATCAAGATGTTTCCCCCTCCCCACCTTCTTTACTTCATTTTCCCACTCTATCCCACTTGGTTGGGTTTTATGCCTGTCATTTTTTAAAAGATCCAGTCTGATGATCTCTGTCTTTTCGTTGTGGTTAATAACACTAAAGTCGTTATTGTTGTTACGGGTTTCAAAACCAATAATATTTTATTATCTGTTTTCTATTTGTCCCCCTATTTTTCATTCTTTTTATAGTAATTTTCTACCTTTTTAGTAGATTATTTGAAAAATTTTAAGAATTATATGATAATTAATCTATTGGCCTATAAGCTATACTTCATTGTCATATTGCTTTTAGTGGTTTCTCCAAGGATTATAATATATATTCTTAATGTTTAAGTCTAGTTACAGGTAATATTGTGTCACTTATATATACTTATATAAGATGTAGAAACCTTGTAACCATGTAAATCTAGTTACCTCTTATTCTTTGTGTTACTAATCATCATGTACATTATATCTATGTACTTAAAAATGCACAGGAGACAGTTTTTGTTGAAATAATCACTTATATTTTAAAGAGTTAAAAGATGTGTATCTGTTTGTCATTTTCATTCATCCTGAGGAACTTCCTTGTGGTGTTTGTTGAGGTGAAGTTTTCTAGAAATGAGTTTTTCTTTATTTTCTTTTGTCTGAGAATGTCTTTATCTTGCCTTCATATTGAAGGATATTTTGGGTATATATAGAATTCTGGTTTAAATTTGATTTTCTAGCCTCCACAGTTTCTGATGAAAATCATCAACAATCATTGTGCCTCTGTATGTAATATAGTATGTTATTTTTCTCTGGGTATTCTGAAGACTTTATATTTGGTTTACAATATTTAACTGTGATGTGCCTAGCATGGTTTTATTCATCTTTATTCTGGTTGGCATTTGCTAAACTTAGATTTGTAAATTTATATTTTTTACAAATTAGGAAACATATAGCCATTTTTCCTTCAAATGTTTTTTTCTGTTCCTTTCACTCCTCTTCCTTTCTGTACCTGCAGTTAGATATATGTCATAATTTTTGATACTGACCCTTATGCTTGAGTTTCTGTTAATTTTTTTTTTTCAAATTTTAGTCCCTCTGTTCTTTAGACAGTCCTATTGTTCTACCTTCAGTTTTATTCAGTTCCCCTTCTTTTATCCCCATTGTTTTCCGGCATATTCAATACATTATTTATTGAGACACTTGTATTTTTAAGTTTTTAAAAGTATTTTAAGGCTTTTCCGTCCAGTTCCTTGTTTTAGTTCTCTGATGAGATAGTCCTGTCTTCTTCTTCACTGTAAGCATATTTTTCATGGTTTGGATTAGTATCCATTGCAGTTTTTTTCTTTTGAGACTGTCATGGGTTCCTTTCCCCCCACCCCTGGTATATTAAGTAATTTTTAAAGTTTTTTGTTTTACTTTTAGCGTTAGTACAAAGCCTTCACCTCCAGAAGACATTTTGCTCTGTCTGGAGACATTTATGGTTGTCACATCTGGAGTAGGAATACTGCTTGAATCTAGAGGGTAGAGACAGAGACGCTGCCAAACATCCTACGATGCAGAGAGCAGCACCTCTGATCCTCACAAAAAAGGTCTGGTCCAAAAAGTCAGCTTTGCTCAGGTTGAGAAACCCTGTCCTAAAGAAATTCATTGAGTGATGCTAATTTTATAATGTTAGCTTTCTGAATAGCTAAGTGGAATCCCTTGTAAAATCGATTTTCTTTCATTGTTTATTCTCACAGGGATAACCGATTCTCTGCTAATATTGTTCTTCCAGAACCACATGGATAAATGTAATTTAAACTTGTCTTACCAAATCAAATATCTCCATAGGTTTTCTTTTTCTTTCTTTCTTCTTTTTTTTTCTTTAATTTCCGAAGATTACATTTGAGAGCTCAAAATCATATTAGTATAACCATCCTTTTTACCTACTTTATTGAATTTCTTTGAATTTTACATTTTACAACTAAATATAATCCAGTAAATCAAGTAAGTTGGGAGGCTGGGGAAATCATTAGTTTAGTATTATAATTTAAGAAAGAAAAAGTACCTGAAATATGACATTACCTTATGTATAATTGATTGTGTTTTTCTGTTTGCTGTAGAATAAAGATTTGAAATGCCCCCACCCCCCTTTTTTAAACTCTAGAGCATTCTTTCTGTATACTTTTTCCATATCTCGATTTGGTTTGAAATGTAAATGAACTTGGGTTCTATAGTAACACTTAAGAAGAAAAGAAAAGAAAAAGCTACCATTTCTATTTTTCATGTGATGGAATTATGTATAAGCTGACAAGGAATTAATCTTTAGTAGTATTTATCTTCAAAAGCATTTACAATTATATTTTATTTAATTAGTGATGTAGGATTAAAATAATCAAAATTGCTTACATGAATCTCTTGGAAATCACTTGTCAGGCAAACTCTGATCTTACAGATCAGTGGCTATCATTATCATTGTTACTGTCTCTCAGAGCAGTGACAAGCAAGGCAAATAATGCTTTTTTCCCCTTTTAAAGCTTGGTTTTCATGAACCCTGAATAGAAGATAATTAAGAATGATACCAGCTTTTATTACATAATAAACCAATTATACTTTTTTGCCAACAAAATAAAGCCTGCAAATAGACTTTAAAAAGCAAAGTTGGCTAAATGAGAATTAGTTTCATTTATTTAAATAGGTCTTCATCTATATTTCATGTCATCGTTAACACCCATTTCTTTAGAGAGAAAAAAATAGTTATAATGTCTCATTTAGTTCTTTATTTTTTTCTGTCCAATTACTTTCATTTGTAGGACAAAGTTATTTTCAGCCTTAAAAAAAGTTTTTGGAAGCAGTTTAACAGTTTATGAGATTGGGAAAGAATTCATCCTATTCAATTGCTTGTTACAGTAGGCTTCTGAAAAATTTATTTGACTAAAAATGCAGGCATCTTCAACTTGTAGAGCTTTTCCTCTCTCTGTTACTGTTTTAAATGTTAAAAACCTCTAACATATCTAATTTGACTTTATATTCAGGTTCTTAAATCTGTTGTGATAAAGCATATCAATTAGTTCAGTTCCGTCTAGCTGCTCAGTCATGTCTGACTCTTTGCGACTCTATGGACTGCAGCATGCCAGGCTTCCCTGTCCATCACCAACTCCCAGAGCTTGCTCAAACTCGTGTCCGTAGAGTTGGTGCTGCCATCCAACCATCTCATCCTCTGTTATCCCCTTTCTCCTCTTGCCTTCAGTCTTTCCCAGCATCAGGGTTTTTTCCAATGAGTCAGTTCTTGACATCAGGTGGCCAAAGTATTGGAGTTTCAGCTTCAACATCAGTCCTTCCAGTGAATATTCAGGACTGATTTCCTTTAGGATGGACTGGTTGGATCTCCTTGCTGTCCAAGGGACTCTCAAGAGTCTTCTCCAACACCACAGTTCAAAAGCATCGATTTCTTTGATGCTCTTTATAGTCTTCCTTTATAGCTTTCTTAATAGTCCAACTCTCACATCCATACATGACTACTGGGAAAACCAGTAGTTTTGACTAGATTGACCTTTGTTGGCAAGGTAATGACTGCTTTTTAATATGCTGTCTAGGTTGGTCATAGTATTTTTTTCCAACAAGCAAATGTCTTTTAATTTCATGGCTGAAGTCACCATCTGCAATAATTTTGGAGCCCCCCAAAATGAAGTCTGTCACTGTTTCCATTGTTTCCCCATCATTTGCCATGAAGTGATGGGATCAGATGCCATGATCTTAGTTTTTTAAATGTCGAGTTTTAAGCCAGCTTTTTCACTCTCCTCTTTTACTTTCATCAAGAGGCTCTTTAGTTCTTTGCTTTCTGCCATAACAGTGGTGTCATCTGTGTATCTGAGGTTATTGATATTTCCCTTGACAATCTTGATTCCAGCTTGTGCTTCAGCCAGTCTAGCATTTCTCATGATGCACTCTGCATATAAGTTGTGACAGCCTTGATGTACTCCTTTCCCAATTTGGAACCAGTCTGTTTTTCTATGTCCAGTTCTAAGTGTACCAGTCAGTTAGTGCTAATCAATATCAATTAGAGCTTCCCCTAAATTTCTGCTTTTTTTAGTCCAGTCTGTGTTGTCTTCTTTAGTTTTGGGGGTTGGGAATGTAAGGCTAATTTTATTTTTAAGATTATGTAGTACATTCACGTTTGCACAGAATTTCAAAGGGTGTATGAAACTTTTTCCTCTTAACGTTGCCCCCCCAACTACCTATTTTTCTTCTGTATCCTTCTTGGTTAATTTGTTTCTTTGTTGTTCAGTATTTGCATATTTTATGAATTTTTGGGTACCTTGTTTTTATTATCTTAACAAATTTAATGAGTTTTAATTGACATAAAGTGCACATACTTTAAGTATATAGTTTGATATGTTTTTTCTATGTCTGGACCTGTGAGAACTTTACCACAATCAAGATAGTGAGCATGTCCATCACCCCAAGGTACCCCTTTGCTTCCTCCCTCCTCTGCCTGTTCCCTCCTCCAAAATCCATGTAATCATAGGATGTGTTTTCTGTTGGTATGCATTTGTCACATTTCCTAGAACTTTATATAGATGGAGAATTCAGGATGTTCTCTCTCCCTTTTTTTTTTTTTTTTGGTCTGACTTATTTCATTCAGTGCAATTATTTATTGACTCATCCATATGTCTTTCTTGTTGCTGAGAAGTATTCCATTCTGTGATGTAAAATAGTATGTATATATTTTTCTGGGCCCCTGATTCTTGCTAATGTTTGGTCTTTGACCCAGGTTCCTTACACAGAGCTCCTAAAGCTCCTGTAATTTCCTGAGTGGTAGGAGTGTCTGACACAGAGCTTCTAAAATCCTTTGGAATTTCCTGGGTGATAGAAGTGTCTTTTGTTCTTATGAAGTGATTTTTGGTGGGCTTCTAGAAGGGGGACTGTTCACTGCAGAGATGAAGCTGTTTTTAGAACTTTCAGCGGGAACCCTATCCTCTGGAGAAGGGAGATGAGCTGGAAACTAAGTAAACAATCAGTCATGCCTATCTGATGAAGTCTCTACAAGCATCCCCATACTATGAGGTTTTGAGAACTTGTAGGTTACTGAACCCATAGAGGTCTGGGAGGGTGGCATGCCTAAAGAGGGCATGGCAGCTTTCTGCCTCTTCCCTATTTTTTGTCTGTGTGTATCTTCATCTGGCTGTTCCCCTATATCATTTATTATACCCTTTAAAATAAACTGATGAATGTGTTTCCCAACCCAGGGATCGAACCCAGGTCTCCCACATTGTAGGTGAATTCTTTCCTGGTGGACTGAGCCACCAGGGAAGCCCAAGATTACTGGAGTGGGTAACCTATCCCTTCTCCAGGGGATCTTCCTGACTCAGGAATTGAACTGGGATCTCCTGCGTTGCAGGTGGATTCTTTACCAGCTGAGCTACCTGGGAAGCCATATCATTCATTAGATTCTTTTTAATAAACTGGTGAATGTATTTTCCTGAGTTCTGTGACCCATTCTAGTAAATTGTTGAACTTAAGGAAGGGGTTATGGGAACCCTGATTTATAGCTGGTGGGTCAGTATTACTGGGGACAATGTGTTACTTGCAATATGTCTGAATTGGGGGCAGTCTTCTGGGATTGAGTCCTTAACTTGTGGGATTTGCTACTACCGTAAAGAATCTGCCTGCAATGTGGGAGACCTGGGTTTGATCCTTGGGTTGGGGGGTTGGGAAGATACGCTGGAGGAGGGCATGGCAACCCACTCCAGTATTCTTGCCTGGAGGATCCTTATGGACAGAGGAGCCTGGCTGGCTACAGTTCATAGAGTTGCAGAGTCGGACACAACTGAGTAAGCGGCAGGTGGATCATGTCAGAACTAAATTGAATTGTAGAACACCCAGCTGATGTCACAGCTTAGTGTGGGGAAACTCCTCACACGTTTGGTGGCCAAAAGTGTCAAAATTGTTGTGAGAGTGAGAGCAAAAGGAAAGATGATATGTTTTCCCTAATAGCATAAGGATATACCAATTTGTTTCTTCATTCACTTGTTGATGGATGTTTGGCTTGTTTATAGTTTGTGGCTATTGTAAATAACGCTGCTATGAAAATTCACATGTAAGTCTTTGTGTGGACATAGGCATACATTTTTCTTGGGTAAATATCCAGATGTGGAATGGCTGGTACTATCCTAGGTGATTGTTTAACTTTAAAAATAAAATGAAACAACAGCAACCTGCCAAACCTTCTTTCCGAAGTGGTTGTACTATTTTATATGCCTAGCAGCAGTGTATGAGAATTCCAGCTTTGGTATGTCCTTGCCAGCACTTGGTATGGCCGGTTTTATAAATTTTAGCTATTTTAATAGTCATGTAGTGGTACTAATTGTAGCTTTAATTTGCATTTTCCTGATGACAAGTGATGTTGAACTTCTTTTCATGTGCTTGTTTGTCATTTGTTTATCTTCCTTGGTAGAATATCTGTGCAAATCTTTGACCAATTTCTTATTTATTTAATTTTGGGGTTTTGAGAATTCTTATACATCAGAATATAAGCCCTTTGTCAGATACGTGATTTGAAAATATTTCAGGTTATTATAGATTTGCATTTCAGATTATTACAGATTTACATGCAGTTTTAAAACATAATACAGAAGGATCTTGTGTACCCCTTACACAGTTTCCCCCAAAGGTAACATATTATAGAATTAGAGATCACAGCCAGGGTGTTGACACTGATGTAGTCGAGATACAGAACATTCCCATTACCACAAGGATCCTTTATGTTGCTTTTTTATTGTCACTCTGTCTCTCTTATCTCCATCCTCTTCTTAATTCTGGCATCCACTAATTTGTTCTTCATTTCTACAGTTCTGTCAATTCCAAGAATATTACATAAATAGAGTTGTACAGTATTAACCTTTTGAGATTGGCTTTTTTCACTCAGCATAATTTTCTAGAGATTCAGCCATGTTGTGGGTATCATTGACTTATTCCTTTTTGTTGCTGAATTATATTCCATGTTATGGCTATACCACTGTTTGTTAACAGTTTTCCTATTGAAGAACATCTGATTTGTTTCCAGTTTTTAGCAGTTATAAATAATGCTTATAAATACTTGTGTAGAGGAAACACAATAAACAGAAAGTCTTCATTTCTCTTGTATGATGTCCAGGTGTGCAACTACTGGTCGTGTGGTATTTGCATGTTTTTTTTAATTTTTTTCCAGTGTGCCTGTACCATTTCACATCCAACAATCTATGAGTTATCCAGTTTTTCATGAGTGTTTGGTGTTGTCACTATTTTTTATTTTAGCGATTCTCAGATGTGTGTAATCATATCTCACTGTGGTTTTAATTGAATGGCTTATGATTGTTGATTATCTACTTTCCTGTATCAGTTGCCATCTATGTATCTTTAGTGAATTGTGTTTTCATCTCTTGTCCATGTTTTCATTGGATTTTTGCTTTTTCACTGTTGAATTTTGAGACTACTTTATATATTCTCGATACCAGTTCTTTGTTGGATATGTGGTTTGCAAGTATATTTTTCCCCAGTCTGTAGCTTATCTCTTCATCCTCTTAGTAGAGTCTTTCACAAAGCAAAAGATTTTGATTTCTGTGAGGTCTGATGTTTCTGGCTGTTACTTTAGTTTCTTCCCTGTTCCCTTCTTCTTCTCTTGCTCTCTTACTTTGTGGTTTGATGACTTTGCATAGTGGTATGGTAATATTCCTTTCTCTTTGTCTTTATATAAAGAGGTTTCTGTTTTTCATTTTTTTCCCCAAGTGTGTTTGTAATTTCTTATTGAAGCATTTATATCATGATTGCTTTACAGATCTTTGTCAGATGATCATCTGTCATCTCAGTGTTGGGTTTTAGCGACACTCTTTTCAAATTCTTCTTGGCATCTTCCTGTTTCTTGGTATATTGAATGATTTTTAGTCGAAACTTGGACAGTTGGGCATTATATTCTGAGTGCCTAGATCATATTTCAGAGAAGGCAATGGCAACCCACTCCAGTACTCTTGCCTGGAAAATCCCATGGACGGAGGAGCCTGGTGGGCTGCAGTCCATGGGGTCACTAAGAGTCGGGCATGACTGAGTGACTTTACTTTCACTTTTCACTTTCATGCATTGGAGAAGGAAATGGCAACCCACTCCAGTATTCTTGTCTGGAGAATCCCAGGGACGGAGGAGCCTGGTGGGCTGCCGTCTATGGGGTCACACAGAGTCGGACACGACTGAAGTGACTTAGCAGCAGTAGCAGTAGCAGATCATATTTAATCTTTGTTTTTCTGTTTCAGTTTACACATGTCTTCTTCTTATACTCAGGTAGAGGCAGAAGTCCAGAGTCCTCACTTGGCCTTTGTTGGAGTGGGTGGGGCCACTGTATTTGGCTGCAGTGCAGTGATTACTGTCTATAAGTTTCTGTCTTACTAAGATTTGTCTTTTGTTATTCTTTGACTAATGGGAGTACATCTTTGTTGGTTTTTTTTTTGTCTGTGCCTGTTGGCATTTCCAGGTTGCTGGCTTCTTCAGCTCTAAGTCTGAGATGTATGAGACAATAAGAAAACCGAGGGAAATCTCGTGTCATTTCTTAGGTCCTGTGCTGCCTAGCTGATCTGCCTTCTCTTCTTCGCCTTTCGGAGTCTTCTAAGTTTTGTTTTATATGTTATATCCAGAGTTTTTAGTTGTATTTATCAGGAGAAATAGAAAAAAGTCCATCTACTTATCTTTCCAGAAGAGCAAATTGCACCTTAAAAAAAAAAGCTAACAGTAGAATTTAGGGATGATTTCATATTAGTGCATCAATTGCATGCTTAATATTTTGCTTAAATTATTGCATTGTATTTCATTTTATAAATGTATCATAATTTTTTAACCAGTCCCCTCCTGATGGGCATTAATGCTGTTTTCAGTCTTTTGCTTATATAAATAGTGCTTCAGTGAATAATGTCATATGTGTATCACATATATGTATCAGATTGCATGTATCCACTATAGCTATAAGATAATTCATCATCCATATCATCTTAGGAAGCTATCTGTTCATTTGATAGAAGAGTCACTTTGTCCTGGAGGGAATTAGAGTTTTTCATTTTAGACAGGTCTCAGTGTGAAAAAGTCATTCCTTGTATGATACATGCTACATCTGTCTTCCTACAGTTTCCCTGGTGAATTCTAGTTCTAACTGGGGATGAAGTTAGGACAAATCCAACTCTCTTTCCTTATAACAACCCTCAGATATTCAAAGATGAATGTCTTTGACACCTACATCTTCTGTTCTCCAGCCTAAATTGAAGATACTCTCCATCACACTTGGACAGCTAGAGGTGAACAAAATACCATCATCTGTATGTGGACTAATCATTGCAATAGAACAGGACTTATGGAGGAAAGATTTGGGGACAGCCCTGTCATAGTTTGAGTTATATTTTCAGACATAACCGTAGTGCCTTCCTTGCCTGGAGTTGGTAGTATTTCTTAACTGAATGAATGTACTATAAACCAATGAGTTAATGATTCCTGAACTTATGCTTAACTTAAATCCCCAGCTTTTTTCACATTTACTTCTGCTTCTGATTCTATACTTGTTTGTTTACTTTGGGGGATAGATGACAGGACTTTACATTTGTCCCTGTTTGACTTCATGTCATTAGAGCTATCCAGCTATCCAGTCTTCCAACATTTTTAGATCGTTTCGGATACTAATTCTGTCTTTCGTGTTTTGTCTCTCAGTATCATGTCATCTGTAGTGCTTGTGTGCTGCCAATATACTTATCTGAGTATTTAAATAGGATATGTTATATTTAGATTTACATAAAAATATTCATAAAATCTTTAAAAAAGATAACTTCCTGGAAGTAAACTTGCCTGGATCCGAGGGTATATGTACTTTACATTTGATAGTTATTGCTAAGTGGCCTTCTATAGAGATTGTCAGTCTGAATCATCCTGAATATTGTCTGCACAGGCAGGACTCCTCTCATATGAGACAATTAGAGCCTGAAAGGTTATTTTGCAGCACTAGATCATAGCATGCAACTCTGATGTTATCTTATGGACCTTCCAGGATTTCAAGAACAGTTTTTTTGTAAAAAATTATCTAAAGTATAAGGAAAATATTTATTTTGATAAGTAATCTTAAGAAAATTTTTGTGTAGTTGCTGTGTATGGTATTAATATGTTTGGTAATTGGGTTTTATAATTCTTCATTCTACCCAAGTAAACTTAAATTTTCTTCAGTAGACTTTTCTGTCTATATTAAATTCTCATTTGGGTTTAAATTATGCTCTTGTGGCTGCTGATGTTAAGCAGTACATCAGTTAAGCAGTTTTTCTCAATTTAGTGGATCATTCAAATTTGCAGACATTTCTTGTGCTTTATACACACACACACACACACATATACGTACATATATACATATATAAAATGGGTACTTTTGGCTTCATTTCTTTTCTCAATGCAATGTCCATGTTGTTGTGTATTCTTTTTTATTGTTGTATAATATCCCACTGTGTGAACAGACTAGTTTATCTATTCTTCTGTAGAATGCATTGTTCCAGTTTTAGGTTATTATGAATAAGGTTCCTATGAACATTTTATACATGCCATTTGGTGAACATATTGTTCTATCTCTTTTAATATCTTTTAATCAAGATTATATTAATCTCTCAAAATTGTCTGCCAAATTTATTCCTCACTTTACCTTTTCATACTTACCTTTTCCTGAGATGATGATCTCTTAAAATTTATTTAAGGTAAATGGCTTTTATTTTGGATCATTAATA
The DNA here is from genome assembly GCA_006410635.1 of Cephalophus harveyi. Classification (NCBI taxonomy): domain Eukaryota; kingdom Metazoa; phylum Chordata; class Mammalia; order Artiodactyla; family Bovidae; genus Cephalophus; species Cephalophus harveyi. The sequence goes on from SJYT01049458.1 coordinate 298,302, forward strand.
TAAATGTGACAAAGAAATCAGAATTTGTTGTTTGTTGTTCATTTGCTCAGTTGTGTCCGACTCTTTGTGACCTTGTGGACTGCACCATGCCAGGCTTCTTTGTGCTTCACTATCCTTCAGAGTTTGCTTCAACTCACGTCCACTGAGTTGGTGATGCCATCCAACCATCTCATCCTCTTGTTGCCCCCTTCTCCTCTGGTCTTCACTCTTCCAGCATCAGAGTCTTTTTCAGTGAGTCAGCTCCTCACATCAGGTGGCCTAAGTATTGGAGCTTTAGCATCAAACCTTCCAGTGAATATTCAGGGTTGATTTCCTGATGGACTGATTGGATCACCTTCCAGTGAATATTCAGGGTTGATTTCCTGATGGACTGATTGGATCTCCTTGCTGTCCAAGAGACTCTCAAGAGTCCTCTCCAACACCACAGTTCGAAGGCATCAATTCTTCAGCACTCAGCCTTCTTTATGGTCAAACTCTCACATCCGTACATGACAACTAGAAGAACCTGTAGCTTTGACCATATGGACCTTTGTTGGCAAAGTGATGTCTCTGCTTTTTAATACACTGTCTAGGTTTGTCATAGCTTTTCTTCCAAGGAGCAAGTGTCTTTTCATTTCATGGCTTCAGTCACCATATACAGTGATTTTGGAGCCCAAGGAAATAAAGTCTGTCACTGTATCCATTGTTTCCCCATCTGTTTGTCATGAAGTGATGGGACCAGATGCCATGATCTTAGTTTTTTGAATGTTGAGTTTTAAGCCAGCTTTTCACTCTTCTCTTTCACTTTCATCAGGAGGCTTTCTACTTTCTATGGCCTTAATGAATTTGTAAGACTGTTGGGGGCCAGCGTGAGGAATCCCGCCCATGACAAGGTCATGCGGAAGGAAGCCTGACAAACGCAAGGACGTGATCAGGTTTCAGGGGTTCCCCCTGGAATCTCCTGAGCATCCACCCCCCAAAATATAAGAATCTGCCGGCTTTTGTACTCTGCTTTTCCACTCTTCTGATATTCTCTGGAAAAAGTCAAATCAGGGCTTTAGTCTTCTGCATTTAAAAGGGATGTTTCAGTTATTACCCATTGATCTCTATGTACAATCAAAGGTATAAAAGGAGATTCTAGACAATAGAGGACGGGACCAGTAGCTGAACTGGTTTCCCCCGTGTCTCCTCTTTATTCTAATTTCAGGCTGAATTCCCATCTGGAACGGGGAGGCTCATCATGTCTACTTACTTGCCCTGGCTTTTAAGATCTGTGAGAGAGAGAGCCCAAGGTGGGGCACTCTCCGATATTCAAACGGGCGCTGGTGGCCTAACGTAGATGGTGCAAGCTCCTTGTCTGGAGTTTTATTGGCCTTCCCTGTAAACCAAGTTATTCAGCCACTTTTCTCCACTTAATTTTCCTACTACACTATTTCTTCCTAGTCTAATCTACTCTTATATTAATAAATAAATAAGTTTTCCTCGCCGACGCCGTCCACCCTTCAAATTACCCTGGATCCACCGGGGCTGGACCCCGGCATAAGACTACTATAAAAATGCTACTTTTTTGTTGGAAAAGGACTGTTGTTATTACTGTCATTATTTGCTTGATTGTTTCTCTTTTATAAGAATTTCTTTTTATCTTAAAAAAAATTTTTTTTTACTGTTTCAGAGAGCGTGACACAGGAAAGGAGGCCTCCCAAACTTGCATTTATGTCAAGAGGTGTTGGGGACAAAAGTTCATTCAGTCATAATAAACCAAAGGCTACAGGTATGGGTTAATAAAATACAGTTCTTATTTATATGATTTTTGATTTGCCATAGATTAATGTTGAAAAGCATTACTTCTTAATGTATATGTATATTTTCTTCTTTCAGATATTTTTAGTAGTTTACTAAACAAGTTTATAGATGGTGTTGCTTAAGCCAAGACTTCCCAACCTTTTTTAATTAATGAAAAATTTCCTGTGAGGACCTGTGTCTTTTTCTGGTCCATATAAGCTGATTTTTGGAATTCCCTACTTGCAACATTTGTATATATAGCTTATGTGTGGCTCAGTCACTTAGTCATATCTGACTCTTTGCAACCCTTATGGACTGTAGCTCTCCAGGCTTCTCTGTGCATGGAATTCTTCAGGCAAGAGTACATTCCCTTGTCCAGGGGATCTTTCTGACCCAGGGATCAAACCCTAGTCTCCTGCATTGCAGGTGGATTCTTTACTGTTTGAGCCACCAGGGAAGCCCCTATATATAGTTTATAGTTGCACTGTACAAAATAATCTTTTATGGGTAATGCTATATAGGATAAAGTATACTAGAGATTATGTGGATTTTGCTAATAGAAGTGGCACAAGTTAAATTCCAAACTGCTAAGCAAAATTTTTGTCTTTCTCCCAGAAACTCCCTCACAGTACATGTAGAGTTCTTAGTTGTTTTTTGTTTCACTTCCACATAGGTCATAGATTTATTAGGTGATAGTTATATAAGCCAAACAGCTCATTTAAAAGGTGGCAAGAACCGTTCTAAACCCAGATATAGATTAGGAAAAGATTATTTTTTCCTTGGTTTCAGTTCATTAAAAAGAAATTGTACTCTAAGAAATACTTTATGTGGCATTGGACCCTGAGAGACTTTGAATTAAATAAAATACATAGGCTATAGTATTTTTTATGTTAACCTATGAATCTAGATAGGTAGTTCAACTTGCTGCTCTCACTTAAATATAAATAGCCTAAGATTTTAAGACATGTGTGCTACTTTTGTTGCAGCAGATTTTAGTTATAGGAATGAAGTGTAGAGTTATCTGCTTTAAATTGAAAAAGAAATCAGATTTATATGGGTTCTAAAGACACCACTGTTCTCAACTATAGCATGTCCTCTTAGTACTAGGACAGGGGAATGTCTTGCCCTATCTGTAACATAGCTACGCTAATGTATTCTTACATTTAATAAGTCTAATGCATAAGAAATAATACTGCTTCACTTTTCCAGAGACATGAAGAAACTCAGCAAGGGATTTGTTGACTAACAATTCCAAAATAGTTAAACTTTAAATCTTTTAAACTTAATAAGTAAAATTGATTTATATACATTTGAAGAACTTTTGAGGGCAGCTGTTTTAGAGTAAGAGGTTAAATTTGTGAACAAAGAGATTTGTCAGATGAAACTGGGGAATGATGATTTTTGACATTTGGAAAAAAGCCATAGTACATGAGGTGATTTTTTTTTTAAGTAGTTTTTTTTAAAGTAGGCTTTTCTTGTATATTGTCTACTCTTATATTGTCTCTTGCACTGAACAATCTTTTTGATGTTGCAGAAATGGTTACCAAATTTCTCAAAGCTGAAGACACTAATAAAATATATTGTGTTTGCATACATCTGTTGGTTCTATAATTGTGACACCATATGCATATTAATTTCTCTTATGGAAAAACTTTCACATCATATTGGCTTTATTTTTAAAAGAAAATTTTCTTGTTCCATAGGATCTACCTCAGACCCTGGAACTAGAAACAGATCTGAATTATTTTATACCTTAAATGGGTCTTCTGTTGACTCACAACCACAATCCAAATCAAAAAATTCATGGTACATTGATGAAGGTAATCTGTAATTTTAGTTTTTTTTTTTTTTTAATAATGATTCTGTCCTTTTAACTTACCAGAGAAAAAAAATAGCTTTTCATCAATATATGTAGTTTTTGGAAACAAAATGAGTAGACCATAAAACTTTCTTTATTGATAGTGCTGAATTAAAATATTGTAGACAGTTTGAATGACACTGCTATAAAGGTTATTGCAATATTTAGAAAATGTATCAGCAGCTTGTTTTTTTCACTTCATTCATCTGTTTAAGGTAGAAGATCTCTAGAATCAATTGAATTGTCTAAAGACTTCTTGCTCTCTTGATATCCTTAAACACTGCTTTTAAAAAACCCTACTTTCCCTTGGTTCCAGGACATCACTTTCTTCTGGTTTATTCTTTTTTTGTTGTTGTTGTTGTGCATCTGTTCAACAAATATTTATTGAATGCTTTCTGTGTTCCAGAAACAGATGTAGAATTTCAATCTTGATGAGCATAATAAAAGCATATGATGCATCCTTAAATTAGAAAATAGAAATAATTTAGTTGTAAAAGAACATTGTTTCTATCAGTTTTACTTATATAGTTTAGAAGCTATTCTCTGCAACATTTGATTCATTTATTTAAAAAAAAAAAAAAGCAAATACTGAGTATTTTCTTAGTGGCTGTGAATCCAGCCATGGAAAAGACTAACAAAGTTTCCAGTTATAGACAGCCTGTGTTCTAGTTGGTATGGTAGACAATAAATGTATAGATACATAAGATAATCAACTGTGACATGTGCCATGAAGGAGACACACAAGGTGATAGCAGCTGGTAGGAAGCCGGCTCCCAGAGGGTGGTTTGGAAAAGATTCTTTGAGGAAATGATATTTATGTGAGATCTGGATGGTATGAATGAGAGAAAGAGCTTGAGAAGAGCATTCTAGGCAGAGGAAATAGCAAAGAACCTGAAGTGAGAAATTTTTATATCTGGGGAACAGGAAGTAGGGGCAGGCCAGAGTGACTGCAGCAGGGTAAGCAAGAAGAGGTGTATGAAACGAATCTGGAGAGGCAGGTAGGAGCCAGATCATCTAGAACCTAAGTATTGGTGAGAACCTTAGTGTTTATTGAAAGAATACTGGAAAGCCATTGAAGGTTTTAAACAGGGGAATGACACAAGATCATGTAAGATCTTTAAATTTTAAAAAGATCTCACTAGTTGTTGTGTGGTAATTAGATTGGCAAGTAGAGGGCGGAGAGACCAGGTAACACTGGCTGCACTGTGAGGGATGATGGTGGCCTTGACTGTGGAGATGATGGTAGAGGGTAAGAGTGTTGGATACATTGGGGATATATTTTGGAGACAGAAACAAGACTTTGCTTTATGGAACTGAGTGTTGGGCTTGGAGGGTTGAGAGTTTGGAAAATAATAACTTTAAAATAGATCAAATATCATGTGTAAAGAATCTTAAATGAGTTAAAGTGTTAAGTATAGTAAACACCCTCGTAGTCACTACTCACTTTAAGAAAAAGAACACATTATCATTCCCTTTGAAATCCCCTTGGCACCTCTTCCTAGTGTCACCCCCTGCACTCTCCTCTGAGCTGCCATCATCTTTACTTTAGTATTTATCATTCTCTTGGTTTTCATGATCTCTTTATGAGTTTGTCTCTCTAAATAGCATACTGTTAGTTCTGCATGGTTTTGAGTTTTATATGCAAGGAATCAGACTGCATGGATATCGTGTTACTGTCTTCCTCAACATTATGTTCTTAAGAGTCATCCAAATTGTAGTATGTGATTATGATTTATTAATTTTCATTGCTGTATATCATTTCATTCCATTTCATTGCTGTGAAATATTTAAATATACCACAATGTAATTATCTATTCAGCCATTGATGGACTTCTAGATTGATTTTATTTTCTTGCTATTATTAAAAACCCTGCTATTTACATTCTTATCCATGTCTAGGGTATTTTCCTAGGAGTGGAATTACTATATGTGCATGGTAAATCTCTCCTTGACTAAATAATGCCAAAGTGTTTCCCAGCATAGTTACGCCAGTTCACACATCAGTTTTGTGTAAGGGTATCATTTACTTGTCATTCTCACCAACAGTTAATGTTCTAAGATCTTTGCCTTTTGAAATATCTCATGTTGGTTTTGACTTTCTTTTATTGTGTTTCCTAATGAGGACAAAAATCTTTTCATTGATTTGTTGGTGATTTAAGTTTCTTTTTCTATGAGTTGCCTTTATGAGTCTCTCTTGGAAAGAGAAATTTTTTTCTGGTCTTTCTTAAAAACTTGATTTATAGACCCTTTTCAAATACTAATCCTTTGTCAGAAATAAGGATTACAAATATTTTCTCCTTATTTGGGGCTCTTATTTTTTTTCTTGCTACAATGCTTTTTAGTGAACAAGTAGCTATCAATATTATTGTGGTCATACTTGTCAGACTTTTCCTTTATGATTTTGTATACTCACGTTTAAGATATTTTTCTTTACACTAAAGTCAAAAAGAACATTCTTCTTTATTCTCTTCCAAAATTTGTAGTTTTGCCTTTGATGTCTTTAAGCCATTTGGAAATGGTTTTTGTGTCGAGTATGACAGAGGAGTTTCAATTTATTTTTTTAAAAAATATAGATAGTTGATTATCTCAGCACTGATTATTAAGACGTTTGTTCTTTCAACACTGATTGGCAGTGCCTGCTTGGCAATTACGTTAGTTATTTTAATGAAGCAGCTTTTGAATTTGGTCTTTTAATTCACTGATTCCTGTTTTTGTGTTTATTCTTTCTCCTTGACTACTTTTTGGGAGGTTATTCTGTTGTTTTTCTAACTTCCTAGGTTCTATGCTGAGTTTATTAAAATTACCTTACCTTTTTGCTAAAATAAACTACCAAGTTTATACATTTCATTTATAAGTATTACTTTAGTTGTATTCCACCAGTGTTCATTTTTTCTCTTCCTTTTTTTCCTTTATTTTAAAAACTTACTTTATTATTTCTTCTTTGATTCATTAGTTAGAAGCATCTTTCTTACATTTTTTGCTGTCTTTTTTATATTAGTTTTTGTAACTTGATTGTATTTTGGACAAAGAATGTATTATACAGTTCCAATCAATGCTATATTTTTTTGGTTTGAGTAATTGGGAGCCATTCACTGAGGCAGAAAAATTTGGAGGTGGGGAAGGAGAATCAAGAGTGCTGACTTGGAGACAGTAAGTTTGCAGTGCTTATGAGAATCATACTAGAAGAGGTATGGTGGGCAGTTGGACTTATGTATGTACATTTAAAGATGTAGGGCATATTTAATATTCTTGAATACATTTATCTAATTAAGAATAATTTTTTATAGTTGCTGAAGACCCTGCAAAATCGCTTACAGAGATTCCTCCAGACTTTGGACACGCTTCACCACCACTGCAACCTCCTTCCATGAACTCGCTCTCCAGCGAGAACAGATTTCATTCTTTACCATTTAGTCTGACAAAGATGCCCAACACCAATGGAAGTATCAGCCACAGTCCACTCTCTCTGTCAGTTCAATCTGTGATGGGCGAGCTGAACAATGCCCCTGTGCAAGAGAGTCCACCCTTGGCCGTATCTTCTGGTAACTCACATGGCCTGGAAGTGGGCTCGTTGGCTGAGGTCAAAGAGAATCCTCCTTTCTATGGGGTAATCCGCTGGATTGGTCAGCCACCAGGCCTCAATGAAGTACTAGCTGGACTGGAACTGGTAATTTAATTTGACCTAAAAATTATATTTCTTTTCCATCTGGGGTTTTGTACAAAATTTTCCTTATTATATTTTTTTTTGGTGAAATATTTTATTTGTCAAAAAGCCATCACTAGAGAAAAATTTTATTATGAATTGCCTGACTTCCTTTGCCACCAGTTAAGCGTATGATCCTCTTGTTCCTGATGTTAGTTTGATGTATGTTCAAGGAATGAAAATAGATGTTTAGGCTAATGTGTTTAGGCTCATTATATTGAACAGAATACAGTAAGGAAAGCAAATTTTTATCAGTTTTTCTTTTTCTTTTTTTTCTTAACCTTCCTTCTACAATCAGTTCCAATGTTTATATCATTGACTTTAAGATTAATCACCATTTTTAGTGACATTTTGAAATCTTTCGTTGTGGGAAAGATTTTGGAAATTAGAATATTGCTTAACATTTCATAATCAGGAAAGAGAATTTGAGTACACTTAGGTTTTATTTAAAAATATTTCTTATTTTTTAATTTGTTGGTTTGCAGGCTAGTGAATGCTAATTTTTCTTTTTGAGTGGTTAAAATAAATAGCTTTGTTTGCCTTCTCTCCCTACTAGTTTTAATGCTTTTGGAACTGGTGCAGAAAAGTCAGTGAACCAGGGAAGGTTTAAGCATGTATTCAAAAGGGAAATACATTGAGGATTTTATGCTGGAATAAGGCTTTAATTTCTCAAATTGTTAGTTGTGGGCTGAAACACTAATTAGTCAACCCCCTTTTTCTGATGAAGTTCTCAGGACAGGTGTGACAAGGGAGTTCTAAGGAAAGGTTAGCTTAGTTAACCCTAAGGTAAACAGGTCTTAGTTCTTTGTATATGTCTTTGCAAGATGCAGAATAATGCATGTCTAAGCTTCTTTTTTTCTTTTTTTTTTTCAGGAAGATGAATGTGCGGGTTGTACAGATGGAACATTCAGGGGCACTCGCTATTTCACCTGTGCCCTTAAGAAGGCGCTGTTTGTTAAACTGAAGAGCTGCAGACCCGATTCGAGGTTTGCGTCCCTGCAGCCAGTTTCCAATCAGATTGAACGCTGTAATTCTTTAGGTATTTGCCTGCCTTTCATTTATTTACCAATCTGAAATGACTTTAGTTCTAATCTCATGTCATTTTGCAGTAGATAGTAGTAACAGTGTTTATTTCTTTCTTGCCAGTGTTCATCAGGCTTTTAAATCAAAAAAAAAAAAAAATGATTATTTGGTCTATAAGAAAGTTACATTTATTCTAAGAGGGGCCATTTAAGAAAAAGTAATAGCCAGGAAACTGTGCTTGAGACCTTAAAAACTGAGAAATAGTGGGATTTATTTTTCCCTTTCTGTTTCTTACAGACATTTAATTTTCAACAGCTCAGGAGGTAGAGATGGAAATGTGACCTTTTCTATGGCACTGATTTTCATCTCTTTGTATTGTTCAAGTACATTAGTCAGCATATCTTATCAAGAATGACTTTCTTCTCAGTGTATTGTCTAAGTACCTCAATAATCATATCTTATCAAGAAGTCAGCATTATTAGAAGAAGTAGTTTTATTTGCTTGATGAAGGGCTGATCCTCCCATCACTTATAGTAGGTGGCAGTTTCCTGATACTGACCCTTTCCAGTTTTGTATCGTCATGGTGAAGCATCTTGAGGGTTAAACAGGTAAAAATAGGAAAATTATTTTTATGAAAAACATGTTTTCTTACAGTAGAAATAGTGCTTTAAAACTTTTTGTTTTCCTTTCCAACCTGAAAAATGAAACATCTTCAGACAAAATATTTGGAAAACAAAATAGTTTGCTTGGCAAAGATGCTTTTTTACATTGCTCGATACTCTAAAGTGTTTTTTAAATTGTGGAAGAAGTAAGGTTGAAAATGAATGTTAGCATTTTTTATAAGCCAGGCTGAATAACAATTAACCAAAACCTACCTTTAACTTAGTTTTAAATTGGGTAATAAATTGTGTGTCAAAATACAAAAAGATATTTTTAAGTGAGGAAATATGTATGGGAATATATACTAGATTACCTTAAAAGAGTTGTTTTCATTTTTATCTTTGCAGCATTTGGAGGGTACTTAAGTGAAGTAGTAGAAGAAAATACTCCACCAAAAATGGAAAAAGAAGGTTTAGAGATAATGATTGGAAAGAAGAAAGGTATCCAGGGTCATTACAATTCTTGTTACTTAGACTCCACCTTATTCTGGTAAGTTTAAAATTAATACACTAGGAATATAATGCCATGGGGGCAGGTATGTGTGTGTGTAAGAGGGAGGAAGAAGGAGGGAGAGAGACAGAGGAACTGCCAACTGGCTCTGAGTGGAGAAACTGGGGGCTCGGGTTCAGGAAAGAAAGGGAGAAGGAGATCAGCTCTGGGTGTTCTTTGGAAGGAATGATGCTAAAGCCGAAACTCCAGTACTTTGGCCACCTCATGTGAAGAGTTGAGTCATTGGAAAAGACTCTGATGCTGGGAGGGATTGGGGGCAGGAGGAGAAGGGGACGACCGAGGATGAGATGGCTGGATGGCATCACCAACTCGATGGACGTGAGTCTGAGTGAACTCCGGGAGATGGTGATGGACAGGGAGGCCTGGCGTGCTGCGATTCATGGGGTCGCAAAGAGTCGGACACAACTTAGCGACTAAACTGAACTGAACTGATATGCTTCTGGGAAACTACTGAGTCTTATGTGCCTGTAACCAAAAAATGAGTACAAGAAGTCATGCATTGAATGATGGATAAGAGGAAATGGTGGTGTTACAGGTGGAACAGATATTCTGAGTGTATGTGGGAAAGCAAAGGACTGAAGAGAATAAGTACAGGATCTTTGTGCACAAATCAAATAACAGGACTTGCCATAAGTCATTGACTGATTTGGTTGTTTGTTTTACTAGGTAGAGGCAATCATAAATCTGCTTTAAAGAATTATTTTCAGTAGAAGCAGTTGTCCTTGTATATGCAGTTTATTCCAAAGTTGAGCAATTTAACATGGCAAAAATTTTTATGCTCTGAAGATTGAACCAAGTACAGTGCTAGTTATATTGAGCATAACCTGCCAGCTTGGTACAGCCATGCTGTAAGAAGTAGGAAGTTAATAAGATGTTAAAATTTCAAAGGCAGGAAGAAGAATAAAAGTGGAGGGCCATTTTGGGGGCAGAATATTTTCAGTCTCTCTGAAGTGTTGACAAAAGCAAGAATTGATGTAATATTCTTCAGACTTTCTGATAAAACTCTGTGTTAGCCAGATTTTCTTTTTTCTTTGATGTTAGCATGTAACTGCTGTTAGTCCCAATTGATTTTGACATTTAAAGTAATTTAGGTCTCTGCAAGAGGGTGTGAAGAGAAAGAAGTGTAATATCTAGAATGGGTTGCGTATTGGCGATGTTTTTACCTTGGGAGGTTAGTTTCCAGACTTTCTTCTCTGTTGTCTATTTGTTAACTCAGATCTGTAGCTTTTTTTTCAGTTTTTGCAAAGAACTTTTTCCCGATAGGTATATTTTTATCCTTTAACACTGTCATTCAACAGTTTACCTTCTTCTTCTCTCTCTCTTTTTAAAAAATAAACTAAGCAGCAGTATTTCTTTTTTAAAGATTTATTTATTTTTTTTATATTTTGGCTGTAGTGGGCTTTGTTGCTGCGTGCAGGCTTTCTCTAGTTGTGACAAGCAGGGGCTCATTGCAGTGCATGGGTTTCTCGTTGTGGTGGCTTCTCTTGTTGTGGAGCACAGACTCTAGATGCACAGGCTTCTGTAGTTGCAGTGTGTGTGCTCAGTAGCATTGGCTTGAGGGCTCTAGAGTACAGGCTCAAGGGCTGTGGCAGAGTGGCTTAGTTATTCCCCCACATATGGGATCCTCCTAGACCACGGATCAAAGCGGCATCCCCTGCACTGCAAGGTGGATTCTTAACTACTGGACCACCAGGGAAGCACTGTAGTTTACCTTCTTGATATTAGTATTCTCCTTATCATGGGAGGATTTCTAGGCCCTAATGAGTGAGCCATAGGAAACCTGACAGGGGTTTTGGTTGCCTGTATTAATGAAAAACACTGATTTGTATGTTATGTGTTCTCTCTTGTGATTTTTCTCTTCATATTCTTTTCAGTATGTGTTTCTCAAAAACAAGTGTACTTCCAGCATGAGCAAAAGTATTCTTTTTTATTTTGCAGCTTATTTGCTTTTAGTTCCGTTCTGGATACTGTGTTACTTAGACCTAAAGAAAAGAATGACGTAGAATACTATAGTGAAACTCAAGAACTCCTGAGGACAGAAATCGTTAATCCTCTGAGAATGTAAGTAGAAGATATGTAGTTATTTTTCCCTTTAGATGGTGTCTTATTGGCTGCTTCTTGGTACAGTAATTAGCTTACTCTCTGCTTTCATTTAATGAGAAATGGGAGAGAATTACTTCTCTTGGTGAAGTATTAACTTTTAAAAAAACTTTTGGCTCTTGTACTACACTTCGTTAACATCTGACCAAAGTGTGGCACATAGGGCATGTCATGAAATGTTGAAACCATTTGGTAGCATACACTCAGAAAAGCTGATATAAGGTACTTGGGACTTTTACCTTCTCCAACGCAATTCCTAAAAAGTTCCCTGATAGCTCAGCTGATGAAGAATCTATCTGCAATGTAGGAGACCCCGGTTCGATTCCTGGGTTGGGAAGATCCCCTGAAGGGATAAGCTTCCCACTCCAGTATTCATGGGCTTTCCTGGTGGCTCAGATGGTAAAGCATCCACCTGCAATGCAGGAGACATGGGTTTGATCTCTGGGTTGGGAAGGTCCCCTGAAGGAGGGCATGGCAACCCACTCCAGTATTCTTGTTTGGAGAATCTCCACTGACAGAGGAGCCTGGTGGGCTATAGTCCATGGGATTGCACAGAGTCAGACACGACTGAGCGACTGAGCACAATCAGGCTTATTAGCCTTCTTGGTATGATCTGGCTTCTTAAACTTAATTTTATCTGAATGAATAGCAGCAAGGGAAATTTTTTGTTTATGCAGTAGTGAATATTTAGTAATTTTGTATTAGAAATAGATGAGATATGTTTTACTGACATATTTCTCGGTTAAAGGAAGATATTTGGGTCTCCCTCCACCTCCCTTAAAAAGGTGATGATTTTGATCATTTCCTAGTTTAAGAATTTAAAATATGTCTTTCTTTGGCCACAGAGAGCAATTTGTAGTAGTAGAAGTACAAGACGTCTAGTAAGAGCTTTTGAAAGTAGTAGGAGGAATGTGGGATGATGTCACATTATAAAATTTAAACTATGAAGAGTCAGGGTTGTAGATCACAAAATAAATCCGTTCTTTCAGGAACACAGAGAGAAAGCTATGTAAAATCCATATTAAACTAAACTTAAATTTTGTGACGTATTTTTCTTAACAATGGAAATTAATAAATATCTTGATATAAGATTGCAAGATGCAGAACACTGAAATATAATGAGCATTCAGAAAGACCTATTATATAACATGACTAGGAGAGTATATTTATAGGTGAATAATTTTTCCACTTGTATCTTTTGTTTACCTTAAATTCTATTATGATGAAAAAACTATAGTTTTCACTTAAGATAATTAGGAGTCTTGATTTTTACATCAATTATTTTATGTTATATTTGTATAAATACAAATTTTTAAAATACTATCTATTCCTCCCCGCAGTGATCGATACTAGAACAAGACAGATTAAATCTGAAACTAAGGCATGTGACCACTTCCTTATTTCCTTATTTCCTTCTCAGTTCAGTTCAGTCGCTCACTAAAACACCATAAATCCATTAATAAACATTCTTCGAATATTGTTGTCCAACCCATTAAGAATCATGGTTAATCAGACTTTGTCACCCTGTCCACAGCAAGAAACTTGTCAAATGCCCTGTTTTGATCAAGATTCTTTTTGTCTATAGTAGTCATATCTAGGTTATAGCTGACTAGTTTTACATGGGACTGAACCTGTGCCTTCTCCATTTCAAGCTTCTCACAGGCAGATATCCTGTTTTTTTACCTTACTCATTTTTGTATTCCTGGTGACCAAAAGATTAGATTACTGTGTAAGTGGTAGATGTTCAATATATGTTGGCTGCAAAGAGCTAATGAGTGAGTGAATAGTAGATAGGAAAAATGGTTATAAGATTATCTGGTACTGACTTGCCTTTATTAAGCCCATGGTGGCCTCTAAGGTGTCTTCTGAAGCCATTTTTAGAATTAGAATTTTGTCAAAGATTGAGTTTCCTGTATTCAGACAAAGGTGAGAGAAAATGTAATTATGATAATTGGTTTGATTTTAGAATTTCACTTTCTTATGACTGCCCTTTTCCATTTCCCTTGGTAGCTATTTCATCCTTTAGTATTAAAAGGACTTTCTCTCAAAATTGTATATTCTGTTTTGTAAAGTAAATGTTTTAATTCCTTAAGGACATAGAGAAAACAGTCATCATAAATTAAAATTATTTTTTTCTTTTATTACTGTATAATAGTTATATCAAAATTTTTAAACCTCAAGAAGAAGCTTTATAATTGTATTTTAAAAATATTTATAAGCATATTGATTTATGACACTAGATTTATGTAAGAAATACATGATTATTAAAATGTGTTATGCTCATTGTAAACCCTGTCTCTTATACACATCTTTAGCATGTAACTGCTGTTAGTCAAATCACTGCCCTCAAAGATGTGTATAAGAGACAGTCTCCATAGTATCATACTTAACTGGAAGATCAAATCCAATATAAATTTATGCTTTTAATTTTAACCCCAGTAATAAATACTATTGTAAGTCATTTTCTTATAATACTGTATATGAATATATTTATAATTTAAATTAATGAATCCTTTAAAGAGAATCTTATTTGAATTCAGTCAAACATGATGGGAGCACTGTTTCTGGCTATACCACTCAATTAATTTAGCTTTAAATTAGCTCTTTTATTCCCAGTTTTATAGCTTGGTCTTTTCCCTGGCATCTTGAATGAAAGTCTTGAATTTCATGCAGTGAAGTTCTTCCTGAGATATTCTAAGTGGATGAATTTTCCAGGTTGAATGCTGGACCTTTTTCATTTTAGTGTGGGTTATTTTGTTGAAGAATCTTGCTAATATGCTATTTTGTTGTTCTTGTTCAGTTGCTAAGTCATGTCTGACTCTGCAACCCCATAACTGCAGCACACTAGGCTTCCCTGTCCCCCACTATCTCCTGGAGTATGCTCAAATTCATGTCCATTGAGTTGGTGGTGCTGTCTAACCATCTCTCTGCTGCCCCCTTCTCCTTTTGCCTCAGTCTTTCCCAGCCTCAGGGTCTTTTCCAGTGAGTCTGCTCTTCTCATCAGGTGGTCAAAATATTGGAGTTTCAGCTTCAGCATCAGTCCTTCCAGTGAATATTCAGGGTTGATTTCTTTTAGAATTGACTGTTTTGATCTCTTTGCTGTCCAGGGAACTCTTTAGGAGTCTTCTCAGCACCACAGTTCAAAATCATCTCAAAACCATCAATTCTTCAGCACTCAGCTTTCTTTGTGGTCCAGATTTCACATCTGTACATGACTATTGAAAAAACCATACCTTTGACTGTATGGACCACTATCAGCAAAGTGATGTCTCTGCTTTTCATTACACTGTCTAGGTTTGTCATAGCTTTCTTTCAGGGAACAAGTATCTTTTAATTTCATGGTTGCAGTCACCATCTTCAGTGATTTTGGAGCCCAAGAAAAGAAAATGTGTAACAGCTTCCACATTTTCCCCTCTGTTTGCTATGAAGTGATGGGATTAGATGCCATGATCTTAGTTTTTTGAATATTGAGTTTTAAGCCAGCTTTTTCACTCTCCTGTTTCACCTTCATCAAGAGAGTCTTTAGTTCCTCATTACTTTCTGTCAATAGATTGGTATTACCTGCATATCTGAGGTTGTTGATTGATGCTTTTGAACTGTGGTGTTGGAGAAGTCTCTTGAGAGTCCCTTGGACTGCAAGGAGATTCAACCAGTCCATCCTAAAGGAAATCAGTTTTGAATATTCTTTGGAAGGACTGATGCTGAAGCTGAAACTCCAACACTTTGGCCACCTGATGCAGAGAACTGATTCACTTAAAAATACCTTGATGCTGGGAAAGATTGGAGGCAGGAGGAAAACAGGGCAACAGAGGATGAGATGGTTGGATGGCATCACCTACTCAATGGACGTGAATTTGAGTAAGCTCCAGGAGTTGGTGATGGACAGGGAGGCCTGGCATGCTACAGTCCCTGGGGTTGCAGCATCGGACACTACTGAGCGACTGAACTGAACTGAGGTTGTTGATACTTCTCCTGACAATCTTGATTCCAACTTGTGATTCATCCAGCTCAGTATTTCACATAATGTACTCTGCATATAAGTTAAATAAGTAGGGGACAATATACAGCCTTGTCATACTCCTTTCTCTATTTTGAACCAGTCTGTTGTTCTATATTCTTCAGTTCTAACTATTGCTTCTTGACCTGCATACAAGTTTCTCAGGAGATGGGTAAAGTGGTCCGGAATATCCATCTGTTTGAGAATTTTTCACAGTTTGTTGTGATCCACATAGTCACAGGCTTTAGCATGGTCAATGAAGCAAACATAAATGTTTTTCTGGAATTCCCTTGCTTTCTCTATGAGCCGACAAATGTTGGCATTTTGATCTCTGGTTCTTCTGCCTTTTCTAAATCCAGCTTGTACATGTTGAAGTTTTTGGTTCACATACTGTTGAAACTGCTTGAAGGATTTTGAGCATAACCTTACCATATGTGAAATGAGTCCAATTGTACAGTAGTTTGAATGTTTTTTGGCATTGCCTTTCTTTGGGACTGGAATGAAAACTGACCTTTTCCAGTCCTGTGGCCACTGCTGAATTTTCCAAATTTGCTGGCATATTGAGTGTAGCACTTTAACAGCATCATCTTTTGGGATTTGAAATAGCTCAGCTGGAATCCATCACCTCTATTAGCTTTGATTGTACAAACACTACCTAAGACCCACATGATTTCACACTCCAGATGTCTGGCTATAGGTGAGTGATCACACCATCTTGGTTGTCCAGGTCATTAAAACCTTTTTGTATAGTTCTTCTTTAGGATGATTTTGGTCAGCGCTTCTTGTATAGTGTTACGACCTTCTGTCCATAGTTCTTCAGGCACTCTGTTTACCAGATCTAATCCCTTGAATCATCACCTCCACTATATAATCATAATGGATTTGACTTAGGTCATACTTGAATGGCCTAGTGGTTTTCCCTACTTTTCTTCAGTTTAAGCCTGAATTTTGCAATAAGGAGCTGGTGATCGGAGCCATAGTCAGGTCCAGGTCTTGTTTTTGCTGACAGCTTAGAACTTCTCCATCTTCGGCTGCAAAGAATTTAATCAGTCTGATTTTGGTATTGACCATCTGGTGATGTCCATGTGTAGAGTCGTCTCTTGTGTTGTTGGAAAAGGGTGTTTGCTATAACTAGTGTGTTCCCTTGACAAAACTCTGTTAGCCTTTGCCATACTTCATCTTGTACTCTAATGCCAAACTTGCCTGTTAACTCTAAGCTATCTCTTGACTTTCTCCTTTTGCATTCCAATTGCCTATGATGAAAAGGACATCTCTTTTTGGTGCTAGTTCTAGAAGGTCTTGTAGGTCATCATAGAACCGTTCGACTTCAGCTTCTTTGGCATTACTGCTCGGGGCATAGACTTGGATTAAAATGATGATATTAAATAGGTTGCCTTGGAAACAGCTGAGATCATTCTGTCATTTTTGAGGTTGCACTTCCTTAAAAGCTAACACAGACGAGGATTCTTACTCATCTCAATGTCTCAAGTGATTTTCTTTGATGCCAACGTTGAGTTAATGAGTAAAAAGAAAGGAAGGAAGGGTTGATGGACAATACTGCAGTTATAATTTGGTAATGTTTTGGAAGTTCTGGCTAATGAAATAAGACAGAATATATTTATCATCTCTTCAAATATGGTGATAACTATATGTATACCTGGGCTTCCCAGGTGGTACTAGTGGTAAAGAACTTGCCTGCCAATGCAGAACATACAAGAGATGCAGGTTTGATCCCTGGGTTGGGAAGATTCCCTGGAGGGGGACATGGCAACCCACTCCAGTATTCTTGCCTGGAGAATCCCATGGACAGGAGCCTGGCAGACTAGAGTCCATAAGGTCACAAGAGTAGGACATGACTGAAGTGACTTAGCATGCACATGTGTATACCTAGAAAATCCTAGAGAATTGAAGAAACTGTAGTATTAATACAAAAATTTGTAATTTGGCCGTGTAGAATAAAATCATGGAGAAATCAGTTGTATTTGTTTATCACTAGCAAATATGAAGAAGGGATAATTTCATGCTTCATGAAATTATAAAATTCTAAGAAATCAATTTTATTGAGATAGATTTTTAAAAAAGTTGTCCAGAGCTAAAAAGTGATTTGATTAATTAATGAGAAAGATTATATTTAAGTAGAAAGATTAAATAAGTTTAACATGTTAATTTTTACAAAATAATTTGTACATAATCAAGATCTTAAACCCCCCTCCCCCTTTGGAATGCTGTAAAACAATTTTAGAAATCTCTACAAGATGTGAAAATATTGTAGTGTTTTTAAAAAACAATTCTATTATAAGCTATAAAAATAGCACAATAGACATTAAAGCAGTGTGATACCGGTACACAATTAGAAACTGAATAGAAAGAACTGAATACAAAGCCCAGATATAGAATTAACTGTATGTGGTATTTCAGTATGTCAACCTTCAAATACAAGTTAGGAAGGAAATATGTTTAATACACAATGTAGGAAATTTAGCAGGCAATTTGGGAGGAAAAAATCACTTCTGTTTTTTATGTTGAAGAGATAAATTTCAGATTTATCTGAAAAAAAAATTTATCTGAAATTTATCTGAAAAAAAAAACAATTTTTTTTTTCCATAGCCCATCACACCTTGGGGAGGTAATGCATTCCTGGTAATA
This sequence comes from Cephalophus harveyi, assembly GCA_006410635.1. Classification (NCBI taxonomy): domain Eukaryota; kingdom Metazoa; phylum Chordata; class Mammalia; order Artiodactyla; family Bovidae; genus Cephalophus; species Cephalophus harveyi. Next base: position 316,560 of record SJYT01049458.1, read on the forward strand.
ACACAGGATGAATACTGCAGTGATTCTCAGAGTGGGTGAGGAGGGGTCAGGTGCATATAGAAATATATCTCAGTGTCTAAGGTATTGTGGAGTCTCAAGAGGGCCCTGGGAAGCTCTGCCTCTCCTTCCCCTTCAGCAGCCTCTTCATACTGAGAATCACTAAAGATTATAAAAATATGAAAAAAAGGTACTTTAAAAGTTAGCAGTTTTCTCCCAAGTGTCATTCTTCGCCTCCATGGACCTATCTTTTGGACTGAGGGAGAGTCAGTTGATGCAACAGATGAGTACCTTAGAGACTATTCTAAAGTGATATTCTTAGTATGAAATATTTTTAAATGGTGAAGAGAATAAAGAAGGAATTAGATACCTATGGAGGATAAGTGTAGATTTGATAACAAAGAAAAATAAGGTAAAATTATCATAAATAGAATAAAAACTATATGTATGTATGGTTTGTATATGTGTGTATATATATGTGTGTGTGTATAGTTTATATATGTATGGTTTATACATATGTGTGTGTGTTTGTGCTCAGTCGTGTCTGACTCTTTGCAACTCCATGGACTATAGCCTACCAGACTCCTCTACCCATGGAATTTTCCAGGCATGAAAACTGGAGTGGGTTGCCATTTCCTACTTCAGTATAGCCATATAGATATGGCTGAGAGAGGATACCTCACTGAATGCAGTATGCTCAACTAAAGAGAGAATTGCTCATTTAGAAGATAGACATGAAGAAACTACCTAGAATGTAGCCCAAAGGGACAGAGTTATAAAAAATAAAGGATAAAAATGAAGAGACATGAAAGACAAATTCCAATTGTAGTTCTCAGAGGAATCACTAGAGATTAGGGAAGCAGCAATAGTTTGAGAGATAATAACTGAAGATTTTACAGAACTTTTGACAGACTTAAATTCTAAGAAAAAAGATGCACAAAATTCCTGAGCAGAAAGAAACAGGACTAAATTACCAGGCAGAGACTTATTACAAGGTATACTTTAGTAACATAAAACCAAATTTAGAATAAGGGAATGTTATGCAAGAAACAAGGAAGTCAAGCAAGAAATTGGTAAATGTAGCTATATCAAGCTTTCATACTTAAAAACAGTAGCAATGACTAATTGTGTGGGGGGTGCTAGAGTGAAACTGAAGTTATAGCCACCAAGGGGAGAATCTAGTGGATAGAGGTGAAGCACTCCAGGAAAAATAATGGAAAAAATCAGCATCAGGAAGCAGATACAAGGGAATATTAAGGTTGTACTATTGAGTACCTCTTACTATAGAACCATAGAACTGGGGATTCTTCTTTTATTTTTTAAATGTTTGATTGAAGTATAATTGCTTTACAGTGTTGTGTTGGTTTCTGCCATACAACATGAATCAACTGAGTGTGAGCCCTAAGTTGCTCAGACATGTCCGACTCTTTGTGATCCTATGGACTGTAGCCCAACCAGGCTCCTCTGTCCATGGGATTCTCCAGGCAAGAATACTGGAGTGGGTTGTCATGCCCTCCTCCAGGGGATTGTCCTATATAATCAGCTATATGTATACATATATATCCTCTTCTTCTTGAGCCTCCCTCCCACTCCCTCCACCACCACCCACCCCTCTCGGTCATCACAGAACATCAGGTTGAGCTCCCTGTATTATACAGCAACTTCTGAACTGGGAATTCTTATTACATGGATATAATATTATCTAGTATATTCCATATTACTAGATAATCCAGATGGAGAAGGCAATGGCGCCCCACTCCAGTACTCTTGCCTGGAAAATCCCATGGACAGAGGAGCCTGGTAGGCTGCAGTTCATTGGGTCGCTAGGAGTCGGATGCGACTGAGCGACTTCACTTTCACTTTTCACTTTCATGCATTGGAGAAGGAAATGGCAGCCCACTCCAGTGTTTTTGCCTGGAGAATCCCAGGGATGGGGGAGCCTGGTGGGCTGCTGTCTCTGGGGTCGCACAGAGTCGGATATGACTGAAGCGACTTAGCAGCAGCAGATAATCCAGAATCTGTAAAAAATTTTAGTCAACTACCCACTCTGGTCTGTGTTACAAAGGTAGACCTACAAACCCGTGAATACTTTTATCTCCTCCCTAGACATCTGTTTTCTTTTAAAGTTAATACAACATTTATATCATGCTCTTAGTTTTTTGGGGGGGGGGGGGCAGTGATAAACAGAAATGTAAGGTGTGTGGTTTTGTACAATACCATCAATTTTGCTCTAATTCTTATATATGTGTTTCTCAGTGATGAGCTAATCACCCTCAGTTCAGTTCAATTCAGTCGCTCAGTCGTGTCTGACTCTTTGCGACCCCATGAACTGCAGCACGCCAGCCCTCCCTGTCCATCACCATCTCCCGGAGTTCACTCAGACTCAACGTTCATCGAGTCCATGATGCCATCCAGCCATCTCATCCTCTGTCTGTTGTCCCCTTCTCCTCCTGCCCCCAATCCTTCCCAGCATCAGAGTCTTTTCCAATGAGTGAACTCTTCGCATGAGGTGGCCAAAGTACTGGAGTATGATTTTGGAGCCCAAAACAATAAAGTCTGACACTGTTTCCACTGTTTCCCCATCTATTTCCCATGAAGTGATGGGACCGGATGCCATGATCTTCATTTTCTGGATGTTGAGCTTTAAGCCAACTTTTTCGTTCTCCTCTTTCACTTTCATCAAGAGGCTTTTTAGTTCCTCTTCACTTTCTGCCATAAGGGTGGTGTCATCTGCATATCTGAGGTTATTGATATTTCTCCCGGCAGTCTTGATTCCAGCTTATGTTTCTTCCAGTCCAGCGTTTCTCATGATATTAACAATGATAGATAAACATGGGGTTGTGTTGCTAATCACCCTAGGATATTATTAATCTTCTAGAACTTCAGTTATGAGGTGTGAGTGGTTGCCGCTCCCCTCCCCCTCTCGTTTTCTGTCCAAATATCACAAAGCTGTTGGTATTACATCCTCATTTTTGATTCCCATCTCATGTTTGCCTCTCTGTGCTCCCTCCAACCACCATCCCTCTTGTCTATAACTATTAATATTTCTGAGTTTTGTAACTGCTCACCTCTACTACTTCTGCTTTCTTTGTTTCCAGTCTTATTTTTTCTGTTACCTGTTGATTTTTAATGCTTTTTGACTCTCACAGAAAAATGCTGGCATTTTATTGTCATCAATAATAGATTAAAATATTGGTACAGCATAACCTTCAGATTTTTTGGTTATCTTTTTTTTTCTTTTTTTTTTTTGTCATGGGTTCTCAAGAATTTCTACTTTGTTACCAAATAAGTTGTCTTTATTTCAGGGTATAAGTTGCTTTGGGAAACAGGGTTTCTGAGGTTAGTGTCTATGTTAATATTTTTCCCTAAAAATCTTGAAATCTACTTATAAATCTAATTATAAACTGCCTGATTCTATGCCCAGAAATTCTGCTAAAAAGGGTAAGTAGTAAATTTAAAGATTATTGATTCTTTTGGTACAGTTAGTCTTGAATTTTCATGCATTCTAGTAAAAATATTTAGAAGGGAAAATATGTAACACTGAGATTTGCATACAGTGGGTCCTAGCATGGTGCTTGTTGAATAAATGAGTGACCATCTAAAGAGAACATGCTTGAGTGTAGAGAATAGTGAGCAGTTGTTAGGACACCTGGGTTTTACACCTGGCTCTGCTTTTGACTTGCTGGGAAGGATGATCCTTCACCTAATCTCAGGTCCTTCATTTTAGAAATTAAAAATTCCTAAAGGTCTGGAAGGTCTTTAGACCATCTGGAAGGTCTCTAAGGGTTTGTCCCATTCAGCCATGTATGAACTGACTTTCCTGTTAAAGGCATTAAATGCAATTTACTGTTTTCTAGCTTTGGACAGTAAAGTTGAACCAATGATATTAGCTTCTGGTTATCATTATTCACAAGTGCTTTTTGATTGTAGATGTTATTGCATTATTTTTCTCCTAATCACTAAGGAAACTTTCAGTATGAAAACTAAAATAAACAATTTGTAAGTTCTTATGCACAAGTACATTTAATTATTTTATCTAAATGATTGTCTTTATCCCTGTTGTTCTGACTGTCAGAGTTGCAGATTTCTGTTCTCAATAGTTTTTGTGTTCTCAAATGCCCCTAGATCCACTTCACTTTCTGATGCATTTCATAAGTAAATTATCTGGCTTTTTCTGCATATTTTTAGATCAGCAGGTCAAAAAGTACAAGATTGTTACTTCTATCAAATTTTTATGGAAAAAAATGAGAAAGTTGGAGTTCCTACAATTCAGCAATTATTAGAATGGTCTTTTATCAACAGTAACCTGAAATTTGCTGAGGTATGTGATAATTACTTACTGTATTTTATATTCAAGTCCTTAGGCTTCTTAAGAAAACCATTACTTCAATAAATATTACTTTTAACCCACTGAGAACAGTTATAAACACAAACTGTTAACACAAATTTAAAAATTATGCCATGCTTCAACTTTGTCCTTGTAGAAAATACTTTAAATTGAACTTAGTAGAAAATACTAAGATTGAACTTTTTAGATTTTTGGTGCCAAAGAAAATATCAATCTGATTTGTAACTTGAAAACATTTAAGTAGCTTAGAGCAAAAAAGATTGTGAGGGTTTCTGTAAGATTGTGAGGGTTTCTGTTGTCATTTCACCCAATTTCACATTTTATCCAATTTAATAGTTTGCTCAAGCATATCATCCAAAGGAAGGTTTACTTTTCCTCCATCAATGAAAGACAAAACTCACTTATTGTAAATGAACAAGTAATATGATTTACATTTCTTTTACTGAGTATCTTCATGATCTTAGTAGCACACACTGTGGCTCATTTTCACTGTATCCATTTTTAAAGGGATGTTCTGATAAAACCTTAATAGCTACCATTAGTTATTTGTTGAAACATAAGGAATAGTGTCCTTCAGTGATGAATTTCTTAATTATACTTGCAAAAACAATTTTTCTGAAACCTTTTGAAAAATATAAACCCGAATGTTACTCTGCACAGTCATCATATTCTTTGAGATCCCAGGTGGTTGACCTGCCTGACCTGTGTGTCCATGTGTCCATACATCTTGGACTACTTGAGGCCTGTGGCTCTTTGGTGCTCTGCCTTCATACTCTGTGTTCACATGCAGATCCCATTTTACAGGCCATCCATGTTATGGTGGAACCACTGCTTGGTTTGACAACCATGACTATTTTGGGGGAATTTCAGGGAAATTTATCAGTGTTTTGATTCTAAAATTATATATATCTTTTTTTTTTTTTTAAGGCACCATCATGTCTGATTATTCAGATGCCTCGATTTGGAAAAGACTTTAAACTATTTAAAAAAATTTTTCCTTCTCTGGAACTAAATATAACAGATTTACTTGAAGACAGTAAGTATAAGATTTTTTAGTTTGTTTTTCAACAATAGTCTATCAGGTCATTCACATTAATTTTGAATAAGAGTCTGCTAACTGCTGCTAAGCTGCTTCAGTCGTGTCCGACTCTGTGCGACCCCATAGATGGCAGCTCACCAGGCTCCCCTGTCCCTGGGATTCCAGGCAAGAACACTGGAGTGGGTTGCCATTTCCTTCTCCAATGCATGAAAGTGAAAAGTGAAAGTGAAGTCTCTCAGTCGTGTCTGACTCTTAGCAACTCCATGGACTGCAGCCTACCAGGCTCCTCCGTCCATGGGATTTTCCAGGCAAGAGTACTGGAGTGGGGTGCCATTGCCTTCTCCGGAATGAGTCTAACAGGATACAAGTTTTCTTAAAGACAATTTGCTGTCTGAAGAGCTTGGAAATATTACACTAGAAATTTGTTCTGAAAAAATCAGACATGTAAATCAAGATTTCATATGCAAATATATTTATGAATAAGAAATTAGAAGTACTCTATATGTTAACTAGAGGAGAGTAGTTAAGTGAATTACAGTGTATCTGTACAGCATAAGTACTGCTATTCAAATTCATGTTTTTGAAGACCAGTTTTATATGAAAGTGGTCATGATGTAATGTTAAGTGAAAAAGTATGTTGATATTGTCTACAAGAGGAGCTACACACACACACAGAGTTATGTTAAGTATGCAGATATAAAGTTACAAGAGAAATTACAAGAGTGGTTATCTCTTGCTAACTGAAATTATAGATGCTTTCAGTTTTCTTCTGTATGTTCTCTTGTGTCTTAGTACATTCATCATTAGAAGTTTTATAATCAGGAGGAACACTCTAGAGTGTATTTTTTTTAACTCATTTGGTCAGAGAAAATGTCTTTAAAAATATTCTGAATCCAAGGAAATCCAATTTAAACTTTATGGGGGTGGGGAGGGATAGACTTTATTGAGTCCATGAGCATTATCCTTTTTAAAACTTAATTTTTCTTTTTAGTCTTTTAAAATAAAAGAATGCATTGTAAAAGACCCCTTAACTCCCCCACACCCCACCCTTTTCAGCCCCCAGGCAGTGCCGGATATGTGGAGGGCTTGCGATGTATGAGTGTAGAGAATGCTATGATGACCCTGACATCTCAGCTGGCAAAATCAAGCAGTTTTGTAAAACCTGCAATGCTCAAGTAAGTTTGACTTCACTTAATGGATATTCTCTTAATAAGTAATAAATCATTTGTAGTTGAACCAGATTTCAGGTTTTGAAAAGTTTTCAAAATCATAATAATGGACCTGACATTCCAGGTTCCTATGCAGTATTGCTCTTTACAGCATCGGATCTTGCTTCTATCATCAGTCACATGCACAACTGGGTATTGTTTTCGCTTTGGCTCCATCCCTTCATTCTTTCTGGACTTATTGCTCCACTGATCTCCAGTAGCATATTGGGCACCTAATGACCTGGGGAGTTCCTCTTTTGATATCCTATCATTTTGCCTGTTCATACTGTTCATGGGGTTCTCAAGGCAAGAATACTGAAGTGGCTTGCCATTCCCTTCTCCAGTGGACCAAGTTCTGTCAGAGTAAGTGGAGTCCATTCCCTTCAAATATTGAGTTTGGCTCCTTAATGGCTTTCTTTTCGTGTTCTATTATAGGTCCACCTTCATCCCAAGAGGCTGAATCATAAATACAACCCAGTGTCACTTCCCAAAGATCTGCCTGACTGGGACTGGAGACACGGCTGCATCCCCTGCCAGAAGATGGAATTATTTGCTGTCCTCTGCATAGAAACAAGCCACTATGTCGCTTTTGTGAAGTACGGGAAAGACGACTCTGCCTGGCTCTTCTTCGACAGCATGGCTGATCGCGATGGTACTTTACAGACCTATCTTCCACATGTGGCTATATTTGAGTTTGTAGTGGGATAGTTGTAGTGGGCTAGCCTGTTCTGAGTAACAAAACAGTGTTGGGAAAAGCTGTTCAGGATTATCTTGGTGATGCATTAACAGCCTTGCTATGAAACTAAGGAATAGTATTGTTGTGATAGTTTGACATGCATAGAGTCTTTAAAAAAAAAAAAAAAAGGAATCAGCTTTTTTTCCTTTAAGGCTGAGAGCTTTTATTTCTACTTTGTTGTCCTTGACTTTTAAGCTCCTCTCATTTTCTGTACTGTAGTCATCATTTCTTAACTACTTCTGTGCCAAGCTCTCTGGAAGGGACTTTAGGTCATTTACCTAAATCCTTGCAAAATGGGAGTGGTTCCTATTTTTGTCTTACTAACGCTGAGATTTAAGGTGCTTAAGGTCTCAGAGCATGTATTTAATTCAGTCTTTCTAAATTCAGTGCTTATGTTCTTTTATATACTAAACCATGTGTCTTCTAAATGACAAAGCTAAGAATAGAAGTAAATGTCTTCTTTGGAAAAATAAGCTTATTTTATGTATAATGTCTTTCTTCCTGAACTGGGGAATATACTGCACCTTCTAGGCTGCTTTCTAGGATGTTTAGTCATTATTTAACAAATACCTAATGAGTGCATGTGAACTGCCCAGGGCTCTAGTAGGTTTCAAAAATGAAGCAGTTGTCAAAACAGCTGTACTCCTGCCTGTATGAAGTTTACAGATTAGGATCAGCCCTAGGCAAAGTTGTGGGAATATGACTTCCATATCCCTCCAGTTCTTTCATACCCGGTTTTTCCTTTGGCCACTCTCACACTCCAGGACTCAAGTCTTCTGGTGTGGTCCCCTAGTGACCTAGGACACCCCCTTGTGGCAGCCTCTTGATCAGATGCCCAAGCTCTGCCTCATGGCTTCTCAACATTTTCTCAGCATTCAGACATTTGATAGCACAGCTCCATTTGTAAATATGTCCCTAGCCCAGTTAAAATTTGCATTTAAGCATGAAATTCAAAAGCACAGGGGTTCCAGATATTTTTAGAAAAACCATTGAGAGGCTAAAGCAGAAGAACCTTTCCTGGGGTCCCTAAAACCATGCCTTATATCCTCATGCTGTCTAATGAAATGTAAAACAGAACCTTGTTAGAGTTACACGAATATGTTTTTAAACTTAGGGGAATAAAATAGTATTCATTTTACTAGATCTACTTTAAGCTATTAGATCCACTCTAAACTGGCCAAGCTTACGGTAAAGCAAACAGGGGTGCTTGTGTCCAGGAAGGGGTTTGGGAATGTGAAGAGTTGAATGTGTGTGCACGTGTGTAGGTGACATTATTCCTTGACTGAATGCACCGAGAAACCTGGGAAGTAGATTTTGGACTTTGCTCAGGATATATATCTTTTGACCAATTATATTCCATGTCGGTCCCAGAATCCTTTCAGAAACCAAGAAGTGAGACTGTCAAGAATTAAACAGAGGACTTCTAGAAATCAGAAGTAAAATGAGTCTTTCTGATCCTGGAAATTAGCGTTAACTAAATTACAGAATTTTAAAGTTACTTTGGTGGGGCAGGGCAGCAAAAATGTTTATAACTTCACTGCCCTCAATACGGCTCTTCCTTTTCTTCATAGGTGGTCAGAATGGCTTCAACATTCCTCAAGTTACCCCATGCCCAGAAGTAGGAGAGTACTTGAAAATGTCTCTTGATGATCTGCATTCCTTGGACTCCAGAAGAATCCAAGGCTGTGCACGAAGACTTCTCTGTGATGCATACATGTGCATGTACCAGAGTCCAACCATGAGTCTGTACAAATAAACAGGATCATCTGGACGGGTGCAGAAATCAAACACACGGTTTTCTTGTTGCATCTCACTTGAGCTGGCAGTTCTGTTCAGCGTCCATTGCCGGCAATGGATGTCTTTGTGGTGATGATCCTTCAACGCAGGATTCCTGCGTTTAAAAACAAATTGCTTTTGTGTTACTAAAGTATTTAATAAGCATTTTGCACTCTAGAAAGTATGTTTGTGTTGGTTTTTTAAGAAGTCTAAATGAAGTTATTAATACCTGAAGCTTTAAGTTAAGTGCATTGATCATATTTTTGGAAGCATAAAATTTTAATTGTGACAGTTTAAAACCTCTTTTAGTCCATTGAGAATGTAAATAAATGTGTCTTCTTTATGGACCAAGATTATGAAATCATTTTTCCTTTGTAGCTAATTGTTGCCTTGAGGAGGATATACTTTGGTTTTATTGAGTCTACTTTCAATCCAGTGATTAAAGTTGTTTTGAGTTTGATTTGTTAATTCTTCCCTTTCTAGTGCCGATTGCTGCATGTCTGCAATCTGAGTTTCTGTGTTTCTGTGGTAGTGGTCACAAAAGTATTTAAATTTCCTCAATGGTGTTTTCTATTTGTTCTGGTTTTGAGATAAATGAGTGATTTTTGTCATGAAATGTCCATTTTTGATGTAGTTTTCCTGGGGTATTCACATATACAGCAATTGAAGCTCTCCATTCATAGTAGGAACTGTCAGCTAACAGCTTTCTTTTCTTTTTTAAAGACTCTATTATGCAGTGGGGCACAGTAAATTTTATTAAAGAGTTGGGGTGATAAATATATTCCTATACAAATATAAGGTTAATAGGAAAATGAATTGGTCATATAGAATCACTCATTGAAATTTCTCTGAAGAGATGTATTGGCTGTCTCAACCTCTACTATCTTAGATAAGACCGTCTAGAACTTAGATCAACCCCTGCATTAAGTTCAGTCTGATATCCCTTGAGATACTGACAGTTAGGAACCAGACATTTTATTGAAATGTTAGCAGCAGCTTTGCCTTCCTCCTGATTCAATAAGTAGAAAATGGATGTTTTCGTAGCTAATACCTGTAGTGTGTGTCTGTTGTAGACTAGCAGCATAGGTTGTCCGTGTCAGTGCTGTGGGACGTGTTGTATGGCGATGGTGTCTCTGTGGAATGACTTCCTAACTGCATGGAAAGGCAGAGGTTGTCATGTGTGTCTAGCATATGACTTCGTAAAACACTGAATGTCCAAAAGAAGGGAAAAAATCTTTGCAAACCCTGCAATTATTTCTTTTTAAAGTCGCATTTACCCTTTGGTTTTGTCATTCCACTTTCCTAGTATTTATTAGCTAGGATTCATTATTGTGAATCATAATGTACAGAAAATTTTGTCATAATTTTTTCATTTTTGAAATGAAAAAAGTACATAACTTTTGCATGAAGTTTTGCTCAGTACCTGGGTGACTGGTGATCTGGATACTAGGTCCAGAGAGATTGGGACAGCCCCACTCCATCACCCTGGGGTTAATTAGGAGCCTGGGGGGCAAGATGCCTAAGGTTCCCTCTAGCCCTGACTTTCCACAAGTCCAGTCACCCCTTAATCAGTAAGTGTTGGATGAATACATGGATATAGGAGCTTATTAGTGTGATTTTAAAAGGCTCTCTAGAGAAATGATTAGAACTCTATATCTAGGTAAGACTGGATTTAACAGTTAAAATTAAGAGAAGACAGTTCCTTTCCTATAAAAATTAAAACACAAGTTGAAGGTTAGTCCTGCTCAGCTCCTCGTGGCAGAAGACTTGAAGAGGACTTGTGGGGTTGCACGCTTATTTCCCGTGGGTAGGGTGTGGAGGCACTTTCTAGTGGGAGGGACTTCTTCCATAAACCATTTCTAGGACAGTTTAAGTAGAGCTTCCTGTTCTTTTAATATTAGCTGGGGAGGGAGCACCCAGTAAAGGGATGCAGGGCCCACTATGATGGTTCCTCTAGAGGTAAGGGTCCTTCCAGGCCCTGGGTGTCCCCTCTCCAGCACCGCCCCCCACACCCCATCAGCAATCCTTTCTTGTTGCTGCTCCCGCAGAGCCCTGTGTGTCAGGCGGGCACAGGCAGGGCTGGGCTGTGTGGCACCAGTGACCCATGTGCCTGTTGACTTACTTAATTTTTAGCCTTAAGTTTTCTTTCATATTTTTCTATTGGTCTTTTAAATGTTTCTGTTATCCTTTCTTCCATATCATATGTACAGTCAAGATGGCAATATAGTAAAATCATTTATAAAACAAGTCATGTTCCCCCACCTCCATTGAATACACATGTGTGTGTTTGTGTGTGAGAATTTATATATATGGGAGGGGGGGGGAGGGAGGGCAACCATTTCATAATGTGTTCAGCTCACTGCTATCAGCTTTATGAAGGAGTTTGACTCCATTCACAAAAGGATGTTTTGTAAAACTGGAAATACACACTGCAAACCAAGAGAGAAACAAAACTCAATAACATAAAATTGTTACAATTGCTAAGGATAATTTCCTTAGAATAGTTTAGGATTTTTGTAATTCATATTTGCCAAAAGTTGTAGGTAAATAGCTTCTTTCTATCCCATGGATTCATTTTATTCAGGAACAAGGGAAAGACGTAATTATCTTATGCATTGTCATTCAAATTCCTGTTGTGTGAACATGGCACCTTCACAAATTCAGAGATGTTACTGTTGTCTTCTGATGGATCTCGATATCCAGCTAGATGACCTTGCATCTGTGTCGATGACTGTAGACAGAGGTGTGAGAGAAGACAGAATTAGGCCTTAGCTTAGGGACTGCCTGCCAACAAGTATTTCTTAGACGCTTGTTACCTAAGATTGTGTCGAAAGGAACACGAGACATGGCACCTGTCCTCGAGCAGTTTACCACCTACTTCCAACTACAGAATGTCTCCTAAAGGCTTCTTAGCCTAAGTTTAAGGGCGCCAGGTTGGGGGCTCTGGGAGGCAGTGAGATGTGACAGAAGTGGTGGACGAAGGGACAAGAGCTGGTCCAGCCCTTTCTCTGTTTCTTGCTTTATTTGTCTTGGGCAACGTCTTGACTTCTCTTGGCCTCAGTGTCTTCCTCTGTATGGCAAGGGGGTGGGACTATTGAATCTTACAGGAAAGAAAGACAGATTTCTGGGTCCTCGGCCATGCCTGCTGGATCTGACTTCACAAACGGTAGACCCCATTTCCTAGATCCAAAATGTCCATCCACCCCCACCCGCCCCGCCACAGGTGACCCTGAAAGTGATCATCAGCCAGATTTGAAAAACACACTGAACTGAAAGATCTCGAAAATACCTTTTCTTTATGTGGTTGTGTGGTCATAGAATGTTATTGTATTAATTACTCCACATACATGTGGGTAATTGTATATTTGTCATATTTCTCTGTTTTTACATGTGAGTTCATATAAGAAATGCATTTTAGTATCAATGCCTCAGCCCACTGTTTCCTAGAGGTTTTAGCCATCTTAGGAACCCTCTTGAGACTGAAGAGGATGTTATTTACCTGGACATTTACCCTTCATTTAATTTCTGTAGGGGAAATTGAGGCTCTGGAAACCAAAGAAATGGAAAAATGAAATTGTTATGCAAAGTTAAAGAAAAAAAAGTAGACTTAACCAGCTGCTACTTTATGATGAAAATTTTAACCCTAATATGGGAAGAATTTTTGTCATAAAGTAAAATGTCCTTGTTCAAGTAAGGGGACTGTAGGTTCATAGTGAAGAATAAGACTGCCTTTTCTAGGGGGATGGTGATGTTAACACACCCACAATTCTTCAATGAAAATAATACTTGAATTCCCCAAGGCAAGTGAGAGTGGAGAAGGAGGAGAGCATATTAAGATGGAAATATTCAGATGCATACTAAGATGCAAGAGAGAGAGGGTGGAGGATGGACGGCCATCCTGAGAGCAGGTGTGGTACCTGCTCGGGGCTGTAAAGGTGGGTTCTCCTCTGCCTCCCAGGCTGTGTCACTGCTCGGAGACTGGGACTTCAGAGAGCCAGGCTTCTTGCAGTGAGTCAGTGTTGCATTGTCTAGTTTCCTTTCAGAAGCCTTATTGGAGGAAAAAGAGGGGAAAAAAAAGACTCTTCATCTTAGTCTAAATCCTGAAACAGCCAAAGGGCCTCTCTTGAGTTTGAAAGTGGCGGTAAAAAGCTAACCAGCACAAATGGCCAAGGATAATGAAAAGAAGGAAAAGAAAGACATTCCTTCTTCCTTCTCACAATAAATGTCAGTATTTGGAGCAGATCATTTAAGAAATCCATTTGCTTTCCTGACTGTCTTGTCAGCGATGCCATTTTTGTTTACTGTATTTGAAAGTCTTCTTATAACACAGGTTGTGGGGAAAGGCCAGGTCCAGAGGCATCCTCCTTTGGAGCTCCACAGACTCAGATGTAATTCTCTTGCACTTTAAAACCCTGTCCACTTCCGCTTTTTATTTTTTCAAGAGATTGTGTGGGAGACTCAACTGTTCTTGGTTTGATTTTAAAAAATGGCCTGTAGTACTCCAGAAAGTATTAGTATCCTGTCATAAACATTAATTAAAAAAAAAAAATCCCATTTGGAACTTCCCGGGAGAGTCATGGTTGTTAGGAAGTTGGTATAAAGGAGCACATTTTATATTGCATTTCCCATATTTGGTATCTTGTTCTTTTTTTTTTTTTTGCCTGATGAACATTCTATATTTATGAAGACATTCTTTAAAAGTAAAACCACATAAAATATCCCTTTATTATCAGATTGCTCTGATTTAGCCTTAATTTTGTTAAATTTTTTAGAGATGATTGAAGTGCTGCTGTGGAAAGAAATGTACTATATACTATTTCTGTATCATTAAAATTAAATTTTTATGGTTGTTTTTCCTTGATTTCTTTGGGGAAAGGTTTTGGGTTATGGGAAGACTGGAATAGAGGAACATTGCTTTAGGAAAATGCGGTACCAGGCACACCTGTATCTTCATCAAATCTCTGTCATCATTGTGCTTGTTTTAGAAAACATAGACTTTTCCTGGGAGATGTGCCAGTGGTCTCTGGGTTCCCTCTTGGCATCATGATTTTGTGTAGTTTCTTGAAATAACTTGGCACCACCAAGCTCTGATCCTAATTAAAGCTCAGTTCTGCCAGTCTCTAATCCAACCAAGAGTTGTTTCTCTCTTAAATTGGGCCAAAGCTGTTGACTATAGAATAGTGTATCTTGATCCCTCACAGCTGCCAAGGAGACGATTAAAAACACTACTTTTCTGTATAATCCAGAGAAATGATTAAGCCCAGAGAAATGATTACATGATGCTATATTAGGTAACTGATATAATCTTCAGGAATTACTGCTTGTAGAGTTTCAGTCCCTTGTTATGCCACGGTAGGAAAGCTAGAATGGTCCGAGCTGGCAATATTTGTATTAATACAATACATTCAAGAACTTTCCTACTTAGAAACCCACAGCCAAATGATGTATTGGTGATAATGAAACTTGACCATTTGAACATCATTCTGACTTTCCTTTGTTTGTACTCAAAGGTTGGCATGCTTTTTCATAGATCCCCTCCTTTTAATTCTCTGTGGGTGTGTTAGTGCCACAGTGATCGTTCATGAACTTGTGCCCACCTGTGGGTGTGGGCAATCAAGCCCAGACCTTGTTGGAGGCGGGCTGACAGGCTGGCAGAGGACCATTGCCTCTCCAGGCCTCTTCTCCTGGGGCCTGGTCCCTGCTCCTTTCCTGACTTGCTGAGGCCAATTGTCCCTCATCTTCATGAGGAAGGGATGCGTGGCCTACAGCAGCAGTTCTCGGTTCTGGCTGCACACTGAATTCAATCAGGGATGGAGGCTTTTCAGATGCCTCAAGCATGTGCCCACCCAAGCCACTGGGATCTGCAGATGGTGCTCCTGAACCCAAGTTCCTGTGCCTGATGCACAGTGAGGCCAAACAAACCGAAACACAGGAGTTTGGAGCAGAAAAAAGTTCATTGCAGGGCCATGCAAGGAGAATGGGTGGCTTGTGCCCCCACAAAGCCCCACACTCCTGGAAGTGTTTCAGCAAAGCACTTTTAAAAGCCATGTAAGGGAGGGGCAGGTCACAGGGTGTGCGATCAGTTCATGTACAATTCTCTGATGGGTGATGGTGAGGTAACAGGGAGGATTACATCATCAGTCCTTAGGCACCAGAAGGTCTGGGGGTTATGTGCTCATGAGCATCAAGCAGTTAATTTTTTTCACTTGGCAGTGGTTTTAGCATCTGAAAAACTCAAAGTCTGCATCAGATACTGTTATCTGGGTACTTCATAGAGGAGCTAAAGCAGAGGATATGGGGAGGGGGCTGTCCCAGGAAGTTTCCACAGGGTCCTACTCAGTGACACCACCACCAGGCACATGGTCTTTCACAGCTCCTTATGTTAGTCCAACATGTTGCCGGGATCTGCAGCCACTTGTCACAGCCAGTGGAGGTTTCTGAGGAAACATAACCCACTTGTCATTCTCCGATGAAACCTCTGCTGTGATAAAGGGGATTATGGATGTGGACAAGCTCCAAAGAGGAAGGAGGAAATCTGTTCCAAAGCTTCTGACCTAGACTGTTGAGGAAGAGCCTTGGGACTCTGCTGCTGCTGCTAAGTCGCTTCAGTCGTGTCTGACTCTACGTGGGATGTATTCTGGAGGCCAGAGAAAGGATTCAGAAACAGGGTGAACCTCACTATACCTGAAGAGGGCTTGAATGAAGATATCCTTCAAGAGGCATAAGGAAGATGCCGTTCTGCTTTGGAAGTATTCCAAGGTGTCTATAAGTGTAAATGTCATAAAAAAGAAAATACACCAGTCTGATTAGGTAGGAGGCTGAGTTCTTGGATTCAGGTTTTTTTTTTGGGGGGTGGGGTGGGTACTGCCTTCACACTCTGGACAGTCAGATCTGTGTGAGTTGCCACTTTTGAAGGGATGGATTTTATTGGAAGGGGAAGTAGTCTGAGATCTAACTGAAGTAATTCTGTGTGTGAATATTGAACTGGACATCATAAACATAGAGTAATTCACCCAGCAGTGACCTCCATTTCAAAAACGCCACTGAAATTTGCAGGGTGGGTCCAACTACTTTACCCCTTGCCTAGGAGTTTATGAAAACCCTTAATTTTATGCGTCAAACCACTCCCTTGGAAATAGGTCTCAGGTTTGTTTCAAATACTGCATTTTCCAAAGCAATTTGAGGTTGAACTCAGGTTTTAAGAGTTGGATGGAAACTGACTTCCCCAGGGAGGACTCCCGAGTTCCTGTCTGCCATCCGCCCTACTTGTGAGACACTGAATGTGACCTCCGAGGTCAAACCTTGCAGGTCCCATTTGAGGCAGGCAGTCTCCCCAGCCTGTGGAATAAATGAGGCCAGGCCTTGGGCCATGATGTATGGCTTCTTGGCTGTGTGTCCTACACACTTGAAGATAGACAGGCGAGGCTGCTCCATAGTGTGTGCCTTGATGGGGTTATTGATATTGGAATCTCTATATTTCATTTGTTTAAATTTAATTTTTAATTGGAGGATAATAATTTTATAATCCCAAAGAAAGGCAATGCGAAAGAATGCTTAAACTACCACACAGTTGCACTCATCTTACATGCTAGCACGGAGAAGGCAATGGCAACCGACTCCAATGCTCTTGCCTGTAAAATCCCATGGACGGAGGAACCTGGTAGGCTGCAGTCTATGGGGTCGCTAAGAGTTGGATACGACTGAGCGACTTCACTTTCACTTTTCACTTTCATGCATTGGAGAAGGAAATGGCAACCCACTCCAGTGTTCTTGCCTGGAGAATCCCAGGAATGGGGGAGCCTGGTGGGCTGCCGTCTATGGAGTGGCACAGAGTCAGACATGATTGAAGTGACTTAGCAGCAGCAGCAGCAGCAGCAGCACATGCTAGCAAAGTAATGCTCAAAATTCTCCAAGCCACACTTCAACAGTACGTGAACTGTGAACTTCCAAATATTCAAGCTGGATTTAGAAAAGGCAGAGGAACCAGATATCAAATTGCCAGCATCTGTTGGACCTTCTAAAAAGTGAGAGAGTTCCAGAAAAACATCTATTTCTGCTTGATTGACTATGCCAAAGCCTTTTACTGTATAGATCACAACAAACTGTGGAAAATTCTTAAAGAAATGGGAATACCAGACCAGCTGACCTGCCTCCTGAGAAATCTGTATGCAGGTCAAGAAGCAACAGTTAGAACTGGACATGGAACAACAGACTGTTTCCAAATAGGACAAAGAATACGTCAATGCTATATATTGTCACCCTGCTTATTTAACTTATATGCAGAGTACATCATGAGAAACACTGGGCTGGAGGAAGCACAAGCTGGAATCAAGATTGCTGGGAGAAATATCAATAACCTCAGATATGCAGATGACACCACCATTATGGCAGAAAGTGAAGAGGAACTAAAGAGCCTCTTGATGAAAATGAAAGAGGAGAGTGAAAAAGTTGGTTTAAAGCTCAACATTCAGAAAACGAAGATCATGGCATCCGGTCCCATCACTTCATGGGAAATAGATGGGGAAACAGTAGAAACAGTGGCAGACTTTATTTTGGGGGTTCCAAAATCACTGCAGATGGTGATTGCAGCCATGAAATTAAAAGACGCTTACTCCTTGGAAGGAAAGTTATGACCAACCTAGACAGTATATTAAAAAGCAGAGACGTTATTTTGTCAGCAAAGGTCCATCTAGTCAAGGCTGTGGTTTTTCCAGTAGTCATGTATGGATGTGAGAGTTGGACTATAAAGAAAGCTGAGCACCGAAGAATTGATACTTTCGAACTGTGGTGTTGGAGAAGACTCTTGAGAGTCCCTTGGACTGCAAGGAGATCCAANGTGGTTTTTCCAGTAGTCATGTATGGATGTGAGAGTTGGACTATAAAGAAAGCTGAGCACCGAAGAATTGATACTTTCGAACTGTGGTGTTGGAGAAGACTCTTGAGAGTCCCTTGGACTGCAAGGAGATCCAACCAGTCCATCCTAAAGGAGATCAGCCCTGGGTGTTCATTGGAAGGACTGATGCTGAAGCTGAAACTCCAGTACTTTGGTCACCTGATGCAAAGAACTGACTCATTTGAAAAAGACCCTGATGCTGGGAGGGATTGAAGGTGGGAGGAGAAGGGGACGACAGAGGATGAGATGATTCGATGGCATCACCAACTCAATGGACATGAGTTTGAGTAAACTCCGGGAGTTAGTGATAGACAGGGAGGCCTGGTGTGCTGCAGTCCATGGGGTGACAAAGAGTCAGACACGACTGAGTGGCTGAACTGATCTGAACTTTACGATATTGTGGGAGTTTCTGCCATACACTAACATGAAGCAGCCATAGGTATACATATGTCATTTCCCCTTTAAAACCCCCTCCCACCTCCATCCCCATCCCATCCCTCTTGGTTGTCACAGAGAACACCTCTGGGTTCCCTGAGTTGTACAGCAAATTCCCACTGGCCATCTATTTTACATATGGTAATGCATACGCTCAATACTACTCCCTCAAGCTATCTAACCCACCCTCTCCCTCCCTTGTCTGTTCTTTATGTCTATGCCTCCTTGCTGCCCTGCAAATAGACTTATCAGTACTATCTTTCTAGATTCCATGTATATGTATTAATATACAGTATTTGCATTCTCTTTTTGACTTACTTCATTCTGTATAATAGGCTCTAGGTTCATCCACCAGAACTGATTCAAATGTGTTCTTTTTTATAGTTGAATAATGGAATCTCTGTATTTTAAACAAGTGTGTGTTTTATTCTTTCTGGCCTCTGCGAAATGTAGACTGTTTTGTTGAGATCTACTTCCAAGCTACGCCCTCTATGTTACCCCTGGGGGATGGGATAGGCAGCCGCAGGAAAGACTTAAGTCCCATTTCAGGTTCCTGTGCAAGAGGTCACATCCCCAGAGAGGCCTTCTCAGACCACATTGGCCTCTGGTGTGCTGGTAAGTGTTTAACAGCCAGCTCTCCAGGGAGAAAGAAAGCCCGGATCTGTAGTGTTTGCCAATTTTGAGGTGTAAATACTCTCAGTGTGGCTGACTGCAAGCTGCCAGTGACATCCCTGAAGGTGGTGCTTAGAAGAGATGCAGCTGGGATTAGCACACAAATACATAGCGCTTCCACCGTGCAGACAGAAATAGCGGAGTGCAGGCCTGAGTATGGCGGGGGGACCAAACCCAGCCCCCTGCCTGTTACTTTTTCCTGGCTGTCCTAGGTCTCTGTGGCTGCTCGGGCTGTTCTCTAGTTGCTGCAAGTGGAGGCAGCTCCCTAGCTGCGGTGTGCTGGCTTCTCATTGCCGTGGCTGCTCTTGTTGCGGAGCATGGTCTCTAGGGTACTTGGACGTCAGCAGTTGCAGCACGTAGACTCAGGATTTGTGGCTTCCAGGCTCCAGAGAACAGGCTCAATAGTTGTGGCTCAGGTGGTTAGCTGCAGGGGGGATCTTCCTGGATGAGGGATTGGACCCATGTCTCCTGCATTGGCAGGCAGACTCTCACCGCTGAGCCACCAGGGAAGTTCCCATCGCCTGTTTCTGATAACATTTTATCGCACGACAGTCATGTCCATTCATATGACATACTTATGGTTGTGTTCATGCTTCAGTGGTAGAGTTCAGTAGTTATGATAGGCCCTGTATGCCTCGTACAGTCTGAAATATTTACTATCTGGTCCTTTAGGGAAGAAGTGTGGTTATCAATAGGTAACTGTTACATGTAAAATAATTAGGAAGGAATGAGTTTTAAATATGACTTAATGGTAACTTTAAAATATAACTTAATTGTAAGTCTATGTAATTCAACACTAATAACGGGTGTGTTAGGAGAGGGTGATGTGTATGGGGAGAGTAACATGGAAACTTACAATACCATATGTAAAACACATAGCCAATGGGAATTTGCTGCATGACTCAGGGAACTCAAACAGGGGCTCTGTATCAACCTAGAGAGGTGGTATGGGGAGGGACATGGGAGGGAAGTTCAAGAGGGAGGGGATATTTATATCCCTATGGCTGATTCATGTTGATGTTTGACAGGAAATAAAATTCTGTAAAGCAACTATCCTTCAGTTAAAAAAAAAAAAAAGAATTGACTCATGGACTTCCTGAAAATTGAAAGATTGGTTCTGTGGGCCGGTGGGACCCAGGTCCAGCTCAGCACCAACATCCTCTAAAATGCCCCTGCAGGCACTTTTTGCTCCTGAGGCACCTCTCCTGGACCTAGTGGTTTATCAAGGTCTGTTTTTGCACCAGAAGCAGGGATTTTCCTTCAGTTCTCTTTCCTTAGTACCTTGAACAGGGCATGGCACGAGTAGGTACTCAGCTACTTGCTCAATGAAAGAAGGAACTTTCTACAGCTTTTTATGTACAGAAGCCATGCCATTCACTATTGTTGATGTGGCCAGAATCAGATCAGTGTCTTCGTCTCTTTTGAGAAAATACAAGAGGTCTCGGCTTCTGGTTCCCCACATAATGCTTCCTCTCAGAAGTGGAGACGTCGTGAAACTTCCCTCATAAGGCTTGATGAACTCGAAACTGTATACATACAGACTGCCTATCACAGCCTGGTACACGGTAACCCCTCAGAAACGGCAGCCGCTGGTGGCAGCAGCTGTAGTGATGATTATCATAATAGAGAACTTGAGAGACAAGTTGCAATCTAACCAACATGTCTCTTCCTCTCTTTTCCCTCCACGATCTTATTTTCACGACATATTCTCCAGTCTTTTTATTGCCTTTTAAGGTTTAACTGTTTCTATGCATCTGGTCCTCCTGGCGCAGCACCGCCATCTCGTGGTCATAGTAGGTTATGTGAACGTCCTAGATCTTAACTCCCAGCTAACAAGAGCTTGGGTGAACTCCGGGAGTTGGTGATGGACAGGGAGGCCTGGCGTGCTGCAGTTCATGGGGTCAAAGAGTCGAACACGATTGAGCGACGGAACAGAACAGAACTGAACTGAACCCCGCAGCCAGCTCCCAGGTTTGGGAAGCAGCAGGTGATTTTTTGTTTGTTTGTTGAAACAAATGTGTCAGTTAGTCAAGGCTACAAATTACATACCGGAGGGTCTAAGCTCTCTCTGTGATGTTTCTTCCTGTCACTATCCTCTGTCTCGGTCTTGCCTTTACTCTGCCTCTCCATCTATCTTGAGCGTTCAGTCTCCTTTTACAAATGGTATTTAAAATGAGTTAGTGCCATCTGCTGGGGGAACGACGTAAGGTCTGATATGAGCGCTTCTCTAGGGGACCTGCCGAGAAATAGCCTGCCAATCAATCCCTAGCTTAATGGGAAGAAAGTAAGTAAATCATAGGGTCCTGATGTCAAGCCCCTAGATTGGTGTGTGTTTCTCTTTTTGTTGTTGCTGCTGCTGCGTCGCTTCAGTCGTGTCCGACTCTGTGAGAGCCCATAGACTGCAGCCCACCAGGCTCCCCCGTCCCTGGGATTCTCCAGGCAAGAACACTGGAGCGCGTTGCCATTTCCTTCTCCAATGCATGAAAGTGAAAAACGAAAGTGAAGTCGCTCAGTCGTGTCCGACTCTTAGCGACCCCACGGCCTGCAGCCTAGCAGGCTCCTGCGCGCATGGGATTTCCCCCGCAAGAGTACTGGAATGGGTTGCCATTGCCTTCTCCGTCTCTTTTTGTTAGAAACATTCTTCTCTGGGGGTTCGGAGTGCGAAGGAAAGACTCTCAGGGTGAGCTGCACAGCTATTGAACTAACTTTGCGACAGTGGAAGTTGTCAGGGTCTTAGCATGAAAATCAACCACACTCTCATTTCCTAAGAGTGGTTTGTGGACCACTGCATCGGAGTCATCCGGGGCCTTAAGAATGCAGGTGCAGAGGGCCCGCACAGAATTACAGGCTCACATCTCAGCGGGCGGCCCTGGAGGCGCACTCTGAACACCTCCCCCTCCGCCCCACTAAGTGAGTCTTGCACTTGCTTTGTCTGTGTTTGAGGAATGCCACCCTAGATTCTGCACCTGTGGAAAAGACCTTTTTCCCCAGCAAAATCCAGAAAAGGTTTGCATTTAGATGACGTCTTGCATAAGCTGCTTTTTGTGTGAGCGAGAGGGGAATCGCTTGCAAAACTGCGGCTCCTTCCTTCACTGAGTTTGTCATGTGGGTTTAGTGGTCACAGACGCAAAGGCCTGGACCAGCTCGCAGCATGCTGCTGTAAGTCCCATCTCCCCAGCTCGCACCCACCGTCTCTCCAGCTCTGCTTGCCAGGTGGGATAAGACCGGTCCACACTCCCTCACTCAGGTGAAGCCCTACCACCTTGACCTGCTGTTCCCCAGCGGGGTCACTTTGCAGAAAGCCCAGGGCTGTGTTGGAAAGATTCCAGAACGGGGGGTCGCCCCCTCCCTGGCTGCCTTTTCCTGGCCTGCTTCTCCATTCCTCAATATGGGCTATGGTCTCTGCTGTCCTCTGACACTCAGGGGCTCCGCCACTTTCCAAGCCCCACCCCCCACGCTCACATCTAAGGATGTCTAGGCCTGCTGCATGCACAAATCTCTCCTCAGCCCAGTGACTTCTCTTGCTTTATTTCCTCTTCAGTCCCCTGGCCCTGAACAATTACAGGTTGTGAGTCATGTGGGGGTTCCATCCACGTGTGCTTAATTTTTCAAAAGCCTGAATTTTTTTTTTCTACCTGGCAATGCTATTGCTCCGCCATTTTTCTCAGGATGTGATCACCGGGATGCCTAAGATTCACTGTAAGACCACAAATGCTCTGCTTATAATGTGGCTACACTTGAGACGCTTAAGTGTGTAGGGCTCTGATCAATTTCTGGTATAGATGTTTGGAGTATTTGGCAGTCGTTGATGATACTTCTAGAACATTTTTTTTTTTTTAATGGAGTGGTAAAGAATCTGCCTGCAATGCCAGAGACACGCGTTTGATTTCTGGGTCGGGAAGATCCTTTGGAGTAGGAAATAGCAACCCGCTTCTGTATTCTTGCCTGTAAAATTCTATGGACAGAGGAGGCTGGTGGGCTACAGTCCATAGGGTTGCAAAAAGTTGGACACGACTGAGAACACGCATGTAGCATGATGAAGATACTTGTGTGTCCACCAGTTTTCAAGCCCTCTTCTGGCAGTCCTGGAGAGAAAAGACTGCTCTTGGGGAATGGGAAGGGAGGTTGGAGGGGCCATGGAGGTCCGAAGGCGTTAGGACCCCACAGAGTGTGAGGCAGCAACAGGCCAATGACCAGATCAAAACAGAAGCTATTCCCAGACCAGGAGGACCATTCTGGGCGAGGGGATCTTGAAGGGAAGACGAGGAACTGCGAGGATCACACTGGGGACATCGAGGCAGACACTCAGGCATTAGGTGGCCAAGGAAGAAAACAGTGTTCAGGTTGGCTTGATGTAAACAGACTTGGCTGAAACCGGGCCCCGCCCTTTTCACTCCATTCTCTGCTTGGAGTTCAGTCCTTCGTGCTGTTGCCAGGACACTCACAGCCTTCATCTTCATTCCCTAAACGCACAGGATGGAGAGGTTCGCTTTACTCGTGGAGAATCTGAGGCCCAAGCAGCTGGGGATTTGGGAGGAGTTACAGGTTAAAGCAGACGTCTACTGTGGTGCTCCTGAAAATATAAGCTGGTCTCTCCCAGGGCCTGCAGGAGCAGGGGCCGGCGGGCTGGGTCCCTCCGCGGAGCCTGCTGCCTGCTCAAGTTGGAGAAGAGGGGATGGAGAACAAGGGAGCCCCGCCCTCCCCAGAGCCACGCCCCTTCCGGCCTCCAGGGCCAGGGGTCTGGACCAGCAGCGCTGGGGAGGCTGGGGAGGCTGAGATGGGGTCGTTTGAGCCAACACGAAGGCCAGTGGTGGGAGGGAAAGAACCACAAGGACTGGACGTTCCCTGTTGGTGGCAGAACGGGCTGGGGGCAGTTGGGGCTGGAGGAGAAGCCGCCACACAGCTCTGCAGCCACGGGGTCTGGACACCCCCATCGAGACGAGTCTGTCTGCTCCCCGTGTCTCAGTTTCCCCTTCTGGTGAACATCAGGTCCTGGGTTAGGTGCTTCCTATCGGTACTCTCCCATTCTTACAAGAATCTTACCCCCAGTTCCCAAATGAGGAAACTGAGGCCCAGACAGAGCCAGTGGGACTTGAATTCAGGGCTGCCTGGCTTCGGAGGCAGGTGTGGCCCAGCGTTTGGAGTCCTGCTCCGGCCTGCCTGCAGAGAGGGTGCCATCGTCCCCGCCACAGAGGGGTGCTTGGGGGCATGGCGCTGATATCGGATTTATTCTAAGATCTGATGATGGAGGGAGGCTGAGGATGCCCTGCTGGGCATGACCGCATCCGGCTGTGGCCTTTTTTCTTCTTTCTTATTGAGATGCACCTTGTTTAAGCACATGTCTTCTGTGCAGGGCTCCATGGATTTCAAGCATCCATACAGGCGTCGGGTAAGCCTCCCTGGGGTTTTCTAGTGTGCGGTCCCTTTGCTCCTCCCAAGCAGTTCCTGTCCACTTGCCCAGCAACAACCACTGTTTTAACTTCTGTCACCCTGATTCATTTTGCCAGGTTTGGGACTCCACCTAAAGGGAGACAGGGTCCTGTACACTCAGTGTAGTGGCTGTGGTTTTCACCCATTTGTGTGTATCCGTGGTTCTCTGTCATGGCCCTGTAGGGTTCTTTGCGTAAATACACCATAATTTGTTTATTGGTTCTCCTGCTCATGGATGTTTGGGTTGTTTCCAATTTGGGGATGCTGTGAATAATGCTTCTATGAGTCTCTTGAGCAGGTTTTTGGTGTGTGCTTGGAAGCCCTTCTCCTGGGAACACCTAGGAACAGGCCTGCTGGGTCATAAGAGAGGTGCGAGCTGAGCTTCAGACTGTTTCCAAAGCGGTTTTGATTTCTACTCCCTCCTTGTTTTCCTTATAAAATCAGTGTACATGTGATTAAACAAGGAGGCCACTGGTCTGGGGCGGCTCTTCTGCCTTGGTGCCTAAACAAATCTAAGCCAGAGTCGTGAGCTCTAAGTCAGAAGATGAAAGCCAAGGACGACCAATCACAACCAACCAACAAGGACCACCAATCACAAACAGTCAGTAAGGACAACCAATCAGAAATAGCCAATAAGCTTGGCTTTCCCAAACAAGGCACCCCTGATGCTGTCATCAATCAAATCATTTTTTTGCTTCCTTGGCTTCTCTGTAGAATCCTGTTCTCAGCTTCTAACCCCTTTTGGTTTGATGCTGATTCCAGTGCTCAAATAAGCTGAAAAATTTTTTTCACGGGCCTTAGTTTGCTCTTAAAACCACTTTCACCGAAGTCTAATTTACATACAAAACTTTCAGTAAACACTTGGATGAGTTTTGACAAACATTTGTTCATTAAAGTTCAGTAACTTTAATAGTCACCTCCAGCTCAAAAGGAGTGTGTGTGTGTGTGTGTGTGTGTGTGTGCACTGTGCTTCTTTTTGAAACTCAGGCCCAATGTAGGATAAGAAAACCCTCTACAAGGTCAGGGAGAAGGAAATGGCACCCCACTCCAATACTCTTGTCTGGAAAATCCTGTGGATGGAGGAGCCTGGAAGGCTGCAGTCCATGGTGTCACTGAGTCAGACACGACCGAGCGACTTCACTTTCACTTTTCACTTTCATGCATTGGAGGAAATGGCAACCCACTCCAGTGTTCTTGCCTGGAAAGTCCCAGAGACAGGGGAGCCTGGTGGGCTGCCATCTATGGGGTCGCACAGAGTGGGACACGACTGAAGCGACTTAGCAGCAGCAGCCACAGGGTCAAGTCTGCAAGCAGGCCTTTCCTGCAATCTGCTGGCCACAGGGACCTGGGTCACTGGTGTGATGAGGAATGGGTCAGACCCTTCATTTTGTAGCTGGATGCCCTGAAGCCTTCAAAGAAAGGGCATGCCCAGGGTCATGTGATGAATTAGGATAGAGCTAGGTTGGACCCCAGGTCTGGGCCAGTCCTCCCCCTACCCCCTGGGTGGGCCACTGTCTGCCCACTGTCTGCTGAGCTGAGCTGAGTTGTGGGGAGCAGCTGAGTGGGGGTTGTGCTGGGTCCCCAGTCCTGCAGACCTTGGGGGAGGTGGGCTTGTTCCTGCCGTGCATGCTGGGCCTTCCCTAAGTTGCAGGGAGTGTGTGTGTGTGTGTGTGTGTGTGTTAGTCACTGAGTCATGTCCGACTCTTTGTGACGCCATGGGCTGTCTATGAAATTCTCTAGGTAAGAACACTGGGGTGGGCGGCCGTTTCCTTCTCCAGGGGATCTTCCCGACCCAGGGATTGAACCCGGGTCTCCTGCATTGCAGGCAGGTTCTTTACCATCTAAACCACCAGGAAGCCCTGCTCAGGGAGTTGGTTGGTCCCAAGGCTGACCTTCTGACAGAAGCGGCCTCAGATGCTCACCTCTAGCTCCTGGCTTGTTGTGTGAGACTTCTCTGTTTCCCACCAACAAGGCCTCTGAGGCCTGAGACCTCCTTCCTCTCACTCCTCACCCACCTTCCACTTCCTGCCTCAGGTTGGCACAGGAAGAATTCAAGACTTTCCCTACGGGAATGCTCTTCTCACCCGCCCAAGTGCAGAGGAAGGCCGGGCCTCACCTCTAGAGCTTTTTCCTCTCTTACTGTCAAGGGCCCCCTCCCGCGGCACGCCCAAGACTCCTGGGACTTAGCCAAGCTTGGTTCTCATCTGCTGGCTCCAGTAGGAGGGCGACCAGAGGGCGACAGGCTTCTTGTCCCTGCCCTCTCGTTGTCCCTCCCAGAAGGACCCAATGGGAAGCACGTTACGTCCCCTGGAGGGTTGGATGGTTCACGTGAGGTTATTTTCATGGGCATCTCCAAGCTGACTGTTCGTTTGTACACATGCTGTTTTAGTTGTCAGAACATCTCTCTTCTGGTCCCCTCAAATGTCAGGGTTAGGAAGAATTTCCCCCACCCTTCCCCAGCTCCTCCAGAAGAATCTGGGATTAGCGGGACTTGTCCTGTGGTTTCCCATTGCAAACATCCAACATGGCAGTGTTGGCCCATCTAGTCTAGAGCAGGGAGAGGGTCCACTCAGGGACAGGTCCACCCGACCTCGGGCCCCAGACTCGCCTAGATGCCTGTGAAACCAGCCACACCCAGCCTGCTTGGAGCCTGGTCGCCATGTGCTTCTTGATGAGCTATCCCTCTGGGCTTCAGTTTTTTCACCTGTAGAATGGGGGAGCTCTCCTAGACCTTGGCAGTCAAGTGCACTGGCTATAGGGACCAGACAGGTAATGAAAGAAGCCTTGAGGTGATAAAGGGGATGGGAGAAGCAGGCCCGGAGGATTCCGATTTTTCTCAAAGTCGGGAATTTCCAAGAGAAGTGAGATTTCCCAAATTTGTTAAAAATCTGGCCACCAATTCATGAGCTCTGGCCAAGACATTCTGTTCCAGATCCTCTACTCTGCCACTCCGAGTCTCCATTCCTTTTGTGCGGGGCGTTGGCTGGCAGTAGCGGGTGGGAAGCCCAAGCTCTGGGGACCGAGTTTCTGACTGCTTGCATCTCCCCCCTCCCCAGCACACCAGCTGTCATATCACAAGCACCCTTTGTAGGAAGATAGCCTTCCTTTTGGGGCGCCCGAGCTAGCATATGAATTTTTGATCAGATTGCCTTTTGAATGAGTTGACTGTCATGAATAGTAGGGCAAAGGGCGCCAGCATTGTGTCTTAACTATAACTGTTCCAATTAATTATGGGTTTAATTAGCATACATCGAGAGCAGCCCTGGAAAATAATACTTCATGGGTTACAGATGCCCCGGCAGCTGTTACATGAAGTGTGATACCGGGTTGGGGTAGAGATAGTTATTAATAAATTACTCCCATTGTCAGAGACCCTTATTTATACAAATTAGCAGGGGATACATAATCAAGTTTAACTGTATAATTTATAATAATTGATTTCATTTTGACTGACCACTAGTCGCTCACCAAATACCCTCAGAAGAAAAATTGCTCTATTAGGGTAAGTTTAATCCTAAACATAGCTAATGAATCCTATTACTTTAAGGTCATATTTGAAGCTTTTGTTAATTGTCAGAACCATTTTAAATTGATTAGAGTTAAATTAAATCAATGTAATGTTTAGAAAAACAATATTTCTAATGGATGAGGCCGGGCTGACCTCGAATAAACATATTTATCAACCGATTCTTGGTGACGAGCAGGGGAACAGCTGGGCCCATAATTCACACTTGTCTATAATATGGGAAATGTCACCAGGCAATTAGTTATGTCAGGTAATGAATAGGGAGTAGGGGGACGCCCCTCTGGCAGCTGGGGTGGACAGGGGTAGAATGTTCTGGACGGTAAGCGGCGACTCACCACCTCATGGCTTTCCTTTCCCCAGCCTGAGCACAGGGCTCCCCAGCTCCCTCAGTCACCCACTCTGGGAATTCACCTGGCTCACTGGCCCCTGGGCCCCTCCAGCTCCCTCTCTCAGGCCCTTGGACTTCCTCCAGGAGCTGGGAGGCTGGCCCTTGGTCTGCTCTTCACCTACTCACCCCTCAGGTTTCACTTAAGCATCACTGGCTCGGGGGAGACTTCACTTGATCCCCACCCCCTGCCACTGGGCTCCACCAAGTCCCCCAAGTATGGGTTCTTGGGACAACAAGGTACCTGCGCCAGCCGTCATTTTATATCACGTGACACTGATGGCAGCTGACTCCTTGCAAGCTCTGTGGGAACCATCATATTGCTTTGCAGTGGGTTCCCAGATTCTGACCCAGAACAGAAACTCCAGGAGGACTTGCTGAATGAACGGAGGGATGGATGATGCAGGACGAGGTTGTACTAGCCTGTAAGTTCTGCTGGAAGGAGAGGAGAGTACTCTCTACCACTTTCTGAACGCTTACCAAAGCCAAGTGCTTTATATACATCCAGCTAGTTTTTGGGATATCTCCACAAGGTGGGCAGTGGTACCTCTGTTTCACAAAGCAGGTAATTCATCCAAGGTGTCTCAGCTAAGCAATCCGGAGCTAGAATTCAAACTCAAGTCCAGGAGAATCCAGGGTCCTTTCTGGAATTTTCATCTGGTCAGGAGGGCTTCCTGTAGGAGGTAGTGTGGAGAGCCTTGAAGAAGGGTTTGGACTCCTGGAGGGGGCTGGGTGGATGCTCTAGGCTAACTCCCGAGGGAACGAGATCAGGGCAGGAACAGATGTGGAGGAAAGCGATGGTTCATTTCAGTGGCTTCCTGCTGCTCTCCAAGCCCAGAATGATGATGACGGTGGTGAGACGATGGGCAGGGTAGAATTCCTGGGGAAGGTCTAGACCTGTGGCGGTCCTTGGTTGGAAACGTATTCATCATGCTGATGCGGGCAGTTCACTCTGGCCTCAATTGCCAGGGCTGTGAAATGGGTTCCCAGCCACGCAGCACTCAGAGGAAGGGCCTGGAGGGCAGCCTGTCACCCTGGCCAGGCAGGTCAAGTGAATTCAGTGTGGGCAATGGAGATCTTGCACTTGAGCTGCTGCTTGGGACCCTGGGGGCGGGGCAGAGGAAGCAGGCAGGCTGGGGTCTTTCAAGCCTGCTGAAGCTTGCAAGAGGACTGCCTTGAAAAGGCTAAGGTGCCTAGGTCAGGAAAAGCATCGATTGGATCCCTGCCTGGGGAGACAGCTTGGAGATTCAACGGCATGCAACCTCATCAGGTCCCCTGAACTCGGCAGTTTCCAAAGCTGTTGGGTATCCACCACTGAGAAAGGCAGTCTAGCTTCACGAGGCCCTTCTCCAAAGATAAGAAAACTCAGGCCTAGAGGGGCAACACAGCTTGTCCCCAGCAGCAGAGCTGGAGGTGGGCTACACTGGAAGTCAGGTCTCCTGCCTCTGACCCTTCCATCTCTGCCAGGCCTTTCCCCTCCCACTGCATGTGGCTGGCCCTCTGCCCACTAATGTTGACGACCTGGACTGCTGGTGTGACGGGGGGTGAGTGCACAGGGACCCCAACCCCGCCCCCCCCCCCCAGGACCCCACATGGTGCCAATGGCAACCACAGCGGATGGTTACTGCCTGCTTTACTGGTGTCAAGCAACATTCTGAATGCTTCCCAGACCCTGTTGTAATTGATCCTCACAAAATTGAGGATTAGGAAACATCATGTAGCACAGTCATCCCAGTCTTGGGGTATTTCACCTAAGGCACAGAGAGGTTAACCCCCTGCTAGAAGCTGCACAGCTCCTAAGTGTCAGAGCTGGGATTTGAACCCTGGCCTCACTCTGGGGCCTGAACTCGTCATGCTTGCCCAGGACTTCCCCCTCTGCCATGGAAG
Organism: Cephalophus harveyi; assembly: GCA_006410635.1. NCBI lineage: Eukaryota > Metazoa > Chordata > Mammalia > Artiodactyla > Bovidae > Cephalophus > Cephalophus harveyi. The sequence continues at coordinate 346,892 of SJYT01049458.1, forward strand.
ACTGAGACCTGGGAATAATTTCTCATAATCTCATGCAACCTTATCCTTGATCACAGACTCTTAAAATGACTATGAGTTTTTATCATCAAAAACCATTAAAAAACAAATGTAACCCAAACTGGAATAATTTGGATGTCAAAATAAATAGCTGCAGTATTGGATTATAATCCCCCAAATAAAATAAATATACATGAATCCACAGTGATACAAATAAATGACTGACTACATTAAAGCATGGGGGAAAGGGACAAGTCTCTGCAAAAATGCAACTAACACGTGTAGCTGCTGGCAGCTCTGGAGCAGAGCCTCTCCTCTCCCTACGTGCAGGCTGGACTCCGGGACTTCTGTCAGAAGAAAAGAATATGAACAGGAAAGAACAAGCGCGCTAGCGGGGGAACTGGCAGACAGACTGACCAGCTGACCAAGGCTGACCTCACCAGGGGTAAACGTCGCATCATGGAACCTGATGCGGTGTGACAAGTAGGGCACGTCACCTCCAGGCCATTTGTCCCCCACATTGACAACCCAGACTGACCTCGAGGAAACAGAGGAAACCCAAACCGAGGGCCGCTGGACAGGATATCTGACCACAATTCTTCAAAAACGCTCCTGTTCATGAAGACAAGGTAAGTCTGAGAAGTTGTCACACGCTGAATCTAAGGAGACGTAATGCCTAATGTGACAGGGACCTTGGATGGGAGCCTGGATCAGAAAGAGGACATTTCTGTAAAGATCAGCAGAATCTAAATAAAGTCTATGAGATGGTCCCACTGGCGGTCTTTTAGCTTGGACGAATGTACCATAGTTATGTGGACCTTAAGGGAAACTGAAATAAGGGCATATGGGAACTGTGTTTTCTTTGCAAATCTGTCAATCAAAAAATATTCTCAAATGAAAACTTTGTTTAAAAGAATCACTAATATAACCATAAGGTTAACTTTCATGCATGTTCAGTCGTGTCTGACTCTTTGTGACCCTATGGACTGTAGCTTTCCAGGCTCCTCTATCCATGGGATTTTCCCAGCAAGAATACTGGAGTGGGTTGCCATTTCTTCCTCCAGGGGACCTTCCTGACCCAGGGATCTAACCCATGTCTCCTGCATCTCCTGCACTGGCAGACAGATTCCTTATTACTGAGCCACCTGGGAAGCCCACCATAATGCTAAAAAGATGTCAAATGGTACAAAAGTGAAAGACAAGCTTCCCTTCTCCTGTGCCTCCTCGTTGCCAATCCCCTTCCCTAGAGTTTAGCATTTTTTGCCAGTTTCTTATCTCCTTCCGGAAGTATCTTGTCATGCATCAACACAGGTAGCACATGCATCAGCAAATATCACCACTTTGGGGACGTAAATGGGACCCACTCTGAACTTGGTCCCTTGCTTTTCCTTCTTCGTGGAACTACCTAACGGACCTCCTGATTTTCCCACACAGCTGCAGAGTGCTCTGTTGTCTGATCGTGCCATCATTAATGTAGCATTAGGGTGGTTTCCAGTCTGTAGCTTTTTCTTCTTCTTCCTTTTTAAAAAACAACTGGCATTTAGTTATTTTAAATATTTACTTATTTGGCTGCATCTGGTCTTAGTTGCGGCACGTGGGATATTTAGTTGTGGCATGTAGGAGCTAGTTCCCTGACCAGGGATCGATCTGGGCCCCCTAAATTGGGAGCTTGGAGTCTCAGCCACTGGACCACCGAGGAATTTCCCTCCCCCGCCAACCCCACTTTCTTTCTGTTTTTTGAGGTTGGAATATGGCAAGAGAGAAACCACTTTCTAGTGTTTGGTAATGTAATACGCTCCTTCTAGGCAGTCTGGAGAACCCCAGGGATGGCGGAGCCCAATGGGCTGCCGTCTGCGGGATCGCACAGAGTCGGACACGACTGAAGCGACTTAGCAGCAGCAGCAGCAGGCAGTCTGGAAAGTCTGGCCAGTTGCCAAGTGGTCATCAAGGGGAAGAGCTTTTCTTTATGAACTCCGAGTCCTTCCATGCTGCTCACCTCTGTCATCGGAGGGACATGTGTGTCGCTCTGAGCAGTGGCCGAGGTGGGTGGGAGCGTAGCTGGGAGAGCAGCTGCCAGGCAGGTGGGCAGCTGGCAGGGCAGCGGGGCCACAAGGGAGAGAGTCCCGCTTGTTACGGTGGCCCCTGCTCACGGCGGCACCACAGCTCTGTATCGATCCGTGTCTCTAACAGAGAAAGGGCTCTTTGGTCGACATTCTCCAGAGGCAGAAAGAGTGGGCTCTGACATTTCCTTACTGGGAGAGAGGGTCTGGGGAGTGGCAGTGGATATATGAGCATGTATCTGAGAACTGAGGAGGCTCTGCTGGGCGTGGACTGCGGGCCCAGGTGGTGTGGGGATGGACTGGTCTTTAAGGATGAAGTTGGTCTGTGTCTCAGGAAACTCTCCCCTGGCGAAAGATTTGATGGCAACCGTGAACTGCAGCCTTTTCTCTGTGTAGAGGTGGCAAACTCAAAGTCTGCGTGTTTGAAAATGAATGCGAAAAAGTTGCCTGTGTTCCAAAAAAATGGAAGCTTTCGCATGTCATCTGGACCTCCAGCTTTTCTTGAAAAACTGGGACCTTTGGCATGTTTAAATGGAAGGGCAACCAGGGGCTGGAGCTGAGCACCTAGGACAAGCTCTGTGCTCTGCCCCAAACTGGTCACACTCCCCAAGGCCTGGTCACCAGAGATAATTGAGTTTGCAACCCTTGGCATAAGGAGAGTGGTTGCCAGGGTCCACAGGCCTGTCCTGTCTCCCAGGAAAGATGAACACCAGTCTCATTTTAAGGAAAAGGAAATCTCAGAGCCTGGTGTACTAACAGGAAGAGAAGGGAGTACAGAAGTGACATTTTCTGAGGACCCTTCATGGACACACAACGAATTTTGCCAACAGCCCATTTTACAGATGGGAAAACAGAGGCTCAGAGAGATCGAGACAGTATACCTGATATCTGGGACAGGGTCTGGCTCCTTAATAGATATTTTTCAGGAGGAATGCATGAGTAAATGAATGAATGAATGAATTCCTGAGTGACTGAGTGTGAATTGTGTTGAACACATGACTATTAAACTCTGTGAGTGGGGAGGGGGTGTGCCATGTGGACTGGGCAAGTTTGCCCTTGAGTCTTAACCAGAACTCTTCCAGCCTGAATAGCCCTCTCCTCATACTGGTTTCCCACCCTCCTTGGGCCTTGGTGGGTTGCCAGGTACTCTGATGTTGTTGAGGTGTTAATGGTGATTCTGGCTCCTTGGGTCCTCTGCCAGCTGAAGGATCTGCCTTTTCGATTTGCCTTTGCTGTAAACATTGTTGTGGAAATAGCTGTAGGTTAGACAACTATAAAAAATGAAGAGAAAATATCATAGAAATTTAGGTTTGTGTATTCAGATTGCTCCACAGGTGTCTTTAAGTCTCACCACACCTGTTCATGATAACCAAGACATGGAAGCAACCTAAATGTCCATCAGCAGATAAATGGATAAAGAAGACGGTGATGGCTTCTGGCTCCCATAGTTCAAGTTTAAAGGGTTTGGCATTTCAGACAAGGGGAAACTCTGATTCCTGTCCAGTGAAGAAGCTGTAACTGGATAAATCTTTTCCCTATTAATAATGCTTTATACATAATTCTCATTTTGTATAAATCATCATTCTATGAGCCAGGTATGATTAATATCATTTTACAGTTGAGGAAACTGGGTCCCAGAAATTAACTACTTGACTCTCTCTTGTTCACATTTTAATTAGTAAGGTTGGAGCAGAAACCTCATAACCAGATGTATTTGACCCCATAGTTAATATTGTTAATCATTTTGCTAATAAGGGTATGCCAGGACCACGAAGGAGATGGCAATGGCAACCCACTCCAGTGTTCTTTCCTGGAGAATCCCAGGGACAGGGGAGCCTGGTGGGCTGCCATCTCTGGGGTCGCACAGAGTCGGACACGACTGAAGCGACTTAGCAGCAGCAGCAGGACCATGAAAGATGGAAGATTATTTTCCTTTTTTTTTAAGGAGAGGAGAAGGCAACGGCACCGCACTCCAGTACTCTTGCCTGGAAAATCCCATGGATGGAGGAGCCTGGTGGGCTGCAGTCCATGGGGTCGCTAAGTCGGGCACTACTGAGCGACTTCCCTTTCACTTTTCACTTTCATGCATTGGAGAAGGCAATGGCAGCCCACTCCAGTGTTCTTGCCTGGAGAATCCCGGGGACGGCGGAGCCTGGTGGGCTGCCGTCTATGGGGCCGCGCAGAGTTAGACATGACTGAAGTGACTTAGCAGCAGCAGCAGCAGCCATAACAAAGTATTATTTCTGACTTAGGCCTTCATTCTGCTTGGTTCAACTTTGTTCCCTCTGCTTGGAATGTACCTGACCACAGATAGTTCCTCTGAGTCACCACAGACCCTGAAATTCTACTATAAAATCCTTTAGGAAGGGCTGGGAGGGGTAATGGAGAAGGCAATGGCACCCCACTCCAGTACTCTTGCCTGGAAAATCCCATGGATGGAGAAACCTGGTAGGCAACAGTCCATGGGGTCGCTAAGGGTTGGACATGACTGAGCGACTTCCCTTTCACTTTTCACTTTCATGCATTGGAGAAGGAAATGGCAACCCACTCCAGTGTTCTTGCCTGGAGAATCCCAGGGACAGGGGAGCCTGGCGGGCTGCCGTCTGTGGGGTCGCACAGAGTTGGACACGACTGAAGCGACTCAGCAGCAGCAGCAGCAGGGAGGGGTAAATCCTACAGTGGTTACAGCTCAGCACTGTCTTGTAAATGGCATTCGTGATGAATTGGCTATTTTCAATTTCAGTTTCTAAAGGTGCAGAGAGACTTTTTAAAAGTTGAAGTATAGTTGACTTACAATGTTGCATTAACTTCTGCTGTACAGCAAAGTGATTTGGTCATACATACGTATGTATTCTTTTTCATATCTTTTCCATTGTAGTTTATCACAGAGTATTGAATATCGTTCCCTGTGCCATATAGTCGGACCTTGTCGTTTATCCATCCTGTAGATAATTGCTTACATCTGCTAATCCCAACCTCCCACTCCATCCCTCCTCCGATGCCCTCCCCTTTGGCAACCGTAAGTCTGCTCTCTGTTTCTGTGAGGCTGTTGTTTTGTAGACAGGCTCATTTGCGTCATGTTTTAGATTCCACTGGAGAAGGAAATGGCAACCCACTCCAGCATTCTTGCCTGGAGAATCCCATGGACGGAGGAGCTTGGTGGGCTACAGTGACTAAGTGACTTCACTTTCACTTTAGCTTCCACATATAAGTGATACCATACTATATTTGTCTTTGACATTTCACTTATTGTTATAATCTCTAGTTGTATCTCTGTGGCTGCAAGTGTTATTATTCATTCCTTTTTACGACTGAGTAATATTCCATTGTATATGTGCCACATCTTCTTTATCCATTCATCTGTTGATGAACATCTAGGCTGTTTCCTTGTCTTGGTTATCACGAATAGTCAGTGCAGAGAGACTTAAAGATACTTGTGGAGCGATCTGAATATGAAAACCTAGATTTCTATGATATTTTATCTTCATTTTTTACAATTGCCTTACCTACACACCTATTTCTACAACAATGTTTAAAGCAAACTACTGTCATGGAATCTTCAAATTAGATATATTCAAATTATTTGAAAAAATTTTTTCTGCTCAAATTTCGTGGGTTGAATAATATTTAACTCCTGTTACAGCAACTTGGCATACATGTATGGGAGAATATACACAGTCGTCACCATCCAACTCAATCTGTGATCAGACTCAAAGCTTCTCAAGTATTAATATGCACAGGAATCATCTGAAGTCTGGTGGAAATGCAGATTCTGACTCTGTAGCCCTGAGCTGGGGTATGTGCATGTGTGTGTATACGTCTGTGGCTCAGTCATGTCTGTTTGTGACTCCATGGACTGTAGCCTACCAGGCTCCCCCATCCATGGGATTTTCCAGGCAAGAATACTGGAATGGGTTGCCATTTTCCCTCCTGCAGGGATCTTCCTGACGCAGGGATTGAACCCGCGTCTCCTGCGTTGCAGGCAGATTCTTTATTCTGCTGAGCCATCAGGAAGTCCAAGCTGGGGTATGAGATCCTGCATTTCTAACATTGCTCCCCCCAGCCCCCTTGGTTGTCAACAGGCGATGCTGAGCCTTCTGGTCTGGGGACCGCACGTTGGGGAAGCAGGGAGACAGAGCAGCCTTTCAGCTGTGGCCAACAGTCACTAAATTGTACAGTGTGGAGGGAGGCTTAGGAGAGGTGCCTGGAGGGACAGCTGCGCTGAGCTGGTTTCTGCATTCCTCACCTTCTCCCAGCCTCTGAGTCCAGTGCTGGGCTTGGGACCCTGCAGAGTAAATCGCTAAGTGGCCATAAGCTTTGTGAGAAGAGTGTCTGCTCAATGCTTGGCAAGCAGTTGGAACTCCTTAAATGTTTTATTTTTGTCAGTTTTATTGAGGTGTAATTTACATAGAGTAAAAAATCACTTTAAAAAGTGCACAGTTCGATGAGTTTTGACAATATACACAGTCATGCCACAGGCACAATCAGGATATAGAATGTTTCCTGGACCAAAAAACTTCCTTTATGTCCCTTTTAGTCCATTTCCTTCTGACCCCCTAGTTGCTGGCAACCACTGAGTTGATTTCTGTTCTTATAGTTTTGCCTTTTCTTGAATATCAGATAAATGAAAATGGGCCTGGCTTCTTTCACCTACCATGATGCTTTTGAGATTCATTTGCATTGTTGCCCATATTAGTGATTCATTCTTTTTCTTGATAAGCAGTATTGCATCACATCTATTCGCTGGCTAATAGATATTTCGTTGTTTCTAGTTTAGTCTAACATAAATAATGCAGCCACAGCACTGGAATGTAGGGCCTTGTGCTCAAATAAATTATTTCCACCTAGGAGTGGAACTGCTGGATCCTAAGGTGAGTATATGTTATGATTTTATCAAAGACTGGCAAAATGTCTTCCAAGAGAGTTCTGGCTGTGTCCCATTTTCACCGTCACTTGGATTTTTAATCTTTTTAAAAAATTTAGTTATTCTTATGCTGATGTATTAGTATCTTGTTGTGGTTTTAATTTGTATTTCTTTAATGACCAATAAGGCTTCCCAGGTGACTCGGGGTAAAGAATCACCCTGCCAGTGCAGGGGCCGCAGCACACACAGGTTCGATCCCTGGGTCGGGAAGATCCCCTTGAGGAGTAAATGACAACCCACTCCAGTGTTCTTGCTGGAAAATTCCACAAACAAAGGAGCCTGGTGGTAAAGAGTCAGAGATGACTTTGCATGCATGCATACAATGAGTAATTATGTTGAACATCTTTTCATGGCTTATTTGCCATTCATATACCTTCTTGATGTAGTTCTGACTTTTGCCCAGTTAAAAAAATGTATTCTATGTCTTATAACTGATTTGGAAGAGACTTTTTATGTATTCTAGATACAAACATTTTATCCAGCATTTTTCAATATGTATTTTTGAATATTACCCTTCTCCCAACCCTGGAGTCTTTTTGGACATTTTCCCCTCATGCCTGCACCCCTGACTCCATGAAATTTAATGCCAAGGATATACTGCATATCTGTTTATGCCCCATTGCTCTTTGGAGGGCTACATTATGATATTTAAAAGGTTTTTAGCCCACTGAGAACAAATTTTGCCCCATTTAGGGTGTATAGCCTTCACTGAGGATAAGATGCAGTAAAGATGCACTTCTCCGCAGTGAAGGCTATATCACCCCACTCCAGTACTCTTGCCTGGAAAATCTCATGGACGGAGGAGCCTGGAAGGCTGCAGTCCATGGGGTCGCGAAGACTGAGCGACTTCATTTCACTTTTCACTTTCATGCATTGGAGAAGGAAATTGCAACCCACTCCAGTGTTCTTGCCTGGAGAATCCCAGGGACTGGGGAGCCTGGCGGGCTGCCATCTATGGGATTGCACAGAGTGGGACACGACTGAAGCGACTTAGCAGCAGCAGCCTTCACTGAGACTGTATATTTTAATCAGTCTTACAAATATTTAATCAGTTTTACAAATATTTGCTCTCCATTTGTGGCATGACTTTACATTTTCTTAACACTATCTTTTGTAGGGCAGAGTTTTAAATTTTGATGAAATCTGTTTCTTTTACAGTTTGAGCTTTTTCTTTTCTATCTAAAAATTATTTGTTTAAACCTGGGTCAAAAATGTTTCTCCTATATTTTCTTCCAGAATTCTTATGTGTTCATCTTTACATCTAGGTTTATGATCCATTTCAAGTTACATTTTTGTATATGGTACAACATAATAGTCAAGGTTCTTTGCTTTTGAGATGGATGTCCACATTTCAGGTATCATATGTTGAAAATGGGCTTCCCAGATGGCACTAGTGGTAAAGAACCCGTGTCCTAATGCAGAGATGTGGGTTAAATCCCTGGGTGGGGAAGATCCCCTGGAGGAAGGCATGGCAACCCACTCCAGTATTCTTGCCTGGAGAATCCCATGGACAGAGGAGCCTGACAGGCTACAGTCCACAGGGTCACAAAAAGTCGGACCTGACTAAAGCAACTTAGCACACAAGCATGAAGTGTGAAAATACTATTATTTCCCTATTTCATTACCTCTGATTCTTTGTCAAAAGTAAGTTGATTATTTTGTGGGGGTCTGTTTCTGGACTCTTAATTCTGTTCCACTGATCTATCTGATATCATTATGCAAATACTATGTCATCTTGATTATAGTCGATAGCTTTGTAGTAAGTCTGAAATGACCATGATTCCTTCAGGCTTGCTTTTCTTTTTCAAGGCTGTTTTGGTGATTCTAGGTCCTTCATTTTATATCTCTTGATGAAAGTGAAAGAGGAGCGTGAAAAAGTTGGCTTAAAGCTCAACATTCAGAAAACGAAGATCATGGCATCTGGTCCTATCACTTCTTGGAAAATAGATGGGGAAACAATGAAACTGTGGCAGACTTTATTTTCTTGGGCTCCAAAATCATTGCAGATGGTGACTGCAGCCATGAAATTAAAAGACGTTTACTCTTTGGAAGAAAAGTTATGACCAACCTAGATAGCATATTCAAAAGCAGAGACATTAGTTTGTCAACAAAGGTCTGTCTAGTCACGGCTATGCTTTTTCCAGTGGTCATGTATGGATGTGAGAGTTGGACTATAAAGAAAGCTGAGCACCGAAGAATTGATGCTTTTGAACTGTGGTATTGGAGAAAACCCTTGAGAGTCCCTTGGACTGCAAGAGATCCAGCGAGTACATCCTAAAGGAAATCAGTCCTGAATATTCACTGAAAGGACTGATGTTGAAGCTGAAACTCCAATACTTTGGCCACCTGATGCGAAGAGCTGACTCATTTGAAAAGACCCTGATGCTGGGAAAGATTGAAGGCAGGAGGAGAAGGGGATGACAGAGGATGAGATGGTTGGATGGCATCACCGACTCAGTGGACATGTGTTTGAGTAAACTCCAGGAGTTGGTGATGGACAGGGAGTCCTGGCATGCTGCAGTCCATGGGGTTGCAAAGATTCGGACACGACTAAGTGACTGAACTGAACTGAACTGATGACAGAAATCAGAGTTACCATTTTCTAGGGCCAGAATCAAAACGTGTGCTATTTTTCACTGGATATATAGGCATCCTCATTTGTAATAGGTAGGTGTCCCTTTCTGCCCCTGCCCAAAAGATACATCCACTTGGAACCTAGGTACATGATCTCATTTGGAATAAGGATCTTTGCAGATAGAATTAAAGTTTCAAGATAGAATCATTTTGGTTTAGGGTGGGCCCTAAATCCAAAGATAAGTGTCCTGAGATGAGAAGGGAAGACACATTAGGGAGAAAGTGATGTGAAGATGGAGGCAGTGGCTGAAGTGATGTGTCTACAAGCCAAGGATTGCTGGCAGCTACCAGAACTGGAAGAGGCGAGGAAGGCTTCCTCCCTGAAGCTTTCAGAGTGAGCACAGCCCTGCTAACACCTTGATTTCAGACCTCTCTCCCCCAGAACTGTGAATGAATAAGTTTCTATTCTTTCAAGCCACCAACTTTGTGATAAATTGTTAGGGCAGCCCCAGGAAACTAACATCCTGTGGAAAGGATAATGATGAAGGAGATGTTCTGCTAGATCGGAGACTGCAAGCCATGTACATGACACTGTGGTAAGCTGCCCTAGTAAATATATCCCGTTTGATACAGGAACTGCATTTCAGCTATTTCTTGGTTGCGTTTTTCTCCCACCATCTGGAAAGATAGTTCTGGCATCTCTACTTCATTTAATGTGAGCCATCAGTTTCTCTGAGCTTTAAAAATTTTTTTAAATTGTATTTATTTATTTATTGCCTGTGCTGGGTCTTCGTTGCTGCCTTGAGCTTTCTCTAGTTGCTGTGAGCAGAAGGAGGGGCTACTCTTTGTCACTGCAGGCTTCTCTTTGCGGTGGCTTCTCTTGCTGCGAAGCACTGGCTCTAGGTGCACGGGCTTTCAGTAGTTGCGGCTTGCGGGCTCTAAAGCTCTAGTAGTTGTGACGCCCGGGCTTTAGTTGGTCTCAGGCATGTGGGATCTTCCCAGATCAGGGATCGAACCCGTGTCCTCTGCATTGGCAGGCAGATTCTTAACCACTGAACCACAAGGGAAGTCTCTTTCTGAACTTTCTGACACTTTAATGGAAAGTCCCATTTCCTGTGTCAAAGGAGAGGGTTCACTTATCAACAAACATTCCCTCTATATCCAGCTTTATCTTCTGTGTATTCCTCCCAGCATTGTGACCAGCATCCCCCGGACCCATTCCTGGGCACCCTCTGCCAATCCTGCAGGGACCTGTTCATGGGCTTCTGCCTTGTGACTGATCCCCCGAGCCTGGTTTTTCAACCCCACGGGCCCTTTGCAGACTTGGCGCAGTTGACTCACGCTCAGATCTGACTCTAAAAATTTTCTGATGGTCAGTGAGGGCGGTGGTAGCAGACTGTGAAGAGGACCAGCACTATCTTATAAGCCCCATTTAAGAGAGGCTTTTCCCATAATCTCCTCATCGCTATCCAGGGAGTGGGCCACTTCTGCAGACTCAGAGGCTTCAAAGTTTTCTGGTGCATGTATTCCGATGACCCTTGCCCAAGTTTCAGAGTCCTACGCCGTCCTCATCAGGGTCCCGACGCTGGTGTAGAAATCTTGCTTAGGTTGGCAGTTGCGATTTCTCTGCGATTTGGTTCCTGGTGGTCAGCTCCATCTGCCTATGATGCTGTCACGAGGGCCCTCGCTCTCTCATGGTGTGCTCCACCTTGTGACTGATCCCCCCGAGCCTGGTTTTCCCTGGAAGGCATTGATGGTGTTCATCAATGGGCTCCCAGTCCCGCAGTCTAAGTCCATTTTACCCCCTACCGCTCCAACCTCAGAACTCTTGCATGAGGCGTGCACGCGGCATCCACATGGATCCCAGGCCCCAGGAACCCCGCAGGTGGGAGCCTTGGTAACTGCTGATACTACATGTCCCAGACGATTGAAGACTCCCAGTGGGGCTGTCATGCTAGCTGGCTAGCAAATTTAGAATTGCATTCCCTAAGTCTCTTCCCAAGGATGACTCAGTCCCAATTCTGTTAATTCAGGTTCCCTAGAAGCAGAGCCTGAGATGAGAACTCAGGAGCACAGGATTAACAGAGAGGGTTCTCTTCCGGAAAATCCTGTAAGGGAAGGGATCAAGTAGGAGAAGCTGAGAGAAGAGCCGCACGAGGAGGTACCCTCAGAAAAGCTCAGCCTTGTCTGGGACACGGAGATGGGTGGGAGCCTGGGCATAAACCACACTGCAGCTGTGCCTCCTCAGGGCTGTGGGCTGCCTTTGCTGCATGCTGCGGTTTAACTTACGGGGCAAAGGACCCGCCATCAGCTGAGGACAATTCTCCAGGAAACGGGCTGCTGGGGGCCATTCCCAGCCTACTTCATAGCAGCTGGGGTCCAGAAAGGGGCTCTGGGAGAACACCAAAGCATCCCAGAGAGCTCAGCTAATCCAGAGTTAGCATCGTTCAAGATGAATTGCTTCGTGAGGTGGATGTACTGTCTTCTGGAGCGCAACTCTATCATGATAGTGAATTTTCTTCCAGCAATGTTTCCCATAGTTTGTAGAGCACACATTCCTAAGTTAGTAGCACATCATGGCAATAATTTTATTGCTTCTGTTCTCTACCCCAGAGTTTTCTTTGTCTATGTGTGTGTATGTTGGGGGTATTTTAGCTACAAACATAGTGCTACCATTCTAATAAATGCTTGGAGGATTTTGTTAAGAGATTAAACTATATAATTTTTTGCAGTAATTAAAAAAAAATCTTTATCGGATTTGTTATAATATTGGTTCTGGTGTTTTTTTTTGAGGGGGCCATAAGGCAGGTGGCGTTAGTCATCAAACTTACTGTTGGAAGTTGTGATGGGAGAACCACTGCTCAGGTTACAACAGTAATCACAAAGGACAGCAGGTCCTTTTTTCCACCTGCTGAAGAGGCAGTTGCTGCTGCTGCTGCTAAGTCGCTTCAGTCGTGTCCGACTCTGTGTGACCCCATAGACGGAAGCCCGTCAGGCTCCCCGGTCCCTGGGATTCTCCAGGCAAGAACACTGGAGTGGGTTGCCATTTCCTTCTCCAGTGCATGAAAGTGAAAAGTGAAAGGGAAGTCGCTCAGTCGTGTCCGACTTTTCACGACCCCATGGACTGCAGCCCACCATGCCCCTCCGCCCATGGGATTTTCTAGGCAGGAGTACTGGAGTGGGTTGCCAGAGGCAGTGCCAAGTTGTATTCATGTGAAGGCAATGGCAACCCTCTCCAGTACTCTTGCCAGGAAGGTCCCATGGATGGAGGAACCTGGTAGGCTGCAGTCCACAGGATCGCTAGGAGTTGGACACGACTTCACTTTCACTTTCATGTATTGGAGAAGGAAATGGCAACCCACTCCAGTATTCTTGCTTGGAGAATCCCAGGGACGGGGGAGCCTGGTGGGCTGCCGTCTATGGGGTCGCACAGAGTTGGACACGACTGAAGTGACTTAGCAGCAGCAGCAGCAAGCGTAGTTTCAGTTTACTTTGCCCTAGTTTTGAGATTCCACAATTCCTGATAGGTTGCTGGGCTGCACCCCACAGACCTGCAGGGTTTGTAAATGCCCAGTCTGGAGACCAAAGAGTCCAGAAACAGGGACAGAGGCAGCAAAAGTTTATTTAACAGGGTGTCTGAAGCAGGGCTCCTGTCCTGGAGCCACGCCCTACCATGTACAGCAGACAGCAGGCAGAACGTGGTAGCAATCTTTACTACCCCTGGGGAGAAGGGGTAGTATTTACATGCTCCATTTATAGAGGGATCTGACGTCAGGTTGGCTCATCAGTTACCATGGAAACTAGGGGCTGGGGCAGGGGCAAGCACATAGGCAGTTACTGGTGAAGCCCTATAATTAAGAGGATTAGAGAGTTCTGAGTGAAGCAGGGGCTGGCCGAGCAGGGGGTATGCAGAGAGCAAGAGAACAGACATCTTGAGTGGCCTGACCATACAATTGTTTCACATGAAGGCAATTTCAAATTTTGTGTGTAGAATTTTTTATATTACACGATTTCAAAATGACATCATTCTGTGGTAAAGAATATGGTAAAGAACCTGCCTGCCAATGCAGGAGATGTAAGAGACACTGGTTTGATCCCTGGGTTGGGAAGATGCTCTGGAGGAGGACATGGCAACCCACGCCCAGTATTCTTGCCTGGAGAATCCCATGGACAGAGGAGCCTGATGGGCTACAGTCCATTGGGTCATTCTGCTGCTACGTCACTTCAGTCGTGTCTGACTCTGTGTGACCCCATAGATGGCAGCCCACCAGGCTCCTCTGACCCTGGGATTCTCCAGGCAAGAACACTGGAGTGGGTTGCCATTTCCTTCTCCAATGCATGAAGGTGAAAAGTGAAAGTGAAGTCGCTCAGTTGTGCATGTATTCAAATGCATTTAAAGGTAATAGTTGACTGATTTGTAATACTGAATTCCAGGCTCAACTGACAGCAGGTAGAGCGTATATTGCTGTCTGCTTGTTCTTCACATCGTCAAAGGATGAAGCTCCTTTTGTAAGAAATGTGATGGCTCCACTGGCTGCATACAGTGATCCCATGAGTTGGCATATTTACGGGGGAAGTGTTCAAATGCATCACAGGTGGCTCGCCCGAGGAGTCCTTGTTTAAAAAGATAAGCACTAATATGACCCCCTTCTAGATATCGGATTTCACCACCAGGCCAAATTTCTTGTAGACTTTGATTCCTGTTTGTGGAATATAGGCATCTTCTTTGGCTTGAACCACTATGATGAGGCTTGGGTCAACTGGAACTGAGAAATTTGCTACATGAGTACATCCATCCATAACTCCTTTCATAAATATTAAAGATTCTTTCTGAAGATTGTTTCTTCTTTGTTCTTTACTGAGTCGGTGGCATGACTGAGGACTGCAAATTGTATGACTACTTTTGTTGGTTGAACGTGTTTGATTGAAGCAGTCCATCTTAGAGGTATCTTGTAACAAGAGTCCTTCTGATGTGGCACTGACAGATGTTTCACTAGATTTATGGCACTCAACAGGTTTTTGGGACACAACTTGGTCTGTTGTATCTAAATTTAAAGTTCTAGAAAGCAGATTAAAGTTAGTTAGCTTGTCTGCACTGCTAGAGAAGTGTTTCACGAATTCTTGTCCCATTTTGAAAGAACCTGTTCCACAGAATTCAAGCATGTGAATAATTTCTTCTTCATAAACTGTCTGTGTATAATACTGCTTTTCTGCTGCTGCTGCTGCTGCTAAGTCGCTTCAGTCGTGTCCGACTCTGTGCGACCCCAGAGACGGCAGCCCAACAGGCTCCTCTGTCAAGTTCCCTCCCATTAATTGATTTACTTAGCACGCCTGTAGTGAAGACCCCAGATGCTGTGGACCAAGACAGACATGGAATCAATGGCATGGGCTTAGGCCAGCTGGATACTGCTAAGGAAGCCATCTGTCCTCCCATGGATATTCCAGTCATTCCTAGAGGTCCATAGCCTCCCTCTCTAGCCAGTGCAAGAGAGCTGCAGAGTCTAAAACAAGAGCTCCTCCCATCACAAAAAGTATCTTGCCTGGAGAATCCCATGGACAGAGGAGCCTGATGGGCTACAGTCCATTGGGTCATTCTGCTGCTACGTCACTTCAGTCGTGTCTGACTCTGTGTGACCCCATAGATGGCAGCCCACCAGGCTCCTCTGACCCTGGGATTCTCCAGGCAAGAACACTGGAGTGGGTTGCCATTTCCTTCTCCAATGCATGAAGGTGAAAAGTGAAAGTGAAGTCGCTCAGTCGTGCATGTATTCAAATGCATTTAAAGGTAATAGTTGACTGATTTGTAATACTGAATTCCAGGCTCAACTGACAGCAGGTAGAGCGTATATTGCTGTCTGCTTGTTCTTCACATCGTCAAAGGATGAAGCTCCTTTTGTAAGAAATGTGATGGCTCCACTGGCTGCATACAGTGATCCCATGAGTTGGCATATTTACGGGGGAAGTGTTCAAATGCATCACAGGTGGCTCGCCCGAGGAGTCCTTGTTTAAAAAGATAAGCACTAATATGACCCCCTTCTAGATATCGGATTTCACCACCAGGCCAAATTTCTTGTAGACTTTGATTCCTGTTTGTGGAATATAGGCATCTTCTTTGGCTTGAACCACTATGATGAGGCTTGGGTCAACTGGAACTGAGAAATTTGCTACATGAGTACATCCATCCATAACTCCTTTCATAAATATTAAAGATTCTTTCTGAAGATTGTTTCTTCTTTGTTCTTTACTGAGTCGGTGGCATGACTGAGGACTGCAAATTGTATGACTACTTTTGTTGGTTGAACGTGTTTGATTGAAGCAGTCCATCTTAGAGGTATCTTGTAACAAGAGTCCTTCTGATGTGGCACTGACAGATGTTTCACTAGATTTATGGCACTCAACAGGTTTTTGGGACACAACTTGGTCTGTTGTATCTAAATTTAAAGTTCTAGAAAGCAGATTAAAGTTAGTTAGCTTGTCTGCACTGCTAGAGAAGTGTTTCACGAATTCTTGTCCCATTTTGAAAGAACCTGTTCCACAGAATTCAAGCATGTGAATAATTTCTTCTTCATAAACTGTCTGTGTATAATACTGCTTTTCTGCTGCTGCTGCTGCTGCTAAGTCGCTTCAGTCGTGTCCGACTCTGTGCGACCCCAGAGACGGCAGCCCAACAGGCTCCTCTGTCGAGTTCCCTCCCATTAATTGATTTACTTAGCACGCCTGTAGTGAAGACCCCAGATGCTGTGGACCAAGACAGACATGAAATCAATGGCATGGGCTTAGGCCAGCTGGATACTGCTAAGGAAGCCATCTGTCCTCCCATGGATATTCCAGTCATTCCTAGAGGTCCATAGCCTCCCTCTCTAGCCAGTGCAAGAGAGCTGCAGAGTCTAAAACAAGAGCTCCTCCCATCACAAAAAGTTCGGACACATTTTTTAAGCTGGACCTTATCTGGTCCTTGGGTTTCCTGCAGCCATAATACGGGTTTTCTAACAGCAAAGAGGCCATTCGGGCTTCTTTAATCATAGGACGAACCATTAGTGTTTGTCGTCCTAGTAATGATGATCTCCTGTTCCAGCAATGAATGCATACAGGTCTGTATTTGCTGTTCCACTCTTTAGGCACCATAAATTGGAACCTAGCAATAACATATTCAATTGGCATGATATCAGGCACATAACAGGCCATGGGGGAAACAAAGTGTCACCTAGGATCTTACAATCTGATTGCTCTGCAATCTTATTGATGTACACTGGATAATCTCTTGAAACCAGATTCTGACATCTTTCTCGATTTCCAATACTCTTTCTGAATTCAAAGAGTCTTTTGAGATCCTCTGGCCTTCCCCATCCTCTGATAAAAAGTTTTGTAAGGAGTAGTCTCCGGTATAGAATATCTAACTTGCTCACACCCATCAGTAGCAAACAAACATTCAGTGGCCACTTGGCGGGTGCCTGCTGTCCAGCTGGCCGAGACTCCCAGCGCCACGGCTCCCGAGGCTCCTGGGACTTGCCGTCCTTCTGAGCCCCAAAGGCAGTGACAACAGTCTCCTGAGGAACTGAGAAGTGAGAGGTACCCAGTTTTGAATTAGAATTAGAATTGGGTCATTCTAATTCACATCAAATACAACATGTGGCATTGCCTAATGCTTTTCTGTATTTATCTTTCGTGTCTTAATCTGGTAGGAGTTTACTTTTATACATGATGTGAGGTAGGGATCTGACTTTTTTCTTCCTTCAAATGAAGAGCCAGATATCATGATCTCATTTATTTGAAAACTCCATCATTTTCCTGATTTTCTCTATATTCATGTATACATTTCTGGACTTTCTATTCTTTTTCTTTGGTTTGTCTAATCCCATCTGCTTCATGCTCTTTTGAATACTTCATGGTCTGTTTTCATTTTTGGTAGAACAAATGCCCAAACAATTTGATTTCCTTTTCAGGCTTTTCCTGGTTATCCTCTTGCATTTTCTCTTTCAAATGAAGTTCAGTTTGGGCTCATCCAGTTCCATAAAAATTCCTGTAGGGGTAGTGATTGGGATGGTAGTGAATTTACAGTTTAATTGGAGGAGGCCTGACATCTTTACAATACTGAGTGTTCCCATCCAGTCCATGGTTGTGCCTTTCCCCTTATTTAGGTCTCCTTTTATGTCCCACAGTAAATTTTTATAGTTTTCTTCTCATAGGTCCTGAACATTTCTTGGTAGATTTAGTCTCAGCTATTTTATATTTTTGGTTTTCATTGTGAATGAACCTGGAGGGTTTCTGAGATTGTACTTTTGTCAGGACAAGATTCTTTAGGTTTGGTGAAATGTCCCTAGCTCCTGAGTGAAGGTGACTATACCTCCCCTTGGCAGACCAGAGGGTGAGACTGCCTGTGGAAGTCGGGTCACCTTCTGCACGTGCAGCCCCTGCGTTTTGACCTGAAATGCCGCTGCAGCCTTCTAGATAATGTACAGGGACAGGCGGGCTCCACTGGCCCCAGTGCAGGTTCCGAACGTGCTAATTCTACTAATTTCTCTCCTGATCACTCTGCCCCTGGCTTTCGGTACTTGTTTCCTCTGAACACAAGGTTCCTTTGGGTCTCTTCCCCTGCCTCAGTGGCTCTGGCTATGGTGTTTTTCACTGTGGTTTTGTCCACTCCTCTCCACCCTTCACGGTCTGCCTCTCGTCTCCTAGGAATTGTAGACAGGTTCTTGTTTGGCCAACCTAGTGATGAACTCACTCTTCCTTTTTCTTTCTTTATAGTTTAATTAATTAGGCAATTAGTGGCTGAGCTGGGTCTTTGTTGCACAGGTATTTCTCTGGTTGAGGCATGTGGAGGCTGCTCTCGAGCTGTGGTGTGAGGGCTTCTCATTGCGGTGGCTTCTTCCACTGCAGAGCGCCAGCTCGAGAGCGCTCGAGCCTCAGTAGTTGCGGATCCCAGGCTCTCGAGCACAGGCTCTATGGTTGTGGCACTGGGGCTTAGTTGCTTGGCGTCATGTGGGATCCTCCTGGATCAGGGATCGAACCAGTATCTCCTGCATCGTCAGGTAGATTCTTTACCAATGAGCCACTAGGGAAGCCCCACTCTTTCTTTTAATTATTTTATTTTAATTTAAATTTATTTATTTTAATTGGAGGCTAATTTCTTTACAATATTGTATTGGTTCTGCCACACATCAACATGAATCCGCCTTAGGCGGATTCCCCATCCTGAACTCCCCTCCCACCTCCGTGTTCCCCATCCTGAACTCCCCTCCCACCTCCCTCCCTGTACCATCCCTCAGGGTCATCCCTGTGCACTAGCCCCAAGGATCCTGTATCGAACATGGACTGGTGATTCATTTCTTATATGATATTATAGATGTTTCCATGCCAATCCCCCAAATCATCCCACCCTCTCCCTCTCCCACAGAGTGCAAAAGACTGTTCTATACATCTGTGTCTCTTTTGCTGTCTCGCCTACAGGGTTATCGTTACCATCTTTCTAAAATATGACTTTTCAGGGATTAGAGGCAGGAGGGCAGGGAGAGAGGAAAGCTTAATGTGTCTCCTGGATCTTGTTGTCTTCTTAAGTCAGGAGACCCTGAGATATACTTTCACGGTGGCAACGGAGCAGGGAAAGGTGAAGGTGCAGGGAGGCAGTGGTGACTGTGGCAGGCAGTCCCCTGGGCACCTGAGGGGCTGAACTCAAAGGTCGGGGTTGATTTCAGACAGGCAGCATGGGTCAAGGGCAGGCAGAGGTGCAGGTGTGCCTGCAGGTTTGATGGTAGAAGACGAGCCGTATTCTCGTTGATTCCTTCTGTATTTTGTGAGAGCCAGGATGTGAGGTTATCATGGGGACAGGGAGATGGTTGCAGAGAGGAGCCAAGGGTTTCAGAAGAGAAATGAAATCATTGCCGTGGGGAGCATAAGAGGGAGCCAGACAGGGAATAGGCTTCCTGTGTTGCACTGGAAGCCAGCCCTTGGATCAGAGGGGCAGCCCACAGGCACTGCCCCCAGCCAGTCCTTAGCCACTCTGAAGGCGGTGCTGGTTTGGAAGCTGGAGAACTTGGGTTCAGTTCAGTTCAGTCGCTCAGCTGTGTCCGACTCTTTGTGACCCCATGAACTGCAGCATGCTAGGCCTTCCTGTCCATCACCAACTCCCAGAGTTTTCCCAAACTCATGTCTGTTGAGTCGGTGATGCCATCCAACCATCTCATCCTCTGTCATCCCCTTCTCCTCCTGCTCTCAATCTTTCCCAGCATTAGGGTCTTTTCAAATGAGTCAGCTCTTCGCATCAGGTGGCCAAAGTATTGGAGTTTCAGCTTCAACATCAGTCCTGCCAATGAACACCCAGGACTGATCTCCTTTAGGATGGACTGACTGGATCTCCTTGCAGTCCAAGGGGCTCCCAAGAGTGTTCTCCAACACCACAGTTCAAAAGCAGCAATTCTTCAGCGCTCAGCTTTCTTTATAGTCCAACTCTCACATCCATACATGATTACTGGAAAAACCATAGCCTTGACTAGACGGACCTTTGTTGACAAAGAAATGTCTCTGCTTTTTAATACGCTGTCTAGGTTGGTCATAAGTTTCCTTCCAAGGAGCAAGCGTCTTTTAATTTCATGGCTGCAGTCACCATCTGCAGTGATTTTGGAGCCCCCCAAAGTAAAGTCTGCCACTGTTTCATTGTTTCCCCAGCTATTTGCCATGAAGCGATGGGACTGGATGCCATGATCTTAGTTTTCTGAATGTTGAGCTTTAAGCCAACATTTTCCACTCTCCTCTTTCACTTTCATCAAGAGGCTCTTTAGTTCTTCTTCACTTTCTGCCATAAGGGTGGTGTCATCTGCATATCTGAGGGTATTGAGAATTCTCCCGGCAATCTTGATTCCAGCTTGTGTTTCTTCCAGCCCAGCGTTTCTCGTGATGTACTCTGCATATAAGTTAAATAAGCAGGGTGACAATATACAGCTTTGATGTACTCCTTTTCCTATTTGGAACCAGTCTGGTGTTCCATGTCCAGTTCTAACTGTTGATTCCTGACCTGCATACAGGTTTCTCAAGAGGCAGGTCAGGAGAACTTGGGTGGGATCTGGTTAATCTTTTCCACCTGTGATTTTCTTTACAGACCCAGGAGGTCTAGGACCCAGAAGATCTGGGTTCAAATCCTCCTGTGACTTCTTGTAAGCTGTGAGACCCTGGGAACACTGCCTCCCTTTGGAGCCCTTCTTTTTCTTCAGAGATCATGGTGACACTGGCCTCATGGGGTGGCTGTGAGTGACACTGGGCATAAAAATGGCATGTTCAGAAGTTCTGGGGACATTGTACTGAATTGGGCTGTAATGATACTTATGTCTATACTATGCAGGTATGCTATGTTGCTTCAGTCATGTCCAGCTCTTTGTGACCCATGGACTGTAGCCCACCAGGCTCCTCTGTCCATGATATTCTCCAGGCAGGAATACTGGAGTGGGTTGCCATGCCCTCCTCCGGGTAATCTTCCACACCCAGGGATTGAACCTGCATCTCTTACCTCTTCTGGTTTGGCACATACCTTTCTAGAATAGAAAAACATTGCTGAGGTCAAATTTGGGAAGAGAAAGATTGAGATGGGTAATAATGCCACCCTCTGGTTAAATTGTGACACTGACTCTTATTTCCGCCTACTTTGAGGCTCTTTTCCCCAATTCCTTGGTATCCCCTCAACTCCATCATGTCCAACTCTTCCATCCTCCATTCACACATCAATCATCTACACCTTTGAAGCAGTTTCTTAGACACTGGGTCTGGAAGGAACGCAGAAGGTCTTCCTGCTGATTCTGATGCTCTAATCACTCTCCTATCCCTGGCATCCATCTTTAATGTGAAAGCCTCTCAGGGCCAGGTTCCTTTGGAAGACAAGCTGAGAAATTTCCACCCAAGCAGAAGACCATGCTGCTTGTAAATGGCATTCTGTTTGAGACAGGGTGGGTTCTCTCCACAGGCAACTGTAGATTCTGCCAGCCCCAGAGGAGATTCATTTCTTATATGATATTATAGATGTTTCCATGCCAATCCCCCAAATCATCCCACCCTCTCCCTCTCCCACAGAGTGCAAAAGACTGTTCTATACATCTGTGTCTCTTTTGCTGTCTCGCCTACAGGGTTATCGTTACCATCTTTCTAAAATATGACTTTTCAGGGATTAGAGGCAGGAGGGCAGGGAGAGAGGAAAGCTTAATGTGTCTCCTGGATCTTGTTGTCTTCTTAAGTCAGGAGACCCTGAGATATACTTTCACGGTGGCAACGGAGCAGGGAAAGGTGAAGGTGCAGGGAGGCAGTGGTGACTGTGGCAGGCAGTCCCCTGGGCACCTGAGGGGCTGAACTCAAAGGTCGGGGTTGATTTCAGACAGGCAGCATGGGTCAAGGGCAGGCAGAGGTGCAGGTGTGCCTGCAGGTTTGATGGTAGAAGACGAGCCGTATTCTCGTTGATTCCTTCTGTATTTTGTGAGAGCCAGGATGTGAGGTTATCATGGGGACAGGGAGATGGTTGCAGAGAGGAGCCAAGGGTTTCAGAAGAGAAATGAAATCATTGCCGTGGGGAGCATAAGAGGGAGCCAGACAGGGAATAGGCTTCCTGTGTTGCACTGGAAGCCAGCCCTTGGATCAGAGGGGCAGCCCACAGGCACTGCCCCCAGCCAGTCCTTAGCCACTCTGAAGGCGGTGCTGGTTTGGAAGCTGGAGAACTTGGGTTCAGTTCAGTTCAGTCGCTCAGTTGTGTCCGACTCTTTGTGACCCCATGAACTGCAGCATGCTAGGCCTTCCTGTCCATCACCAACTCCCAGAGTTTTCCCAAACTCATGTCTGTTGAGTCGGTGATGCCATCCAACCATCTCATCCTCTGTCATCCCCTTCTCCTCCTGCTCTCAATCTTTCCCAGCATTAGGGTCTTTTCAAATGAGTCAGCTCTTCGCATCAGGTGGCCAAAGTATTGGAGTTTCAGCTTCAACATCAGTCCTGCCAATGAACACCCAGGACTGATCTCCTTTAGGATGGACTGACTGGATCTCCTTGCAGTCCAAGGGGCTCCCAAGAGTGTTCTCCAACACCACAGTTCAAAAGCAGCAATTCTTCAGCGCTCAGCTTTCTTTATAGTCCAACTCTCACATCCATACATGATTACTGGAAAAACCATAGCCTTGACTAGACGGACCTTTGTTGACAAAGAAATGTCTCTGCTTTTTAATACGCTGTCTAGGTTGGTCATAAGTTTCCTTCCAAGGAGCAAGCGTCTTTTAATTTCATGGCTGCAGTCACCATCTGCAGTGATTTTGGAGCCCCCCAAAGTAAAGTCTGCCACTGTTTCATTGTTTCCCCAGCTATTTGCCATGAAGCGATGGGACTGGATGCCATGATCTTAGTTTTCTGAATGTTGAGCTTTAAGCCAACATTTTCCACTCTCCTCTTTCACTTTCATCAAGAGGCTCTTTAGTTCTTCTTCACTTTCTGCCATAAGGGTGGTGTCATCTGCATATCTGAGGGTATTGAGAATTCTCCCGGCAATCTTGATTCCAGCTTGTGTTTCTTCCAGCCCAGCGTTTCTCGTGATGTACTCTGCATATAAGTTAAATAAGCAGGGTGACAATATACAGCTTTGATGTACTCCTTTTCCTATTTGGAACCAGTCTGGTGTTCCATGTCCAGTTCTAACTGTTGATTCCTGACCTGCATACAGGTTTCTCAAGAGGCAGGTCAGGAGAACTTGGGTGGGATCTGGTTAATCTTTTCCACCTGTGATTTTCTTTACAGACCCAGGAGGTCTAGGACCCAGAAGATCTGGGTTCAAATCCTCCTGTGACTTCTTGTAAGCTGTGAGACCCTGGGAACACTGCCTCCCTTTGGAGCCCTTCTTTTTCTTCAGAGATCATGGTGACACTGGCCTCATGGGGTGGCTGTGAGTGACACTGGGCATAAAAATGGCATGTTCAGAAGTTCTGGGGACATTGTACTGAATTGGGCTGTAATGATACTTATGTCTATACTATGCAGGTATGCTATGTTGCTTCAGTCATGTCCAGCTCTTTGTGACCCATGGACTGTAGCCCACCAGGCTCCTCTGTCCATGATATTCTCCAGGCAGGAATACTGGAGTGGGTTGCCATGCCCTCCTCCGGGTAATCTTCCACACCCAGGGATTGAACCTGCATCTCTTACCTCTTCTGGTTTGGCACATACCTTTCTAGAATAGAAAAACATTGCTGAGGTCAAATTTGGGAAGAGAAAGATTGAGATGGGTAATAATGCCACCCTCTGGTTAAATTGTGACACTGACTCTTATTTCCGCCTACTTTGAGGCTCTTTTCCCCAATTCCTTGGTATCCCCTCAACTCCATCATGTCCAACTCTTCCATCCTCCATTCACACATCAATCATCTACACCTTTGAAGCAGTTTCTTAGACACTGGGTCTGGAAGGAACGCAGAAGGTCTTCCTGCTGATTCTGATGCTCTAATCACTCTCCTATCCCTGGCATCCATCTTTAATGTGAAAGCCTCTCAGGGCCAGGTTCCTTTGGAAGACAAGCTGAGAAATTTCCACCCAAGCAGAAGACCATGCTGCTTGTAAATGGCATTCTGTTTGAGACAGGGTGGGTTCTCTCCACAGGCAACTGTAGATTCTGCCAGCCCCAGAGGGGGTGCCTGTGTGCCCGCTGGACAGGATCTGGCTGAGCTGTAGTGATAGGGATTCATCTGCTTTGGGCATAACTAACCTTATCCATGGGCTTCCCCGGTGGCTCAGTGGTAAACAATCTGCCTCCAGTGCCGGAGCTACGGGAGACACAGGTTTGATCCCTCAGTTGGGAACATCCCTTGAAGGAGGGCATGCAACTCGCTCCAGTATTCTTGCCTGGAGACTCCCCATGCACAGAAGAGCCTGGCAGGCTACAGTCCATAGGGTCTCAAAGAGTTGGACACAACTGAAGTGACTTAGCATGCACGCCTGCAACTTTATCCATAGAAATCTTTTCTCACCGTAGTTTTATCTGGAGAGGGCTCCAGAATCAACTTTCTAGATGAGTCAGGAGCATTGCGGGCTGTGTCTGTACCTCATTCACTCCTAGAAAGCAGAAAGTGTTCACACAGAAGTTGGTGTAGTTGGCGGGGAAGGTGGGGTTTAGGTCACTAAGACTTCCCTAGAAGAAGAACAAAATTGTGCCCAGTGCAGGCAAGTTGGAAAACTTCAATGTATGAGTTGTTCTTTCCCCCAAATTCCTCTTTTCCCCGTATTTCATTTTTTTCCAGAAAACGTGTGATTTTATATGCTTTTCTCTGCATGTATTAAACAAATTGCACAGCTGAATAGCTTTTCTTAAAACCTGGACATTCACCAAAAATAAGTTTGCCAGCACAGACAATTAAGCTTTCTTCTTTGAACAATGGAGTGACTGACTGGCACATTTGAAATGCAAGCCTGTTTTTTTTATTCCACTGTTCATCCTTCAAGCTGATAAACAGCAACAATGGGAAACAGCTGGGACAGGAAAACATTTGAGTTTGTATTTTCAAAGCAAGCAAGAAAGAAACCCGTCAGTGTGGGCCAGATCCCGTCTTCCGCCGGAGGGCGAACCGGCATTTGGGGAGGGAAAAATACTATACATATTTCTAATCAAACATTACATATTTATTAATGTGCAGCTGGTGCATTGTATTCCGAGGGTTGGTGGGGGGGGGTTTCTCCCCCACCCCCTCACCATCCGCTTGTTCCTCTAATGTGTCTTGTCTGGCAGGCTGGTATTGTTCTGTAACTGACATTACTTTATAAGAATCCAGAACTGAGTACATTTAATAGGAGTCATGGAGACAATCGCTCTCTGAGCGGTTCGGGTCCCTGTGACGTAGGTGCCATCTGAGCCCGAGTGTCTGTTCTGGGAGCAGGACAGGTGGGCAGTGGACTTATTTTTAGGCAGGTGCAGGGGGGATACCGCCTATGGGGAAGCCCCCAGCACCTCTGCTGCTACCCCGACATCACACACTGGGATCCCTTCTACAAAGGCCATGCCTCCCACTCACGTGTCTGTGTCCTTTCTAAACGTGGGAGCAAATTTCTTTTGATGCTCACGGAGATTAAACTTGCCATGCATTTCATCGAAAGCAAGGGTTGCATCTGTTCATTAGGTGAGGAGGCTCACCTTGTCAGTTTCCATTGAACGCTGGCACGAGCGATCACTTTATCATCATTTGTCAGCAGCCTCGACAGGTTTCGCTCAGCTTTGATTCCTCCCGGGCCCTGCTGTCATAACTTCATTGGCTTCGTGGTAGCAGCTGGGCTCCCTGGTGTAACCGTCTAACAGACTGACTTTGCCTTAATATCGGTCATACGTTAGATGCAAAAGAATGCGCAAGACAGGCAAAAACATTAAAGTCCAGACAAGCCACATGCTCCCGTAACAACCCCAGCTCCACCCTAAACCCATGGCCCCATCCACCTTTGGAAATCTCATTATTCTGAGGATTGGAGGGAATCTGTCTCTTAGAGCTTGGAAAAACCCGAGCTGAGCTTTCAGTCTCCCTCTGGTTTTGTGGTCCAGGAAATTTAGGAGGGGAGGGTGGAAAGGGTTCTTGGCCAGGGCTTGGGTGGGTACCCCTGCCTGCTGGGGCCCCGCTGCAGCCTTGGTCTTCCCAGGGCTCTTATACTCCGGTTCACACTGGTGCCAGGCAGCAGTGGAGATGAGCAAGTGGGCCGGGAGGGGACTGTGGCAGGCTGGAGGGCACCGCCACAGCTCGGCCACCAGCAGCTTGTATATTGCCGGGGTGAATGCAAGCCTGTCAGACCTAGAGGTTGAGATTTTTACAGGGGAACTGGAATTCTGAATTCATTTTTTGGCCACAGCCTGCGGCATGCAGGATCTTAGTTCTCTGACCAGGGATTGAACCTGTGCCCCCTGCAGTCAGTGGAAGCATTGAGTCTTAACCACTGGACCACCAGAGAAGTCCCTGGAATTCTGAATTTTTAGGTCAACTGTTTTAACTTTTAGTGTTGGCACTGAATTAAAATAAATTGAGAAACCCCACTCCATTGATAAAATATCTGCTGGTTCTGATTAAGTATGATGATGGTGATGAATGACAGTTGACATTAATATTGTTGAGTCCTTGTCACGTACCAGGGTCTGTTTGAGGCAGGTTTTATCCTCACAACAATGCTGTGAGACAGGTACTGATGCTATCCGTGTGTTACAGGTGAGGAAGTGGAAGCTCCATAAGTAACTTGTCCAAGGTCACTATCCTTGCTGTCCAGCTTATCAGGTAATTCACTTCCAGGAACTTGGAGATCTACTGACAAGGGACACTGGGCCTGTGTGGAAATATGGCTTGTGTCTGAAGATAGATTTCCTGGCAGAGGACGACTTATTTCAATGTTGCATTTAGAAAAACAAAAATAAAAAAAACCTATGTTGTCCTTAAAAAATAAAACCTCTTTTCTGGAATTTTCCACCTCAGTATTATCACTGTCTTTCAAAATCCTGAGATTTCATTAAGTAACAGGGGATAACCATGTTAATTTCGAAGTTTCAGGGCAGAGGTTAAAGGATGTGCTTGTGATTTCCTGACTTTATCAAAACATACTTTTATTTATAGCCTAGAACTCCTCCTCAGATTCGATGAAAACTCCAGCCGCCTGCTCTGCTCCTCATAACACAGCTCTTGGAAATCCTGAGTGGATGTTTAGCTGAAATTTACTAGATCCTTAGTAAATATTTGTGGGATGGATGGGTGGTGAATTCAAAGTCTGAATGTGGAGAGTTTTGAACGAGAATTTCATTTTATTTTCTGGCTTCTGACTGTGCTTAATTTTTTCCTGTCATTATCTCTGATTGTCATTCTTTGGACCTACTCTCACAGACCAGCGTGCCCATGTCCATTCACTTACCTGGGCTTCAGCACACCCCCAAGCACACGCAGACGCAGTGCTTACATGTGAAAGTCGTGAGACTGAGATTCAGTCTCAGTCGTGTCCACCTCTTGGTGACGCCATGGACTGGGACGCGCCAGGCTCCTCTGTCCATGGAGTTCTCCAGGCAAGAACACTGGAGTGGGCTGCCATTTCCTTCTCCAGGGGATCTTCCCGACCCAGGGATTGAACCTGGGTCTCCTGCATTGCAGGCAGATCCTTTACTGTTTGAGCCACCACGGAAGCTTCCAACACAAATGTGGGCACACTTACATGTGGGCCAACACATACATGTGCAAATGCACATGTGTGTGTGTGGTTCAATATACACCTGCACACACATGGCTCAGCATGTAAATGTGCACGTGCTTACGTGTAACTCAACATCCGTTTGTGTTATATGCTTGGAGTGGTTCAGATACACCTGTGAGGTGGGAGTTTCATTGTATCCCTGAGTGAGCCCGAATCCTGCCCAGGCTTAGAAGTGATGCAATAAGCGTCTATTGCAGAGGGAAGAGGGTAGGGAGCTTGTCCTGTTCCTCACCTGAGCCAGCATCTTCAGCTCCCCCAGAGAATGTCTGATGTTGGTTGATAAGCAACATTCCCAGAGGGCGGTGGAAAATACTTACTGGTCAATATAACATTCCCCAGAGAACACTTGGGCTGTGCAGAGTTCCACCCAGTGAGTCCCAGCCTTGTAGGTGGGCGGGTGAAGGGAGGTGGGATTTTCTCGGGTGTGATATGGAGGTGGATCACACATTCGATGTCCCTGTGCCAGAATGTGCGTGTAAACTCACGCGATGCACTTGGTGCCCACACACGTGTGCAGGCCACTGAGGGACACCTTGGGAAGGGAAGAGGGGACAAGTGTAGCTTCCCTTTCCTACACCTGTCCAGGTGTGATGCGCCCTCTGCTGGCTGGGCCGGGGAACAGCGGCAGCCTGGAGCTGAACGGGGGTCCTTACGAGCCCGCAAGCCTCCGCCTCAGGAGGTTGCCTGGAGGAACAGCGCTATCTCCTTGGGGAAGCCGAAGTGGGTCAGAGCCTTGGGGGAGGGGGGGCCGGTATCTTTTCACCAGGCCTGGCATTTCACTCAAGGGACTTTGTGGGGGCCTGACTTTTTTGGTAAAGAAGTGGCTGATATTCAGGCAGGTGGCCGGAGATTTTCTTAGACTGTGGAAGTTGGGAATGAGGGGGCTCCCGTCCCTCTACACCTACTTCCAAGGCAAGGATGGAGAAGTGGAAGCAGGGGCTGATGGGGAGGTGACAATAACTGAGGATAATAATACTTGTTGATAGTGCAATTTGAGAGCTGACTATATATCCATTTCTGTGCTAGGTGCTTCTGAGAGATAATTTCTAATCTTGACAGCCACTCTGTGAGTCGGTATCTTTAGCATCCATCCGGGTTCAATTTTCAGATGATGTACCTGCGGCTCAGAGACGCCAGGTACATGCAAGTTTCAACCCATGCAAGTTTCTACAGCGTGGACACACAGAATCAGTGCTGAAACCCAGGACTCCAGGACTCCGCAGCCCTTTTCTGTCCCCAGAAGAAGCCCACCCCTGAGATACTCCCCACTGCTGAAGGCGGTGCCGAAGTTCTGTTTCTTAGACTAGAAGCAGCCCCTCCTGCTGTTCCTAGTTCTAAGATTGGCGGAAGAGAAAACTTCGCGCCCTTACCAGTCCTAACCAGCACCCCACAAGCCAGAGTAGTTCTCCCACTGGGGAGGGCGGGCGAACCCAACCTCTTCCCAATGCTTTGTCGTTTCTGGGAGGAGAGAAGCGGGAGCGGCCCCGCGCGCTTGCGGCCCGGCGTTCAAGGGTATCAGATAGCTCGGGGCTCATTTGCATGGCGGGGCGGTGCCGCGAATGCCCAAGCAGCGCCGGGCGGCGGGGCGCGCAGATAAGGTCTGGAAGCCCAAGTTTCGGGGGTTGTTCTTGCATTATCGCCGGCTTCCTTAAGCTCGGATGAATATGTAAATCTCTCCGCGCCGCCGCCTGGTGCCGCAGTAACGGGGGGCCGCCTCCACCGCCCGCAATTCCGAGGGTAAAATTGATTAATATTTGTTTTCAAAATGACACGCGGTGATGTATGGGCCCTTTTACAACTTAAATTAATACTTTAAAGAGATGAATGGTCTCTACAGAGGGTGTTAAAGTTCAAGCCCAGGGAATTTGCATATTTATATTACAGCCAACTGATAGTAATTGTGGGAACGGCCTCTAATGCTGTTCGTTTGTCATTTTCAGCGGGGTGCGCTGCAGCCTGGGACCTCATTAACTCCCCCAGCCTCAGCCCCTCCGCCCCTCAGGATACGGACTGGCGGCTGGGCACCGAGGGCCTGTGTCCAGGCCCTCGTCCTGCCTCCTGCTCCAGGAGGCGGAGACCCTCCCAATCGCCGCGTCAGGCCTGCAGTGCGGGAGACCTGGGTTCGATTCCTGGGTCTGGAAGATCCCCTGGAGAAGGAAATGGCAACGCGCTCTAGTATTCTTGCCTGGAGAATCCCATGGACAGAGGAGCCTGGCGGCCTGCAGTACATGGGGAGGCAAGAATAGGACACAACTCAGCGACTAAACCACCACCACCGAGACACACAGGCAGGGGTGAATGAAGACAGGTGCTCTGAGTCTACAGACCCGCAGCCCGTGTGTCTGAAATCTGTCTGCAGTGTAGCCAGAGTCTGACCCCTTCTCACCATCTGTGATGTCCTGGCTTTCCCAGCCACCTTCTGCTCTCACCCGGGTCCTGTGGTCCTTCCCTCTTAGTGAAGGGTCTCCCAGAGGCATATCTCAGGCAAGGGTTTGGGGGCAAGTGATTCTTTGGGAGGTGATCCAGGAAGCAATGGTAGGGAAGGAAGGTGCGTTAGTTCATGTCATACTTTTAGCGACCCCATGGACTGTAGCCCACCAGGCTCCTCTGTCCATGGAGTTCTCCAGGCAAGAATACTGGAGTGGGTTGCCATTTCCTCCTCCAGGGGATCTTTCCAACCCAGGGATCAAACCCACGTCTCCTGCTTGGCAGGTGGATACTTTACCACTGAGCCACCTGGGAAGCCCTTCTCACCATAGCCCTGCTCAATGTCTGATGTAGGACATGTTTATTTATCTTATTTGTTTGTCTCTTGCTCTAGAACGTAAGCTCTGTAAAGGCATGGACCAGTCTGTTCACTACTGTATCCTCAGCATGTAGAACAGTCCCTGGGGGTGTAGTGGACACTCAAGAAACTTGCATTGCATGAATGAATGAAGGTGGGCCCAGCAGAGGCTATCTGGTGGGATAGCCAGGGTCAGATCAGAAGAGGAGGCTTGGCAGGCAGGGCTGGTATCACAAACCTGTGACCTGTGTAGCACCCATGCTTAGCAGGGCTCCACGCTCGGTTTAATGCTCTGCTGTTGCTGTCTTAAATTTTTTAAATAATCTTGGGGTAAGGGACTCTGTGCTTGCATTTTTCTCAGGCCCCAGAAATTATGGAGCCAATTCTGCAGGCAGGGCTGTTGTTGTTGTTTAGTTGCTAAGTTGTATCCGACTCTTCTGAGATCCCATGGACCATAGCCCACCAGGTTCCTCTGTCCACAGGATTTCACAGGCAAGAATACTGGAGTGGGTAGCCATTTCCTTCTCTAGGGGATCTTCCTGACCCAGGGATCAAACCTATGTCTTCTGCATTGCAGGAGGTTTCTTTACCACTGAGTCACCAGGACAAGCAGGGTAACTGGAGGTTAATCACTGACAACCAGGCTAAGCGCTGGGTCTGGGCAGGGACTTTGCAAGGAGTCTCCAGGTAGAGGTGCCACCAGTCACGGGCTCTGTCTCCAAGAGGGGTTTGGGAAGACAGAAGGGTGGCATGAATGGTCTGAGTGTGGGAAGCCTGCCATACAGTACAAACACTTCGTGCAGTTCTCATGTAGGTGTACTTCATACAAGCCCACTCCTTCACACACACATAAGGACAGACGCAGGGGCTTGCGCACTTCTGGATCAATTACTTGCAACACTGGCCCCCTTTCTCCACCATCCTGGCCGTGTGATTTTTGCAACTCCTCCTTTCACTGTGACAAGTAACAAGGTCAGAGCTTGGTGGCCACACCCCTCAGCACCTGCTCAGACGGACTGGGACAGACTGAGTCAGTCCTCAAAGGGGCAACCAGGGGGTAAGGATGGCCCGTGTCACCAACCAGATGGTGGATACCACACACACACGCACACACACACATAGAGCAAGAATAGGACAGAAGGCAGACGGCACTGGGTTTTTTTTTAAGGGGAAATTTCCTGTATAAAGTCGCAAGAATGTCCAGTGAATGCCTGTTTACTGCCACCCGTATTTACCAGTTGCTAACATGTTGCTACTTTTGCTTTCTCTCTCCTTCTATCAGTGTATAGTATTCTTGTTAGAGGAAGTACTGATTGAAACTCCCACCCTGACCAGCTACCACAGTAGCCATTTGTGTGAGTCATTTTATAACAGGAGGTCCTGGTAAGGAGCACAGAACTAACAAGCGCCAAGAATTCCGGAAAGCTCAAAAGGAGACGGGAGACACCAGTGCACATGTCCTACCAGCCTCCCAGAATCCTCCTCGCCGGCAGCCATCTTGGCTGAGTGATGGGTGTGTCTCCAGGAAGGATGCTGAGTCAGAATGATTGTCCAGAGACACCCCGGAAACTAATCCCATCACCATAAGACCCAAGACTGGGAGCCACTTGATAGAGCAGTCCTCCTGGTTTCCCTTACCCTCCTGCTCTCTGCCTGGGCGCACCTTCCCAATCAAGTCTCTTGCTTGGTCAGCGCATGGGTCTCCTCGGACAACTCGTTTTCAAGTAGACAAGAGCCCAAGCTCTGGCCCTGGAAGGGGTGCCCCTGCCTGCAGCATCCTTATGATTATTGCTGCCTCCTGTGAGAGAAAGTACAGGTGTTAGGACCCTTCACACGACCCCATATTTCAAGGGATATCTGAACACAGGCACTTTCTTTACATATCCAAGTATAATAATCAAATTTAGGAAAGTTAATGCTGATACCATAGTGTTATCTGGCACTGTCCCTATTCAACGTTCACTGTGTCTATAGACAACATCCAGCCGAGAAGTAAGGCTTGCATTCATGTGTGTGTCTCCCTGAGTTCAGACAGACAGCGCCTCAGCCCCCACCCTCCCTGCCCCTTTTGTCTTTCACAACAGTGAGGCTGAGGCTTTCAGGACAGCTGCTTTATAGAACACCCCTCCATTTGGGTCTGATTTTTCCTCCTGATTCTATTCAGGTTATGCACTTTTGGCAAGAAGCTGGATACCTGATATGGTGTGAGAGCATCCTTCAAGGCTGTGGCTTGCTGGCGATGGTCAGGCTTTTTGATCATCGGCTCAATCATCACTCCCCCAGACCGCCTTCTGGCCCCAGGCCCCCTTGGAGTTCAGTCGGTAGAGTAATGTAGCTAAGAGGCCCAATTCCGGACCCAGGGTCCTGGGCTCAAAGTCCAGCTCGAACACGTCCACTGTGACCTTGAGTACGTTACTTCACCTCTCTGGGCTTCATTTTCCTCTATTTTATAATGGAGATAATAGTCCCTACCTCTTATGCTTGTTATCTGAATTAAAAATGCCGATACATGTAATGCATTTGGACAGCACCTGAAATCATGTTGATGGCAGTTAAAAATAGTTTAGTAAAGATTTCTGGCCCTTGCCTTGTGGAAGCTTGGTAGAATTATACTTCCTGTCCCCTTGAAGTTGGATGCACAGAAGCAGCTCTGGCCAATGAACATTTTGCAGGAAAGATGGGTGTCACTTCCTGCACCAGAGTATTCAACTGCTGGTGTAAGACTCCCCTGAACTCTTTCTCTCTGGCACAGTGACTGGCAACTTTTGAATGGATGGAGGCTGCTTCACTTGCCCAGGTCTTTTACAAACTAGAATAAGCAGCGTCTCTTCCTTCTGCAATGAACAAACCAACTTGCAGTGAACAAGCATGAATAAACAATAGACCTTGGCCACTGAGATTGTGGGCTTGTTTGTTACTGCAGCACACGCTAGTTTATCCTGACTGATACGGTACGACATGGATGTTAGATGTCATCCCCATCATTATTCTTAATACTGACATTGTTATTTCTTGTGCCCATCTCGCTCAGAGCCTTGCTACTATGTTATGATGATCTCCCTTCCCATCTCCAGCTCGGAGTTTCTCAAGCACTGGCTCCATATCCTTCTGTCTCCAAGGTCCTAAAATCCCAGCTCAGAACCAGTCAGACACTTTCCATTCAGTGTTCTGTGTATGAGTGTTTAAATCTGAGTTATAAGTAGCCTTTAACTGGCTTTGTTTTGATTTCAGCATTTCTAATTGCAAAACAATAATGTAGCGTCAGCCAAAAAATAAAGGACAAAATTCATTTACCATCTCTCACATTTTAAGGGTCTTTTCGTGCTCTCATTTGTCCTTGTGAATGTATGGTTTTAAAGTTGCTCTTTCAGCCAGACAGCCTTTTTTCCAGACAGGAAAAAAAGCCTCCTGCTTTTTGCTCCATATAGAATACTATCAGGAGGACACTTTCCACAAGTTTATAAGACCATTATTCTAGAGCTTACATATATTCCATGGAGTGGATGAACCTCCAGTGGTTTGAGGGGCTTTTGCTTTTTTGACATTTAAACATTCTCCAATTCTTTGTTGTTTCAGCCAGCACTGCTATGAACATCAGTTCTGTGGACTCTTCCCTCTCACCCCCTATATCTTCAGGAAGGGTGCATCATATGAGCACAACATTCTAGTACATTAGGCATGCCCCCCCCAAAAAAAAAGAAATATCACAGAGTCATTTCAGTGACTGCTCGGCCACCAAATGATTGAATAATGGTACTAAAATAAGTTCTGCCACTTTAAACTGCCTCGTTTTCTTTCTGATTTGATGAGCTGTTTCCCCATCTTCAGAGCCCTTCACCCAAAGAGTCTTGCGATTGGCTATTTCCTGTTTTCACTTGAAGCAAGGGTGGACTCAGCACTGCTTCCTGCCTAGATTCATGTAACTGTGCGCCTGTTGACTTACCCCATGCTTTGCTTTCTTAAACTGCTTCTTGGTCTTCGTTTTCACCCCAGCATTAGCAGCTGGCTTTTTAGCTTGGGACTTGTTATTATGGAGAAATGGACTTTTATCTTTTCACTAGAATTATCCCGTATGGATAAATGAGTAGCTGCAACCAGGATGTGTGTCTTGGGGTGCTGGGCTGTTATCTCCTGCTCTGTGCTGGGTGACCCAGGAGGTCTCTTTGTGTCCCAGGCAAATGGCTGTGTCCCCAACACTCAGCTCAGGGCCTGGCCTGGAGCTGAGGCTCAGTGACTGATTGTGGAATAAATCATTGGATGAGAGGAAAAGGCTTCTGGAAGGAGCATCTGCACTGAGTCTTGGAGTCTGGGGAATGGAAAAAGGGAGGATGAAGAGAGAAAGCTATTTTCAGAAGGGACCTTGTTCAGTCCACATCACTGCTGGGTGTGTGGCTGGGTTTCTTGGTTTCAGTTCCATTGAAGATTGAATAGAGAGACCATTCATTCATTCATCAAATATTATTTAAGTGACTGATATATACCTGGATTTATCCTAGGCAGAAGTTCCAGCCCGCATGAGGCTGACATTCTCCTGGGGGGACAGACAGTAACTAAGGCAAGAAAAAGTTCCACACAGCACGTCCTAAGTGAGGAAAAAAGGAGAAAAAGAAGCGGGGACCAGCCATGCTCCCACTTCTTGCTTTGCTTTCTCTTTGGCAATTTCAGTTCAGTTCAGTTCAGTTCAGTCGCTCAGTCGTGTCCGACTCTTTGCGACCCCATGAATCGCAGCACGCCAGGCCTCCCTGTCCATCACCATCTCCCGGCGTTCACTCAGACTCACGTCCATCAACTCAGTGATGCCATCCAGCCATTTCATCCTCTGTCGTCCCCTTCTCCTCCTGCCCTAATCCCTCCCAGCATCACCAGCGTTTCTCATGATGTACTCTGCATATAAGTTAAATAAGCAGGGTGACAATATACAGCCTTGACGCACTCCTTTTCCTATTTGGAACCAGTCTGTTGTTCCATGTCCAGTCCTAACTGTTGCTTCCTGACCTGCATACAGATTTCTCAAGAGGCAGGTTAGGTGGTCTGGTATTCCCATCTCTTTCAGAATTGTCCACAGTTTATTGTGATCCACACAGTCAAAGGCTTTGGCATAGTCAATAAAGCAGAAGTAGATGTTTTTCTGGAATTCTCTTGCTTTTTCCATGATCCAGCGGATGTTGGCAATTTGATCTCTGGTTCCTCTGCCTTTTCTAAAGCCAGCTTGAACATCAGGGAGTTCACGGTTCACATATTGCTGAAGCCTGGCTTGGAGGATTTTGAGCATTACTTTACTAGCATGTGAGATGAGTGCAATTGTGCGGTGATGCAGGAAAATATGAATCCATCTTCATAGTAAGAAATTCATACAGTACAGGGATAGTATGGAGGTCATCAAAGGAAAGTGTTTGCCAACACCCTGTCCCAGCCTGCTCTCCACCCCAGAGGATCCATTCTTCCAGATCTTTCTCTCTGCATTTATATCAATACCCATTTACACATTCACATCTTGGTTTTTCTTCCAGCACTCGTGTGATTATATTAAATATATTGCTCTTGCTTTTTTCCCCGTCAGCAATATTTCGAGGATCTTCTTTTCATGTCAGAACATACCACCCACCCCGTCTTGTGAAGTGCTGCAGAGGATTTCAGAGGAGTGATGTCTGTGATGGATTCAACCACTTCTGCACGGAGGGACCTTCCATCTGTTTCCAGTCTGTTGAGATCACGGATGCTTGGGTGTGTCTTGGTGGGTGGGGTGGGTGAGAGTATTCTGGTAGGATGGGGACTTAGAAGGGGAATTACTAGATTTGAGAAGGGGAATTGCATTTTTGATACACGCTGCAAAACTGTACTCCAAACAGACTGCCTTAATTTCCTCTGTGCCCAGAGGGTCTGTTTGCCCAGACCTCCACCCAG
Organism: Cephalophus harveyi; assembly: GCA_006410635.1. Taxonomy (NCBI): domain Eukaryota; kingdom Metazoa; phylum Chordata; class Mammalia; order Artiodactyla; family Bovidae; genus Cephalophus; species Cephalophus harveyi. Next base: position 383,346 of record SJYT01049458.1, read on the forward strand.
TCTGTACCCCTTCCTTTCCCGTGGGCCCTCCTGCCAACTAATCTTTGCTCCTCTTAGGACCCCATGGACTGTAGCCTGCCAAGCTCCTCTGTCCATGGGGTTTCTGAGGCAAGGATATTGGAGTGGGTTGCTATTTCCTTCTCCAGGGGATCTTCCTGACCCAGGGATTGAGCTCGTGTCTCCTGCTTGCCAGACAGATTCTTTACCACTAAGCCTCCAGAAACAGTGCTGCTAACAGACATCTTTGTGGCCCTGAAGGCTCACGTGGGCTCATGTCCACTTCACAGAAGGTCTGAGTTGGAAAGGCCTCCTGAGACCACCCAGTCCATCCTGCTCCCTGTTGGGATGGGGAAACTGAGGTCCAAGAAGAGACAGGACTTCCTCTTACAGAAGAGAATGTACTTCCTTGTATGTTCCTCTGAATGTACAACATGTAAAGGGCAGCCTGGGATCAGAACCCCAATCTCCTCTCTTTGCTCAGAGGACAAGCATCTACACAGGCTGTGCAGACTCATATTTTTGTGAGGGGTGCTAGAGTATGATGATGGTGAGCACGGGCTCTAGAGCCAGATAGCCTGGAGTCAAATTCCAGCTGTCAAAGCTGTGTGACTCAGGACAAGCTGCTGAACTCCTCTGATCCTCAGCATTCTTATCTGTAAAATGGGTCTAATGGGAGCCTCTATCTTAGGGGCTCTTGTGAAGACTGTCTGAAATCAGACGTGCAAGTTGCATGTAAGGCAAGGCTTGCACACTATGGATTCTATTTATCCCTCTTGCTCATGGAGGGGACATGCTGTTCATTCAGTGATAATTCTCTTGGTACTTACCTCATGTCATGCATTGTACAGAGGCACAAGAGAGGAAAGAGTGAAAAAGAGCAGGAATCGCCAAATTCAAGGTTGTGAGTATTTACCCCTGGTTTTCTTCTGAATTTTGTATTGATAGTTTTGCCCTTACAGTAAGATTTTGATCCATTTTGAACTAATTATTATATATAGTGAAAGGCAGGGGTCTAACTTCATTCTTTTTTCCTGTGACTGTCCAGTTGTTCTAGCACCATTTGTTGAAAAGATGGTGGATGGTCCTGGCACCCATGTTAAATATCAGTTGATTGTAGACGTGTTGGTTTATTTCTGGACTCTCAGTTCTAGCCCATTGACTTACATGTCTATCTGTGTGCCAGTACCATGATTGTCTTGATTACTGTAGCTTTGTACTAGGTTTTGAAATCAGGGAATATGAGTCTTCCCATTTTGTTCTTCTTGGCTCAAGATTTTTTTTTTTTTTTTTTTTTGCTATCCACCATGGTCCTTTGAAATTCTCTATAAATTTTAGAATCAGTTTGTTAATTTCCATAAAGAAGTCATCTGGAATTCTGATGGGGATTGTACTCAATCTACAGATCAGGTTGACAGACTGCTGTCTTAACAATAATAAGTCCTGCAAACCATAAACATAGGCTGTTTTTCCAATTATTTAGATCTTTTAAAATGTCTTTCAACAACGTTTTGCAGTTTTCAGTGTCCAAGTCTTGTACTTCTTTGGTTAACTTATTCCTAACGATTTTACTCATTTTAATGCAATTGTTAATATGATTTTTAAAAAATTTTCACTTTGGATTATTTATTGCAAGTATATAGTAAGACAATTGATATTTATACATTGATCT
>SJYT01049463.1:2810-23259 GCA_006410635.1 Cephalophus harveyi
CTCTTACTCCTTGGAAGAAAAGTTATGACCAACCTAGATAGTATATTCAAAAGCAGAGACATTACTTTGCCGACTAAGGTCCGTCTAGTCAAGGCTATGGTTTTTCCTGTGGTCATGTATGGATGTGAGAGTTGGACTGTGAAGAAGGCTGAGCGCTGAAGAATTGATGCTTTTGAACTGTGGTGTTGGAGACGACTCTTGAGAGTCCCTGGGACTGCAAGGAGATCCAACCAGTCCATTCTGAAGGAGATCAACCCTGGGATTTCTTTGGAAGAAATGATGGTAAAGCTGAAACTCCAGTACTTTGCCCACCTCATGCAAAATGTTGACTCATTGGAAAAGACTGATGCTGGGAGGGATTGGGGGCAGGAGGAGAAGGGGACGACCGAGGATGAGATGGCTGGATGGTATCACGGACTCGATGGATGTGAGTCTGAGTGAACTCCAAGAGATGGTAATGAACAGGGAGGTCTGGCATGCTGGGATTCATGGGGTCGCAAAGAGTCACATACGACTGAGCGACTGAACTGAACAGAACTGAATCCCTAAAGAGCATTTGGAGTGAGGAAAAACAAAAATGTATAACCTTCATGAAAGTATTAATAGCTAGATTCCTTTTCAGTATTTTTTCGAGTGTTTTTGTCCCAACAGCTTCAATTTTTCTGAGTAGGTTCCAATACTTAAGTTTATTATCGTTACATACCTGTTAGCAAATAAATATAAGTGAAAACAAAGAATAAACATATTTTATGTCACCATAGATTAAGTAACAGATTCAAATTCTACAGAATAATGCTTCTTGCTCTTGCTTATTTTTCATAAAGGAAAAGTGAAAATATTCTGTGTTCAGTAATGCACATGTATATTTGACAGGTTACCATTCTGAATACTGTAAATATATATGTAGGTATGTACAATTAATTTTTTCTTTTAATAATTGCATCAAATTGTACACCTTAACGATTTCATTTTAGGCTTGCTTTATTCATTCCTACAATTTCTAATTAGCATGAAGAGGACAAATGGGCAATTCATGAAACAAAGTGTATTAGAAAGGATAAATTTTAAGTACGTATCTTACAATATGATATGATAAAAGTGAATGAATTAGGATAGATCTGTGTTCTAAGTTTGATTTCAGCATTTGCTTGTTCTTTGACTGAACAAGACCCTTTACATCCTTACATATCGATTTGTTCATTTGCAGTATAATAATAATCTGTATTTTCTCAACTCAAATCTGTATTTTTCTTTACATCTTTGAAATTAGAATACATTATTTAACTCACCTACATAGCTTCTTCACTGACAGGCAGAAGGTGAAGTGTAAATTTATTGCTTTTGCTTAGGTGAACTGAGCCAAAGATCAGAGACATCTGCCTGTTCTATTGTTAATTCAGTTGATTTATTTGCTCCCATTGCTATAAAAATTGCCAGTGACTTGGTAGTGGTGAGAGCTAAGAAAGATGTGAGAATGATTTCAAAAAACTATTAATGAGGTGTTGAATATCCATCAAAATACAAGTTGCCCTTCAAGATAAGTTAATCATAAGCATCATAAAACTAAATTAAGGAGACACAAATTAAAACCTTAAATAACAGAATTTGTCCAGTAGGAAATGGAAATAAACTATACATATTCTCCAAGGTGCTTTAGTTCCACCTACTCAGTTTCCTAAAAGAAATAAGTCCTGAATATTCATTGGAAGAACTGATGCTGAAGCTGAAACTCCAATACTTGGGTCACCTGATGTGAAGAACTGACTCACTGGAAAGACCTTGATACTGGGAAAGATTGGAGGTGGGAGGAGAAGGCGATGACAGAGGATGAGATGGTTGGATGGCACCACCTACTCAATGGACATGAGTTTGAGCAAGCTCAGGGAGTTGGTGATGGACAGGGAAGCCTGGTGTGCAGCAATCTATGGGGTCACAAAGAGTTGGAAATTACCGAGCAACTGAGCTAACTAGCTAACTAAACTATTTTTAATTTTAACAGCAGATTTTTTTAAGGGAGGAAATTTTGCTTTGCCTCTTTGATCATGGGACTCTGACCCTTAAGGGACAATCATCTCAACCACTTCTTTATAGGCAAATTATATTCAAGTTTTTTTTTTTTTTTTTAGTTACTGCTACGTTCTATCAACTGACCAGTCTTGTACTCCTAAGAAACCATATGAACTATTTTGAAAAAAAAAAAAAAAGATGAAAATAATTAGTTGCCAGATGGATGCATCCAAAATATTGGGAGTTTAGTGGCCAGTCAAGTTTCATACAAAAGTCAGTTTATTTATTTGCTTTTCTGTAACTTGGAACACATACTATACTATTTCTAAGTTTTTCACCTATACAATATGAATCATACATGTTTGCTGCCATATTTTGAAAATAAAAGATATGTATAAAGTACCTAGCAAATAATAGATCTATAAATGGTAACCACATGAAGCATTATGATTACCAACGTGTCACCTGATCAGCATTAAATTTAAATATTTAAAGAGTGGAAATTGATCTCTTTGTTAAGGGATGTCAATGTTTAAACATAAGCCTAATTTTCTTACTGTCTTTGACTCTTATCTGTGTGAAAATATACAGGATAATGCCATTACAGTAACACTGTTATAATATAGACAATGAGAGTCAACTTCTTTCTATAGAGAATGTAACATTAGTGCCCTATCTTTGGAAGGGGTATGTGCTGTGTGCTATGCTTAGTTGCTCAGCTGTGTCTGACTATTTGTGATCCCATGAACTCTAGCCTGCCAAGCTCCTCTGTCCTTGGAATTCTTCAGGCAAGAATAATGGAGTGGATTGCCATGCCCACCTCAAGGGGATCTTCCCAACCCAGGAATCCAACTGAGGTCTCCTGCATTTTAGGCAGATTTTTTTACCATCTAAGCCACCAGGGAAGGCTGAAAAAGGCATCAGTCAGTTTAGTTGCTCAGTTGTGTCTGATTCTTTGCAACCCCATGGACTGAAGCATGCCAGGCCTCCCTGTCCATTACCAACTCCCAGAGTTTACTCAAACTCATGTCAATTGAATCGGTGATGCCATCCAATCATCTCATCCTCTATCGTCCACTTCTCCTCCCACCTTCAATCTTTCCCAGCATCAAGGTCTTTTCAAATAAGTCAGTTCTTCACATCAGGTGGCCCAAGTACTGGAGTTTCAGCTTCAGCATCAGTCCTTCCAATGAATATTCAGACTGATTTCCTTTAGGATGAACTGGTTGTATCTCCTTGCAGTCCAAGGGACTCTCAAAAGCGTTCTCCAACACCACAGTTCAAAAGCATCAGTTCTTTGGTGCTCAGCTTTCTTTATAGTCCAACTCTCACATCCATACATGACTCCTGGAAAAACCATAGCCTTGACTAGATGGACCTTTTTTTGGTAAAGTAATGTCTCTGCTTTTTAATATGCTGTCTAGGTTGGTCATAGCTTTTCTTCCACGGAGTATCTTTTCATTTCATGGCTGCAGTCATCATCTACAGTGATTTTGGAACCCCAAATAAGAAAGTCTGCCACGATTTCCCCATCTATTTGCCATGAAGTGATGGGACTGGATGCCATGATCTTTGTTTTCTGAATGTTGAGCGTTAAGCCAACTTTTTCATTCTCCTCTTTCACTCTCATTAAGAGGCTCTTCAGTCCTTCTTCGCTTTCTGCCATAAAGGTGGTGTCATCTGAGTATCTGAGGTTATTGATATTTTTCCCAGCAATCTTGATTCCAGCTTGTGCTTCATCCAGCCCAGCATTTCTCATGATGAACTCGACATATAAGTTAAATAAGCAGGGTGACAATATATAGCTTTGATGTACTCCTCTTCCTATTTGGAACAAGTCTGTTGTTCCATGTCAAGTTCAACTGTTGCTTCCTGATCTGCATACAAATTTCTCAAGAGGTACAGTTTGGTGCAAAAATAATTATGATTTCAGACCCTGAATTTTAAATCATTATAATGAGGCTCAAACACATTTTTATTAATCAAAATAGGAACCATTTCAGTCAACACATTTTTGCCAATGAAAATAAGTTTGTTTATTCCTGTAGCATAAAACTCCATGCTTTGGGATTTGATAAACTCTGGAAAGCATTTTCTGCCTCCTGCTGGTTGTGGAAGCATTTTCTCTACAAAACAAACAGTTATCAAGATGCTTGAAAAAGTGGTAGTCAGTTGATGACAGGTCAGGTGAGTTTCACAAATGAGGCCAAACTTTTTTGTCCAGTTTGTTCAACTTCTGAAGGGTTGGTTGTGTGACATGTAGTCAGGTGTTGTCCCAGAGAAGAATTGGGCCCTTTCTGTTGATCAACACTTGCTACAGCCTTGCAGTTTTCAGGGCATCTCATCAATTTGCTGAGCATACTTTTCAGATGTAATGGTTTTTCCAGGATTCAGAAAGCTATAGTGATCAGGCCAACAGCAGACCACCAAACAGGGATCATGACCATTTTTATGGTGAAAGTTTGGCTTTGGGAAGTGCTTTAGAGCTTCTTGTCAGTCTGAAAATTGAGCTTGTAATCACTGATTGTTATATAAAATCCAATTTTCATCGCATGTCACAGTCCAATAGAGTAATGTTTCATTCTTCCTGCACAGAATAAGAGAAGACACTTCAAAATTATTATTATTATATTTTGATTTGTGGTCAGCTCATGAGGCACCCACTTATCCAGTTTTTTTCAACTTTCCAATTTACTTCAAATGCCAAATGACCATAGGATGATCTATATTGAGTTATTGGATAATTTCTCATGCAGTTGTAAGAGGATCAGCTTTGATGATCCTTTCAGTTTGTCATTGTGAACTTCGATGGCTGTCCACTGAGCTCCTCATCTTCAAGGCTCTCATCTCTTTTGCAAAACTTCTTGAATCACCACTGCACTGTAACTTTGCTAGCAGTTCCTGGTGAGATGCATTGTTGATATTGCAAGTTGTCTCCACTGCTTTATGACCCATTTTGAACTCAAATAAGAAAATTGTTCAAATTGGCTTTTTGTCTAACATCATTTCCAAGGTCTAAAATACATATATAATAAAATGTCAAGCAAAAATTCATTAGCAAAAAATATAAAGCAAGAAATGCACATTAAAATGATGTATAACATAAGAGCATTTATTTAAGGATGTATTCCAATAGCAAATTTAAACAATGCAAAACAAAACTTACTTTTCCACCAATCTAATACTATCTTTAATTCAGTTTTTTTTAATTGAATTGTTAGAAAACTCATTGACCAACATGTCAGAGTGTTGTGAAAATTATGCATCATTTATTTATATTTTTCAGTTTTGATTCTAATTTAAATGAAAATAAATAATAGGTTAAGTTTAATTTTAATGTAATGTAGCATACTTTACTTAATAAAGCAGTTCCTGGATGAGAATGTTTGGTGACACTATCCAATTGCTTTTCTTTGCCCTTTAATTTTCAACTAGATCAATAGAGTTAGATGCAACTGCTATAGGTATTAAAACTCCAAAGTGTAGGGGAAATGGAAGGGAAATTGTAAACAAAATATTTCACTGGCATTGATTTCGCAGTCATGCTGACAGAATTTGGGAAAAAGAAAATTATCAGCTTCAGTGAATAAGTTGCATTAGAATGGCAAAATAGATAGGTTTGATTATTTTGCTTTGAAAAGTACATCCCTTTAATCCTGCAAGTGCTTTTCAATTTATAAAAGAGTAAGTGAACTAGAATTATTTTTTAGTTAATGCCATAGCCACTTTTGGTCATTATCCAGAGTTAGTCAGATTATATGACTGACTGGTCATTTTGTTATCTATGTTAAATAACCTGAAATCTATACAATTCATAGCATAATTTTAAGCACTGTAGATATAAGATCAATAGCAGCTAAAGTGTACTTAGTTTAGTAAGATAGACTGTTGAATGAACAGTTTCTTACAATGGCAATCTGCTGAATAAAATATTGATGGAACAAATCTGTTTGCATAAAATGACTACTAAGTTTAGTAATCTATTGGCAATATTTTATTGCATTTGTCTCTATTTATATAATGCAAATGAACACAGTATAGGCAATATCTAATTAATTTAGATTAAAAGGACTTAATTGTAAACATTCATATTTTGGAAGTATATGCTATTTTATAACAGTTACCCAATTATTTGGGACTTCTCCCATGTCTCAGATGGTAAAGAATATGCTTGCAACGCAGGAGACCCAGGTTTGATCCCTGCCCCAGGAAGATACACTGAAGAAGAGAATGGCTAACTCACTTCCATATTCTTGACTGGAGTTCCATCCATGGATCAAAGAGTTGGATATGATTGAGCAAATATCACTTTCACTTTTTCACCCATATAATTATTTTAGTATGTCCAACTTTGTGTCTGAATATTCCGAAGAGGTCTTTAACAATCTCTCTAGTATGAAAAGCTATGCTTGTTTTAAAATTTATACATCTTTAAGTACAAAAAGTAAGTTATTCTACTTTTTAATAATAAAAAAAAAACCTTTCCTTTAAAGTTGGCAGAGAATAATGTTTGCTGTGGGTTTGTCATATATAGCTTTTATTATGTTGAGGTATATTCCTTCTATTCCTGCTTTCTGGAAAGTTTTTATCATAAATGGATGCTGAATTTTGTCAAAGGCTTTCTCTGCATATATTGAGATAATCAAATGGCTTTTATTTTTCAATTTGTTAATGTGGTGAATTACATTGATTGATTAGCAGATATTGAAGAATCCTTGCAAAGGTATATTCCTTCTATTCCTGCTTTCTGGAAAGTTTTTATCATAAATGGATGCTGAATTTTGTCAAAGGCTTTCTCTGCATATATTGAGATAATCAAATGGCTTTTATTTTTCAATTTGTTAATGTGGTGAATTACATTGATTGATTAGCAGATATTGAAGAATCCTTGCATCCCTGGGAAAAAGCCCACATGGTCATGGTGTATGATCTTTTTAATGTGTTGTTGGATTCTGATTGCTAGAATTTTGTTAAGGATTTTTGCATCTATGTTCATCAGTGATATTGGCCTGTAATTTTCTTTTTTTGTGTGGCATCTTTGTCAGGTTTTGGTATTAGGGTGATGGTGGCCTCATAGAATGAGTTTGGAAGCTTACCTTCCTCTGCAATTTTCTGGAAGAGTTTGAGAAGGATAGGTATTAGCTCTTCTCTAAATTTTTGGTAGAATTCATCTGTGAAGCCGTCTGGACCTGGGCTTTTGTTTGCTGGAAGATTTCTGATTACAGTTTCAATTTCCGTGCTAGTGATGGGTCTGTTAAGATTTTCTATTTCTTCCTGGTTCAGTATTGGATTCTCAATGGAGAAAAATTGAAAGCATTTCCCCCAAAGTCAGGAACAAGATAAGGGTGCCCACTTTCACCACTACTATTCAACATAATTCTGGATGATTTGGCCACAGCAATCAGAGCAGAAAAATAAATAAAAGAAATCCAAATTGGAAAAGAAGAAGTAAAACTCTCACTGTTTGCAGAAGACATGATCCTCTACACAGAAAACCCTAAAGACTCCACCAGAAAATTACTAGAGCTAATCAATGAATATAGTAAAGTTGCAGGATATAAAATCAACACACAGAAATCTCTTGCATTCCTATACACTAATAACGAGAAAGTAGAAAAAGAAATTAAGGAAACAGTTCCGTTCACCATTGCAATGAAAAGAATGAAATACTTAGGAATATATCTACCTAAAGAAGCTAAAGACCTATATATAGAAAACTATAAAACACTGGTGAAAGAAATCAAAGAGGACACCAATAGATGGAGAAATATACCATGTTCATGGATCGGGAGAATCAGTATACTGAAAATGAGTATACTACCCAAAGCAATCTACAGATTCAATGCAATCCCTATCAAGCTACCAATGGTATTTTTCACAGGGCTAGATCAAATAATTTCACAATTTGTATGGAAATACAAAAAACCTTGAATAACCAAAGCAATCTTGAGAAAGAAGAATGGAACTGGAGGAATCAACATGCCTGACTTCAGGCTCTACTACAAAGCCACAGTCATCAAGACAGTATGATACTGGCACAAAGACAGAAATATAGATCAATGGAACAAAATAGAAAGCCCAGAGATAAATCCACATACCTATGGACACCTTATCTTCAACAAAGGAAGCAAGAATATACAATGGATTAAAGACAATCTCTTTAACAAGTGGTGCTGGGAAAACTGAGGGTGGGATAATTTCAGAGAATTGCATTGAAACATGTATACTATCATGTAAGAAATGAATTGCCAGTCTAGGTTCGATACAGGATACAGGATGCTTGGGGCTGGTGCACTTGGATGACCCAGAGAGATGATATGGGGAGAGAGGTGAGAGGGAGGTTAAGGATTGGGAACTCATGTACAGCCATGGCAGATTCATGTCAATGTATGGCAAAACCAATACAGTATTTTAAAGTAAAATAAAAATAAATGTTAAATAAATAAATAAAGTTGGCAGAGATGTAAGAGCATATTCAAACTGACACCATATGAATACAAAAGCCTGTGCAGAACTTTTATCTCAAAACTTAAAAAGCCATTGAAAAAAGTATATACAAACTCATATTTCTTTATAATTTAAATGCTTTTCAGGGATCAAACCGGCATCGTGGGCTACAGTCAACAGGGTCTCAAAGAATTAGACACAACTGAGAGAAGAACAACACAAAATTCACATTCAAAAAATGTAAAAATTGAATGCTTAAGTTTTACATAGACACAGTCATAGACACAAAAAACGCACTTTAGTATATACTTCCATGAGTCATGGACTTCCCTAGTGGTTTAGATGGTAAAGAATCTGCCTGCAATGCAGGAGACCGGGGTTTGACCCCTGGGTTGGGATGATCTCCTGGAGAAAGGAATGGCAACCCACTCCAGTATTCTTGCGTGGAAAAGTCCATGGACAGAGAAGTGTGAGGGCTATAGTCCATGGGATCACAAAAAGTCCGACACGACTGAACAACACACACACACAGTACCAGGCTGTGATCTCAGTCCTTGACACACTAACCTGAAAATATTTATTCATCTACTAGATCCATATAACATTTATATGATTTTGTGGAAAAAAAAGTGATTTTGTGATACTCTCAATTGTATTCTCTCCAGCAAACATAGTTTACAATGGCACAATAAAACTCTATATTCTGCAGTGGGTAACAAATTGTGCCTGCCAAAGTGAAATGCTAGTGTCTCCCTTCAGTGAACAAGTTTCATTAATTTGCTTTAAATTTGGCAGAGGGCTGGCTATTGGGAACACGATGGCAGATACTTCATTATGAGTCCAGCTGGTACTCATAAATAGTTGAATTCAACCCAGTATATATACACCAGCCACTTGTCCTTATAAGACTGTATGTCAAGTATAGACATGCAATCTAATAGACACATCCAGAGCCCAAAGAGGAAACCAGTTCTGTCCATCCTCTTCTAACCCATGAGTAACTTAAAGGATGTTGCCCCAAAGTAGCAACATTTTCCTGTGCTTCTTATGAAAGATTAAAATTAGATTTTAATTAATAAATTCATAATGAGATTTTATATTCATCCAATATGATTCCAGACTCTGCATGGCCACATCTGAAATACACAGTTCACAGCTGAACACATTAGAAGAGAAGTACACAGTTCCTATAATGACACATGCCAGTATTTGGTTTGCTTTTATTTTTGTGGCAAATACTTAATCTGTTTTGAGTCACAGAAATGCATGAGATTGCTTTAGTGAAAAATATTTTGTTTCCATTAGGGATAATCTTCAGACACATTATTCTCTGAGATTAATGTGTTCTGATGGCTTCCCTCGTAGCTTAGCTGGTAAAGAATCTGCCTGCAATACAGGAGACCCTGCTTCTATTCCTGGGTTGAGAAAATCCCCTGGAGAAGGGATAGGCTACTCATTGCAGTATTGTTGGGCTTCCCTGGTGTTTCAGATGGTAAATAATCCACCTGCAATGCGGGAGCCCAGGGTTGGATTCCTGGGTTAGAAAGATTCCCTGGAGGAAGGCATGGCAACCCACTCCAGTATTCTTGCCTGGAGAATCCCATGGACAGAGGAGCCTGAAGGGCTACAGTCCATGGACAAAAAGAGTCAGACATGACTAAGCATAGCACAATGTGTTTTGACGTTGTTGGGTATGGAAAAAGCTAAAATTATGGGTGATGTATTAAGAAATATTTTCTGAAGACTTAAAGAATATTTTATAGATAACCAAAAAAGTGTTTGTGATCAAAGATAGCTATCATGAAGTATGATAATAGGAAATAGTCTTAATCTATATATTAATAGGCCAGTATTACCTAATCTTCATGGGCATTTTACTTTGTATACTGATGATCCATTGTCCTTTATGCATTCATCTACCTTCCTCATATTTTTTTCTTGTTCTATCCTTTATTCTTATTAGCAGTTGAAACAATGAAACTGCTTGGTGAATAAACTGGAGTATTTAGATATGCTACAAAAATATTGATCTTCTTGCTGCTGCTGAGGAAAGAATTGCTGCTTTGTTCATTCTCTTGTCCTCTTTTTCCTAACTGTGTCCAATACAATTCTGTATTGAAGAGGCTGAAAACTATCTCTAGACCCATTGTGTCAGTTTCCCACTGCTGTTGCAGTAAACTTGCAGTAAATTTGCAGTAAACTGCAAATGTAATGACTTTAAAACAATACAGATGTACTATTTAATGTTTTGCAGATCAGAAGCCTACAATGTGTTGTCAGAACTGCATTTCTTCTGGGTGCATGTTCAATCACTCAGTCGTATCCTACTCTGGACCCCATGGACTTGCAGCCTGCCAGGCTCCTTTGTCCATGGTATTTCTGAGGCAAGAATACTAGAGCGGGTTGCCATTTCCTTCTTCAGGGGATCTTCAAACCCAAGGATCAAAACCGCATTTCCTGTGGCTCCTGCATCGGCAGGCAGATTCTTTACATGCTGCTGCTGCTGCTAAGTCATTGCAGTCGTGTCCGACTCTGTGTGACCCCATAGACGGCAGCCCACCAGGCTCCCCCGTCCCTGGGATTCTCCAGGCAAGAACACTGGAGTGGGTTGCCATTTCCTTCTCCACTTTACATGCTAGAAGAAAAATAAAAACTCTTCTTGTCTTTACCAGTTTCCAGAGTCTGCCTCCCTCTCACTTGTGAGCCAGTAGTTGGCATTTTTCAACCCTTCCTACCCAGAACTCTTGACTTCCTGCTTCCTCCTTATAAGGATCCATGAGGTTTCAACAGGCCCAGTGAGATAGAGGGATAATCGCCTCATTTCAGTAAGCTGAATCACATCTACAGAGTCCTTTTTGCCATGCAATACAATATAATTGCAGATTTGGGGGATTAGGACCTGGACATCTGCAAGGGGGATTATTTAACCTAGCACACTCATGAAGTTTTAATTACTTTGTTCAGAGAGTTGGGCAGGTTACTATGTCTTCACCAGGCTTTACTAGCCTTCCCTTTATGAAAAGGACTGTCATACTGATATTAATAGCCAGTAGAGAGGTAAATGTACTTTTGCTGTGTTCAATTGATGATAGAGTAGGGGCAAGTAAGAAGTTGATTAAAGCATGTCTAGTGTTATAAGGCTAACTTAATTTGAATAGTTACTTTGCTTAATTCAGAATTTTGGAGACAAATTTTATGCTAGAGAGGCAAATATCTTATCTTTCAGGTTCCTGCTACTGCTCTCTTCCCCTGCTAAGCTCCAAACTGTAGAGCAAGAAACCTTGTAAAGCAAGAAAGAACTGCTTCTACAGATCCCACATGATCTTTGAACCTTCTCTCCTAATTTCTGAGGAGTTAGCTGTTCAGTCCCTCTGCTCAATAGACTGACAACCATTGGGGTTTATCTGATGTTTTCTGTCTCTTTGGGTGGCTAGTTTGTAGCACTGGAGTTGTGGCCATGTGACCCTAGATTCAACGTTCCCAACAACAGAAGTCTAATTTTCCCAAACTTGTAATTCTTCCAGGCCATATGCAATCTAAATGATTTCATATTTTTTGGACTGGAATCTTGGTTATCTATACATAAAATTATGAAACCATATAATCCAAAAATTGTGCTTGAATTCACCTATTTCAGTTCAGTTCAGTTGCTCAGTCACGTCCGACTCTTTGCGACCCCATGAATAGCATCACTCCAGGCCTCCCTGTCCATTACCAACTCCCAGAGTTCACCCAAACTCATGTCCCATCGAGTCGGTGATGCCATACAGCCATCTCATCCTCTATCATCCCCTTTTCCTCCTGCCCCCAATCCCTCCCAGCATCAGGGTCTTTTCCAATGAGTCAACTCTTTGCATGAGGTGGCCAAAGTATTGGAGTTTCAGCTTCAGCATCAGTCCTTCCAAAGAACACCCAGGACTGATCTCATTTAGAATGGACTGGTTGGATTTCCTTGCAGTCCAAGGAACTCTCAAGAGTCTTCTCCAACACCACAGAAGCATCAATTCTTCAGTGCTCAGCTTTCTTCACAGTCCAACTCTCACATCCATACATGACCACTGGGAAAGCCATAGCCTTGACGAGATGGACTTTTGTTGGCAAAGTAATGTTGGCTTTTGAATATGCTACCTAGGTTGGTCATGACTTTCCTTCCAAGGAGTAAGCGTTTTTTTAATTTCATGACTGCAATCACCATCAACAGTGATTTTGGAGCCCCAAAAAACAAATTCTGACACTGTTTCCACTGTTGCCCCATCTATTTCCCATGAAGTGATGGGATTGATGTCATGATCTTAGTTTTCTGATTGTTGAGCTTTAAGCCAACTTTTTCACTCTCCTCTTTCACTATTTCAAATCCTGAAAGATGATGCTATGAAAGTGCTGCACTCAATATGCCAGCAAATTGAAAACTCAGAGTGGCCACAGAACTGGAAANGCCCCATCTATTTCCCATGAAGTGATGGGATTGATGTCATGATCTTAGTTTTCTGATTGTTGAGCTTTAAGCCAACTTTTTCACTCTCCTCTTTCACTATTTCAAATCCTGAAAGATGATGCTATGAAAGTGCTGCACTCAATATGCCAGCAAATTGAAAACTCAGAGTGGCCACAGAACTGGAAAAGGTCAGTTTTCATTCAAATCCAATTCCAAAGAAAGGCAATGCCAAAGAATGTTCAAACTACTGCACAATTGCACTCATCTCACACACTAGTAAAGTAACGCGACCCCATGGACTGCAGCCTACCAGGCTCCTACATAATTTCCCTTGTATGAAGTTTTCTGAAATAGTTTCAAACAGGATTAGTCCCATCTCCAGGGCAAATCTCATATTACAATATTCCTGCATAATTTCTGGGACTAGGTGAAGTTAAATTATATCAAAATACCATATAATATATTGTTATAAGTATATCCTGAGTATATCCATTCTTAAATTACTCTATGTACAGGGCAAAAAGATTTAAGATCATTTCATTTTTCAAAACCCCTAACATGAAGTTTTTTCTTGCTATTATTATTTGCTTTCAGTACTAAGTCTTATGATTCATATAAAAACTATTTCAACAATACATTCAATTGCCCAAAATAAGCATCATTTAATTATGCATTACCTAACCAGCTGAAAGCTATGTGCCAGATTTGCATAGATCAGGAGAAACATGCAGGTATATTTCATTTCCCAAGGCAGTAATGTGTTTCTGTGGTATTTGAAGTTAAGTAAGCTTGGAATAATTTTTTAACAGAAACTAAGGAATTTTTTATTAGTTGTTATGCTGAGGACCTAAGAAAATAATTTTGATACTTGTCAGAAGATAAAGTGAGAATGCTATTGGCAAAAATTCTCAGAAACTACAGCGTGCCTGTATATGAGTGAGATTCAATTGGGTCTAACACTGTGATGCTCAGGACTGGGACTTACACTTCCAGTGAAGGATTCCTTATGAGTCCAAATCACTGAATGTCAAAGCAAAGAGTGGCTACAGTACATGCACTGAACTCATAATACCAGTTTACAGAGGGAAAATATGCTACATATTTGCTTGATATAAAAACTAGTGCTTTTTCCAAGAGTGGTATGACAAGGGCTTAGAGAAATTCAATAAAGGAATGATGCATAGTTAATGCTGATTTATAATCAAGGTTATTTATTAAATAATGGTTGACTTAATCACACCTAAAAGGAATTGTGAAAGTTATAAAACTAATAAGAAAAACAGACAATTATGCCTATTTATCAAAATAATATCAATTAATGAAACCGCATCTGATTCGACAATGGTATTAATGTGTCAGGAATTAAAAATCCTGTTGACTGGTGATAACCAGGTTCTCTGATTCTTTACAGAGATCCTTCCCTTTGTTTTGTAATTGCAACTATTACTTAATTTCATCATGTCAAAATTGATCATCTGTAGAATCACTGTAATATTTTAGCTACATATTCCAAATTATTGTTCCAAGACTAGTTAATTAGTGAGAATTTGACACTTCCTTTAATGAGAAATATTTGTGCCCAAATTTTATAGCAAGGGAAAAAAATCCCACCAATAATGAAGAACTTGTCATATTCTTCACATTACCAGAAATTCCATACTATTTTTTACCCATCTTCAGCAACTCAGGATAACCATACTGCTTGAATCTTAGACATCCTAAAAGAAGAGTGTTCTGTGCAGTGTAATTATGAAAAGTGTGTTGCGTAGGGGAGTATGTAATTTTCTACCAGACTGAAAATATGACAGGATCAGTATTTGTACATGTGTAAGAATTTTCTTTCTTCTTCACTAGGTGTGTTCTTAATATACTTTACCCTTCAAAATAATACAATAAGTATAAAAATAGAATATACAGACAATATTTTTTCAGAATCTTCCCTGTTGATGGAATCCAGATAATGGACTGTGTAGAAGAGAGAAACACAATCTCGGGGATCCTAAATTGAATGGGAGAAGGTAAGGAGATTAGGGAGAGCAAGAGAATTTGCCTGATCTTCAGTAAACAACTGAACACTCTGGTGGAAAGATATTCTAAACTAGGTTCTCTATTTATACTATTCAGTGATACATAAACACATTCAATGATGATGAAATATTATTGGCCTGCAAAGACAAGCTTCTCCTGTATTTCAGCATTTCCTGTTAGACACCTGAAAGATCTGGTCTAGAAAAGTTCCAAAGTGATCTGCCTTAATAATATTAGGAATATAGGCCTGTCTTCTTCAGATCTATACTAGAATAGTGTGCTGGCTATACAATAATTTTTCCAAAATAGTGCCATTTAAAGACAATTGGACTTCAAAAATTACTTTTGTCTTATTTGGAATATAATCACTATATTATAGATTATATGAGCTAAATGTTTCTCACTGATAATATTTCATGTTTCTAATTTCATTTCTTTATGATTTATGAATTCTGATTAGTCTGAAAACACTTATCTGCAGTGGCTCTATAATAGTAAATTGTTGACCATGATAGATTAAAAATAAATTATAAATAATAACTCAGGGATCAAACCCATCTTTCCTATGTCTGCTGCTTGGCAGGTGGATTCTTTACCACTGAGCCACCTAATCTAGCAGTAATATTTTAATAAATAAATTTAAATTACAGGGATGGTATTCATGCCTGATGAAACAGAATATAATCAGTTTTTAAGGCAAGGACTCATCTTTTACATATTATGAACAGTGAGAATTTGTGTTGGGCTGAGCCATAGTTTAAATAAAGAGCAGATAGTATTAGAGCTGAGCAGTTTTTGACGGTGTATTAAGAGCTGTGACTTGAACTGCATAGAGTCAGTGAATGTTTCTGAAAAGGTGGATGAAATAAAATATTTACTTTAGAAGGGTTCTAGTTTCATTATTGAAGATGTACTTTAGGGAGGAGAAACATTTCAGAAGAACCAAGAAACATAAATTTATGAGGTTGTAAATGTGTACAAATATTTAGGGACACTTGCAAGAAACACTGATCAGGAAGAACTAAAAGAATATACTTTCATAGGTATGGCAGTAAGTAATTAAAATAACTCTAGCTAATTCATCCTCTGTGGCCAGCAGAACTGCAAGGCTCCATAGGCTTTAGGCTTCAGAAAATAGATTTTCCTTCTTAACCAAAACTCTGCTGCTGCTGCTGCTGCTAAGTCGCTTCAGTCATGTCCGACTCTATGCGACCCCATAGACGGCAGCCCACCAGGCTCCCCCATCCCTGGGATTATCCAGGCAAGAACACTGGAGGGGGTTGCCATTTCCTTCTCCAATGCGTGAAAGTGAAGTTGCTTGGTCATGTCCGACTCTTCGCGACCCCATGGACTGCAGCCTACCAGGCTCCTACATAATTTCCCTTGTATGAAGTTTTCTGAAATAGTTTCAAACAGAATTGCCCATCTCCAGGGCAAATCCCATATTACAATATTCTTGCATAATTTCTGGGACTAGGTGAAGTTAAATTATATCAGAATACCATATAATATATTGTTATAAGTATATCCTGAGTATATCCATTCTTAAATTACACTAAGTACAGGGCAAAAAGATTTAAGATCATTTCATTTTTCAAAACCCCTAACATGAAGTTTTTTCTTGCTATTATTATTTGCTTTCAGTACTGTCTTATGATTCATATAAAAACTATTTCAACAATACATTCAATTGCCCAAAATAAGCATCATTTAATTATGCATTACCTAACCAGCTGAAAGCTATGTGCCAGATTTACATAGATCAGGAGAAACGTGCAGATATATTTCATTTCCCAAGGCAGTAATGTGTTTCTGTGGGATTTGAAGTTAAGTAAGCTTGGAATAATTTTTTAACAGAAACTAAGGAATTTTTTATTAGTTGTTATGCTGAGGACCTAAGAAAATAATTGTGATACTCGTCAGAAGATAAAGTGAGAATGCTATTGGCAAAAATTCTCAGAAACCACAGCGTGCCTATATATGAGTGAGATTCAATTGGGTCTAACAGTGTGATGCTCAGGACTGGGACCTACACATCCTGTGAAGGATTCCTTACGAGTCCAAATCACTGAATGTCAAAGAAAAGAGCGGCTACAGTACACGCACTGGACTCATAATACCAGTTTACAGAGGGAAAATATGCTCCATATTTGCTTGATATAAAAACTAGTGCTTTTTCCCAAGAGTGTTAGAACAAGGGCTTAGAGAAATTCAATAAAGGAATGATGCATAGTTAATGCTGATTTATAATCAAGGTTATTTATTAAATAATGGTTGACTTAATCACACCTAAAAGGAATTGTGAAAGTTATAAAACTAATAAGAAAAACAGACAATTATGCCAATTTATCAAAATAATATCAATTAATGAAACCGCATCTGATTCGACAATGGTATTAATGTGTCAGGAATTAAAAATCCTATTGACTGGTGATAACCAGGTTCTCTGATTCTTTACAGAGATCTTTCCCTTTGTTTTGTAATTGCAACTATTACTTAATTTCATCATGTCAAAATTGATCATATGTGGAATCACTGTAATATTTTAGCTACATATTCTAAATTATTGTTCTAAGACTAGGTGATTAGTGAGAATTTGACACTTCTTTTAATGAGAAATATTTGTGCCCAAATTTTATAGCAAGGGAAAAAAATCCCACCAATAATGAAGAACTTGTCATATTCTTCACATTACCAGAAATTGCATACCATTTTTTACCCATCTTCAGCAACTCAAGATAACCATACTGCTTGAATCTTAGACATCCTAAAAGAAGAATGTTCTGTACAGTGTAATTATGAAAAGTGTGTTGCAGTAGAGGAGTATGTAATTTTCTACCAGACTGAAAATATGACAGGATCAGTATTTGTACATGTGTAAGAATTTTCTTTCTTCTTCACTAGGTGTGTTCTTAATATACTTTACCCTTCAAAATAATACAATAAGTATAAAAATAGAATATACAGACAATATTTTTTCAGAATCTTCCCTGTTGATGGAATCCAGATAATGGACTGTGTAGAAGAGAGAAATACAATCTCAGGGATCCTAAATTTAATGGGAGAAGGTAAGGAGATTAGGGAGAGCAGGAGAATTTGCTTGATCTTCAGTAAACAACTGAACACTCTGCTGGAAAGGTATTCTAAACTAGGCTCTCTATATATACTATTCAGTGATACATAAACACATTCAAAGATGATGAAATATTACTGTCTTGCAGAGACAAGCTTCTCCTGTATTTCAGCATTTCTTGTTAGACACCTGAAAGATTTGGTCTAGAAAAGTTCCAAAGTGATCTGCCTTAATAATATTAGGAATACAGGCCTGTCTTCTTCAGATCTATACTAGAATAGTGTGCTGGCTATACAATAATTTTTCCAAAATAGTGCTATTTAAAGACAATTGGACTTCAAAAATTACTTTTGTCTTATTTGGAATATAATCACTATATTATAGATTATATGAGCTAAATGTTTCTCACTGATAATATTTCATGTTTCTAATTTCATTTCTTTATGATTTATGAATTCTGATTAGTCTGAAAACACTTATCTGCAGTGGCTCTATAATAGTAAATTGTTGACCATGATAGATTAAAAATAAATTATAAATAATTATAAATAAATTATTAAAAATAAATTAAAATGGCAAAATTTTTCTGTCACAACTTATATGCTAAAATTCTTTCCAATGACTTTTGACTAGTGGAGTTGTTTAGAAAGTGTCCAAATCTGTCAATTTTTGCAAGTATCCATATGAATAATACTTAGAATTTACATAGTTACATAACTACTGAGCATGTATATAACAAATATACATCCAGACTGAAGAAGAGCTTAATGGTGCTGGTTCAATTGTTTAAATACAATAAAATTTCAAATGCAAGGGTAATGTGGAAGAAAAACTTCATGTAAAGCTGCAAATCCTAGCTAATATGTAAATCAAGATTTAAATTGATTAGAGATTGCTACAAGATGGCAGAGTAGGAAGACCCAGAGCTTACCTACCCTCATATGCAGACCAAAATTACACTTATTTATGAGCAACTGTTGATGAGAAAGACTAGAATCTACCAAAAAATATCTTCTATAACTAAAGATATAAAGAAGAAACTATAAGGAGATAGGTAGGAGAGGAGACACAGTATTGTCAAGACTTATAACCCTGAGAATAATTACAGCTGAAAATTTTCCCATCAAGGATTGAGGAGTCTGAGCCTGACCTCAAGCTTCCCAGCCCAGGAATCCTGCACAGGAAGATGATACCCTCAAATGTTTGACTTTGAATATTAACAGTTTTATTTCAGGAGATCCAGAGGACTGTGGGAAATACAGACTCCACTTTTAAAGTGTGCACACAAAATTCCATATGCTCTGGGACTCAGAGCAGAAGCAGTAATTTGGAGCCACTTGATTATCTTAGAGAGTCTCCTGGAGAGGCAGGAGGAAAGTGAAGCTTACCCTGGTCACATAGACACGAGAGACACTCATTTTGGGGAGCTTTTTCTACCACATGGACATTGGTGCTGGCAAGAATCAATCTGGATTCCCCTCTCTAGAAGCCACTTGATTATCTTAGAGAGTCTCCTGGAGAGGCAGGAGGAAAGTGAAGCTTACCCTGGTCACATAGACACGAGAGACACTCATTTTGGGGAGCTTTTTCTACCACATGGACATTGGTGCTGGCAAGAATCAATCTGGATTCCCCTCTCTAGCTTTTTAGTCTTGGGACCCAGCCCTACCACTTCCCACCAATCTGTCAGTACCAGTACTGAGAGGCCTCAGGCCAAGCAAGTAGCTGAGCAGGGACAAAGCCACACCCACTGGTGGGCAGGCTACCTGAAGAAGCCAAAAGGTGAAGGTGAAGTCGCTCAGTCGTGTCCGATTCTTTGAGACCCCATGGACTGTAACCTACTAGGCTTCTCTGTCCATGGGATTCTCCAGGCAATAATACTGGAGTGGATTGCCATTTCTTTCTCCAGGGGATCTTCCTGACCCAGGGATCGAACCCATGTCTCCCACATTGGAGGCAGATGCTTTAATCTCTGAGCCACCAGGGAGCCAGAAGCCCACAGCTATCCATAGACATAGCTCTGGCTAGTAGAGGGCCCAGGACCTTGCCACACACACCAGTGAGCAGTCATCAGTGAAAAATGTCCTAGGATGTCCTAGGCCCCAACCCTAGTCATGTTAGTGAAGTAACTCTAGCTTTAGGCCCAGCATTACACACAGGTGGTAAGGTACCAGCTCTAGAAGTCCCTGGCCACAGCCCCATCCAACTTGGGGCAGACACAAGCCACAAGACTACCACAACCCTGCAACCTACCATGCAGCCCTCAGAACACCCAACAACAGGCAGGCACCAGCCATTGGGCATTCTGGGCCATAGTTTTTCCCATCAAAAGGATAACAAAAGCTCTAAAATACACTGAACTCCTCAGTCCGTCACTCTGAGATCCAACTCCACTCAACAGAGGGCCAATAACAACATTTGAACAACCTGGAATCCATAGCACTGATGTCCAGAACCAG
>SJYT01049463.1:40813-63787 GCA_006410635.1 Cephalophus harveyi
ATCTAGGACTTTCTTTGGTGTTGGTGTGGGCACTGTGGGGTCAGTTCATTTTTGGATAGTCCCTTTGTCTGGCTTATATTTCTCAGGATCTATAGGCCCCTTCCTATGTAGTCGGTACTAACTACAGGGTTTTAATCTATTGCACCTGTAACTTCCAAGACAGTTCCCTCTGTTTTAGCTTCTTCTGTTTGCTGGTCTCTTCAGTGTCTGATTTCTGCCCTAACACAAGCGGGGCATGGTGGACACTTTTTTTTAGGCTCACTTGTTCAGTCGTGCTGTGGGGAGGGAGGGACACTGCAAACAAATAACACTGGTGTGTGCTCACCTGCCCCCCCTCATGGCACGTGTGCCCTCCCTGCCCACACTGCTCAGGCTGTAGGTTGCTCTGCCAGGAACCATCCAAGGCTGATTCTGGTCTGCATGCACCTCCTAGGTCTAAGCCGCTCAGGTTCAGGCACTCGAGTAGTCCTCAGATGCGCAGACTCAGTTGGGCCTGCATTTTGTGCCCTTCCCAGGTCTGAGCAGTTCAGGTGATGAGGTTTTAGTGAGCGCAATCACAGCGACTTATCACCTCCTCCATCCCTGCCACTCAGTTTTCTGGGTTTACTACTGGTGCACCTTCTAGGCAGATGTTGACCGTCCAGAACCCCAAGAAATCTTAGTTAGCAAAGAAGCCTGCTTGCAGTTTGGTAGATAATGTCGCTCTGGGGCTGCAATTGCCCCCTTCTGGCTCTGGCTGCCTGTCACCTAAGGGGGATGGTCTGCAGCCAGCCAGTTCTACTCAGTCCTTTGTTCTGTATGTGGGCCTGGTGGTGTCTTTGGCTAGGACTTTTCACGTGGTAGCTATCCCACAGTCTGGTTTGCTAGCCCAAGTTAGTTCACTCAGATTGCCCTTGGGGTATTCAGGCCTGGTCCTTACTCTTAGCAATGCAGCCCGTGCCTCCCTGCCCAGCCCCCACTTGCTAATGGTCAGTACAGGTGTCTGCACTGCTTCTTTGTTGGGGGTGTTACCGCTGGGTCATAATCTGTGGGTTTTACTTCTTTATTTATTTTTCCTCCCTGTTATGTTGCCCTCTATGTTNCTCCCTGCCCAGCCCCCACTTGCTAATGGTCAGTACAGGTGTCTGCACTGCTTCTTTGTTGGGGGTGTTACCGCTGGGTCATAATCTGTGGGTTTTACTTCTTTATTTATTTTTCCTCCCTGTTATGTTGCCCTCTATGTTTCCAAGGCTTGCCACAGACTCAGCAGTGAGAGTGTTTCCTGGTGTTTGGAAACTTCTCTCTTTTTAAGACTCCCTTCCTGGGGTGGAGCTCCGTCCCTACCTCTTTTGCCTCTTTTTTTGTCTTTTATATTTTTTCCTACCTCCTTTCAAAGATAATGGGCTGCTTTTCTTGGTGCCTGATGTCCTCTGCCAGCATTCAAAAGTTTTTTTTTGTGGAATTTACTCAGTGATTAAATGTTCTTTTGATGAATTTGTGTGGGAGAAAGTGGTCTCCCCATCCTATTCCTCCACCATCTTAGGCCTGCCTGCCCGCCATTTATAGTTTTGTTTGCTTGCTTGCTTTCTGTTTTAACAACTTATGTATTATACAAACTAAGAATTAGGACTTATTTTAATTGTAGTATTGTAATTCTGTCTTAAAGGATTGGGTTGGCTTATCTAAGTTTCACAGCAATTCCACTGGTAATTTACTTATCTCTTAAAGGTTTCAATAATAACAGAAAGTCACAAATTTGAAGTAGAAAATTCTTATTTTTTTTTTTTTTTACTTCTTTAAACCATTTGTAAGCACTGACAAATTTTATTCTTCCAACATATTAACTAAATCTTATTTTGAAAAATATACTCTCCAAGCATAATAGCTNTTATCTAAGTTTCACAGCAATTCCACTGGTAATTTACTTATCTCTTAAAGGTTTCAATAATAACAGAAAGTCACAAATTTGAAGTAGAAAATTCTTTTTTTACTTCTTTAAACCATTTGTAAGCACTGACAAATTTTCTTATTCCAACATGTTAAATAAATCTTATTTTGAAAAATATACTCTCCAAGCATAATAGCTTTTCTGGGATATTATTGTACATTGATTTTAGACTGCTAATAATATGCTTTCAGATTAACAATGGTTGAGTCAATTGCAAGTAAGATTCAAAGTCTAAGGTGTTTCACTCTGTCCATTTAATGTCTGCCAACTAGAAAATTTTACTTTAATGATGATGAATGGACAAAGCTAAACTATAAATTTTAAGCAAGTATGTTGTATTATATGCAGAATAGAAAGCATGATTTAGAAAGAGTATTTATTAATGGATAAGATAACTAGATTCACTTATACAACATAGCAATACTCTGTTAAATTTATGCAAGCTATGTTGAAACTGTGAAAAGAAACCCATTAGTTGTCAAGCTGAGTAATATATATCTATTTTAGAATAAATTTCATTGTTCATTTATAAAATGTTCCACTAATTATGTTCAATTTCCTGCTGGTACTGATACTTAAAACAGAAAGATATGTAGATAAAGAGCATTCTTATTCAAAATATATAAGCATGTCAATATTCTAGAATTTGACCATTTAAAAATTTACATATTGCTATTATTTTCAAAACTGCAAGCAGTGGCAACCCACTCCAGTACTCTTGCCTGGAAAATCTCATGGACAGAGGAGTCTGGTAGGCTGTAGTCCATGGGGTCGCTAAGAGTCGGACACAACTGAGCAACTTCACTTTCACTTTTGACTTTCATGCATTGGAGAAGGAAATGGCAATCCACTCCAGTGTTCTTGCCTGGAGAATCCTAGGGACAGGGGAGCCTAGTGGGCTGCCATCTATGGGGTACCATGGGGTCGCTAAGAGTCGGACACAACTGAGCAACTTCACTTTCACTTTTGACTTTCATGCATTGGAGAAGGAAATGGCAATCCACTCCAGTGTTCTTGCCTGGAGAATCCTAGGGACAGGGGAGCCTAGTGGGCTGCCATCTATGGGGTCACACAGAGTCAGACACGACTTAGCAGTAGCAACTTAGCAGCAGCAGCAGCAAGTCAAAAATAGTTCTGAACAAAGTAATGCAGTTAAGATATTGCCATGAGAGTCTACTTTACAAAATTAGCTGAACATAAAAAAATAATAAGCTTTGAGGTACACATGTGTTTTGAATCAAACAAGGTAGGTGAGATACACTATTTCTATAGATCTTATCTCTTAAGTAAAATTCTTTAGAAGTCATATAGTACAACCACTAATTTATGACATGAAATGTAAAATTATTATTTTAAGGGATTTCATAAGTATCGATAAATTACACCTTGAAATATAAGAACAGGGTTATACAAAAATAACAAACCGGGCAAGTCTGCCTTGTTTACAGTGATAGGAAAGAAGAAACCACTCTAGTTTTCTCTCCACTACTGAAATGGCTGGGGAAACTAAATCAAACCAAGGCAACCTTATTCAACTATCATGAAAAAGTGTTTCAAAGAAAGTTTTACTAAGTTGAATAGTTATTGCCAATAATAGTTAATCACAAGCATAAATCACTAAATTATTAGTTCAATTTGCAAAATAGAATAGAGGCAATAAATAAAAACTCATTTTTGTGATCCTTCAAGTATGCATAATTGGAAATATGAGGTAGCTTAATGATCTCACTAGATTGCATATGTGAAACTGGCTTTGAGTACATATCCAAGAACCGACTATTTGGGAGGACTTGGGTTACTCTAAGTTCTTAAACTCTCCAGACTCCATGTTTACTAAGTCCAATTTGTCAGAAGCAGCAGCAGTACTTAGCTTGAATAAAGAAGCTCATATCTTTCTTTAAAAACTAGTATTTCCCTCACCCAAGGAAGCTTCTTCTCATGTCTCATTCCCCATTACCTCTAGGCTTATTATTAGAATCAGGTATCAACCTGCTGGCAGGAGAGGCATAAACATAAGGAAGGTTAAAAATACAAACATTAGAAAATTACTAGATGTATAAATAACTCTGAGGATGCTAGAAAGAAGAGTATTTTAATTTTACACTGGAGAACATTTTTTTTAAATGAATGCCTTTGTTCACACTCTGGATTTAGTGAACCGCTTAGAACACCAGGAATGTGGATTCAATTGTTCATTCTTTACTTGATTAATTAAGTGAAAGGAACAAAGTCTTCAAGGAGGTAGACATTAAAGAACAAAAAAATTAGAGGAAACAAAGAAAAAAAAGATTTGGGGATATAGCCATCTGTGCCCAAATTATGCTTGAGGAAAGAGCCCAGAAGATACTAAAATCGTCAAATTATTGAAGAACATATTAATAAGGTGGATACTGCTAAGTCGCTTCAGTCGTGTCCGACTCTGTGTAATCCCATAGATGGCAGCCCACCAGGCTCTGCCATCCCTGGGATTCTCCAGGCAAGAACACTGGAGTGGGTTGCCATTTCCTTCTCCAATGCATGCAAGTGAAAAGTGAAAGTGAAGTCATTCAGCCGTGTCCAACTCTTCACGACCCCATGGACTGCAGCCCACGAGGCTCCTCTGTCCATGGGATTTTCCAGGCAAGAGTACTGGAGTGGGTTGCCTTTGCCTTCTCCCAGGTGGATACTATATATGTATATATGTTATTTTCATATATATATATACACATACATATATATGTATATACGTATATATGTTATTTTCTGTGGGTTTGTTGTTTTCTGTGGGAGATTGTGTTATTAAACTCTGCTCCCAGATCTCAGTAGGAGGAAATGACTTGGGGCAACAGAGACCACATACTTGTACTACAGTGCCAAAAGCAGTGGACTCCAAAAGAGGCAGAAGTGGTTAATCAGAAGGATTATATCAGCAAGAACATTTAATGTTGCTTAAGTATGCTGACTCTGGAGTAAAATAAATGGAAAGCTTACTTGGTATTCTTTTAATTGATATAACTAAAGTTATTTCAGCCATGTTAACAGATGTCTAACCCAGTCACAAAGAGTTGGACACAACTAAGAGACAGAACAACAACAACCTGGGAATATCTCCAAAGACTGGAGATATACATAGAATTAAATGAGCTTACCTATTTCAGGATCTGTTGAAAGAAGTAAATGCCTGGTATATTACTTTAAAGTGTAGCTTAAAATATACTCACAAGTATATTCTAAGTTTCCTTTAATATTGTATATTTATATGAATCGGAGAAGGTAAGGGCAACTCACTCCAGTACTCTTGCCTGGAAAATCCCATGGATGGAGGAGCCTGGTAGGCTGCCGTCCATGGGGTTGCGAAGTCAGGCACGACTGAGTGACTTCACTTTCACTTTTCACTTTCATGCATTGGAGAAGGAAATGGCGACCCACTCCAGTGTTCTTGCCTGGAGAATCCCAGAGAAGGGGGAGCCTAGTGGGACTATAGGGTCACACAGAGTCGGACATGACTGAAGTGAGTTAGCAGCAGCAGCATCATATGAATAATAGCAAAAAAAAAAAAAAAAAAAGGAAAGAAAGAAACTACACAAAGAGTTCACAGGTTGGGCACTAGAATGAATTACTCTCTCAAACACAGAATATAATAACAAACTTAGTTCTAGACTTTCTCTCTGATTTCGCTGGGCTATGTAGTCCAAGTTTTACCTGGGAAAAAATAACCTACCTACTTTATAGGAGTGTCACAAAGGCATCAAGGTTGAAGTGGCTATAATGTATTTCTACTTTATTTTGTGATCCAGTAGTAGAATGACTGAAGTGAATTAAAACATTCTGTTTTTGATGCAAAGCAAAATAAGAGTCAAATAAAAGGTTTTGAAAAAGAGAAATAGTATAGCAAAAACAGCTCTTATATCAGAAGGAGAATAATCTTGTTTCTCACACTCAGAGCAAGAGAGAAGTAGAGGGTACCTATTTTGAGAGGCAGGTTCTATGTCCAAGTAGCATATAAACAGGAAGTTCTCAGGCCAACAGAAAAACAGACTGAAGCCAATAGTAATCTTAAATTGTGTTGCTTATGGAAGCGTTTTTCATACTAAGGGTAGTAAACTATTAGTGAGTACAAAAACAGCTATTTGATTCTGTCAAATATTTTCACATGGAATTACTGGAGTGGATTAAAATGGAAAATAGTAAATTAAACAGAATCACTATGATACATATGATACTTTCTATCTTCATTGGAATAGACGTGAGTCTGAGTGAACTCCGAGAGATGGTAATGAACAGGGAGGCCTGGCGTGCTGTGATTTATGGGGTCGCAAAGAATCGGACATGACTGAGCGACTGAACTGAACTGAACTGAAGAATATTAAAAGCAGCAAGGGAAAAGTAAAAAGTAACATACAAGGGAATGCCCATAATGCAACTGAGTTTTCAGCAGAATTTCTGCAGGGCAGAAAAGAGTGACATTGTATTTTTAAAGTGATAAAAGGGAAAACCCTACAACCAAGAATACTTTACCCAGCAAGGCTCTTGCTAAGATCTGATGGATAGAACAAAAGCTTTACAGACAGGCAGAAGCTGGAAGAGTTCAGTGTCACCAAATCAGCTCTACAAGAAATGCTAAAGCAGCTTCTCAAAATGAAAAAGAAAAAGCTACAACTAGGAACATACCATAAATAAAGTAAATTACCCACGTTAAAAATGCAGTAGGAGGGTTAAAAGTCAAAGTAGTAAAATCATCTACTTCTACAGTCAGAAGTTAAAGGATACATAAAACAATAAGATGTGAAATATTATATCAAAAACAGTATCATCAGAGGAAGAGAGTACCAATGCAGAGTTGTTAAAAAGCACTTGAAATAAGAGACACGCAACTTAAAATTGTCATTTTGTTGTTTGCTATAAAACAACAATATATATATATTTTGCTATAAAAAACCTCAAGGTAACCACAAACAAAAAAACTATAATAGATTCACACACACAAAAAAAAAATAAAAGAAATTCAAATATAACATTAAAGACAGTCATTAAATCAAAAGAGAAGAGAATGAAAGAAGAAAGGAACTAAAAAGACCAACAAAGCAACCCCCAAAACAACAAAATGGCAATAAAATCATATAAAGCAGTACTTACATCAAATGTAAATGGATTATATGCTCCAATCAGAAGACAGAGTTCAACATCTATTAATAATAAAATATTCAGAAAGTTGTCTAGAGGGAACATACCTCAACATAATAAAAACTATATATGATAGAAGTGAAGTGAAAGTGAAAGTCACTCAGTCGTGGCTGACTCTTTGAGACCCCATGGACTATACAGAATACTGAAGTGGGTAAACTTTGCCTTCTCCAAGGGATCGTCCCAACCCAGGGATCGAACCCAGGTCTACTGCCTTGCAAGCAGGTTCTTTACTATCTAAGCCACCAGGAAAGCCCTTGTAGGAAGCCCAGGTTCAGTTCCTGAGTAGGGAGGATCCCCTGGAGATGGGATTGGCTACCCTCTCCAATATTCTTAACTGGAGAATTCCATGGACAGAGGAGCCTGGTGGTTCATAGTCCATGGGGTCACAAAGGGTCAGACATGACTGAGCAACTAAAACTTTCACATATATGACAAGCCCACAGTATACTCAACTGTGAAAAGCTTAAAGCATTTTCTTTACTATCAGGAGCAAGACAGACGTCCTCTTTCACTGCTTTTTTTCTACATAATATTGAAAGTCCTAACCACAGTCATTAAACAAGGAAAAGAAAAAAAGAGGAGTACTCCAAATTGGAAAGAAAGAAGTGAAACCATCACTGTTTGAAGGTGACGTGCGTGATACTAAATGTAGAAAATCCTAAAGAAGTCAGTAGAAAACTGCTAGATCTCATCAATGAATTCAGAAAAGGTTCAGGATACAAAGTTGATATATAGAAACCTATTATTTTTCTATACACTAACAATATACCATCAGAAAGAAAAATTAAGAAAATCCCATTTTTAATCATATGAAAAAGAATAAAATGCCAAGGAATAAACCTACATAAGGAGGTAAAAGACATGTACCCCAAAACTATAATATATTGATGAAAGAAATTGAAGATGACACAAACAGATGAGAAGATATACCATGTTCATGGACTGGAATAGTTAATGTTAAATGACCATACTACCCAAGACAATGTACAGATTCAACGCAATCCCTATTAAAATACCAAGGGCATTTTTCACAGAACTGGGACAAATAACTTAAAAATTTGTATGCAACCACAAAAGTCCCTGGGGCTTCCCTGATGGGTCAGGTAGTAAAGAGTTTGCCTGAAATGCAGGAGACCTGAGTTCAATCCCTGGGTTGGGAAGATCTCCTGAAGAAAGAAATGGCAACAAAAGACCCTGAATAGCCAAAAATATATAATATGCATATAGTCATACCCATATAAATATAATATATATTATATACCACATATACATATCATATATATTACATAATTATATGAAGTATGTATATTATATATAATTATGTAATATAATTATATGTTATATATATAATATAATGTATATTATATACATACACACACACACACAATTGAGCCATAAAAAAGAATGAGATTTTTGCCATTTGCAACAACACGGAGGGTATTATGCTAAAAGAAATAATACCAAGAAGACAAATGTTATATGATATCACCTATATATATGTGGGATCTAAAAACAAAGAAAGTAGAAAATGTAACAAAAAAGAAACAGACTCTCATGCAAAGAGTGAACTAGTTTCCAGTTACCAGTAGGGAGAGTGAAGTGGGGTAGCAGAAAGTTAGGGGTAGGGGATGAGGAGGTACAAATTACTATGTATGAAATAAATAAGCTACAAAGATATACACCACAGGGAATATAGGTGATATTTTATATAATTAAAATGAAACATAGCCTTTAGAATTTGTGAATTATTATACTGTGCACCTGAAGCTTACATAATAATGTACACCAACTATACCTCAATAAAAATGAAAAAAAAAGAATGTTAGTATCCAGTACTCACTAGCTGTGACAAGTCTTCTCAAATTTTAATTTCCCCTTTTCTGCCCTCTCATGTGTTCTTGATGTTCAGAAACAATAATTCTCATTTCTCTCTCTCTCCAAGTGCATTGCTGCTGCTGCTGCTAAGCTGCTTCAGTCGTTTCTGACTCTGTATGACCTTTAGTTGGGGCTTATTTTTCTCTAGACTTTGGCAGCAGAGAATCTAGTTAATCATTTATTTGTTTATTCAGTACAAGTTGAGCACTGACCATGAGATGTGCCAGGTGAAGCGCGAGCAAATGGAACATACTAAGATCTACACCCTCTTGGAGCTTATGTTCAAGTAGGAATGGCCGACAGTTAACAATATATGTAATGATCAACTCTGTTAACAGAAACCTATTAGTCATCTGTTCAGTTCAGTTCAGTCACTCAGTCCTGTCCGACTCTTTGCGACCCCATGAACTGCAGCACACCAGGCCTCCCGGTCCATCATAGAAGATGATAAATGGATGAAATAAAAGAAAGAAAATGTGAGCAATAAGGAGAATTCATGTTGGGATTATATTAGGCCTCAAGGAGAGAGTTAAAATGCTTCACTTTACTCAGTGGGTCAGTTTTAAAAAAAATAATTAGTGATTCAGAATTATATAAATATTGTCTCAAAATCAAAACATTATTTACTTCTGACTCATCTAAAATGGTAACATGTAATAAACTCAAAATTACTGCAAATATCCTTAATATAATTTCTTTCTTATGGTCTGAATAGAGAGAGGCATATCAATTTCTATAGGAAATTTCCCACCCCCACAGAGACCAACTTCTTTATTTTACTCATTGCCATAAGGCTGCTGCTGCTGCTATGTCACTTCAGTCGTGTCCGACTCTGTGTGACCCCATAGATGGCAGTCCACCAGGCTCCTCTGTCCATGGGATTTTCCAGGCAAGAGTACTGGAGTGGGGTGCCATCGCCTATTCTGTGCCGTAAGGCTAGATAATCACAAATAGAACTTGAAGAAAATTTGCATATGCATCAAAGGAAATAATGTGCGTGCAAATGTGCTTCAAGAAAAACCTATAAATATAAAATGAAAATGCTTATTTTAATTTTCATAAGTATCTCCATATATATGTATCTCTTAAAAATTCATTCATAGGATTTTTGGTAGATGTATTATTGTCCTATGTCTGCCATGAAAAGTTACTACAAAATGAGTGGGTTAAAACAGCAAAATTCATCCTCTCACAATTCAGGAGGCTACATATCTAAAATAAAGGTGTTTGTGGGGCCCCACTCCCTCTAAGGGCCTTAGGGGAGAATCCTTCCTTGCCTCTTCTAGCTTCTCATGACTGTTGGAATTCCTTGGCTTCCTTGGCTTGAAACCATATTCCTTCAGTCTCTGCCTCTGTATGCCTGTGTCTTCTCTTCTGTGTGTTTCTCATAAGAACGCTTGACATTGTATATAAGCCCTACCCAGAAGATCCAGGAATATTTTCTTATCTCAAGATCCTTAATTTAATCACATATACAGAGATCAAATTGCCAACCTCTGCTGGATCATCGAAAAAGCAAGAGAGTTCCAGAAAAACACCTATTTCTGCTATGCCAAAGCCTTCGACTGTGTGGATCATTATAAATTGGAAAATTCTGAAAGAGATGGGAATACCAGATCACCTGACCTGTCTCTTGAGAAACCTGTATGCAGGTCAGGAAGCAACAGTTAGAACTGGACATGGAACAACAGACTGGTTCCAAATAGGAGAAGGAGTACATCAAGGCTGTATATTGTCACCTTGCTTGTTTAACTTGTATGCAGAGTACATCATGAGAAATACTGGGCTGGGAGAAGGACAAGTTGGAATCAAGATTGCCGGGAGAAATATCAATAACCTCAGATATGCAGATGACACCACCCTTATGGCAGAAAGTGAAGAGGAACTCAAAAGCCTCTTGATGAAAGTGAAAGAGGAGAGTGAAAAAGTTGGCTTAAAGCTCAGTGTTCAGAAAACGAAGATCATGGCATCTGGTCCCATCACTTCATGGGAAATAGATGGGGAAACTGGAAACAGTGGCAGACTTTATTTTTGGGGGCTCCAAAATCACTGCAGATGGTGACTGGAGCCATGAAATTAAAAGACACTTCTTGCATATTAAAAAGCAGAGATATTACTTTGCTGACAAAGGTCCATCTAGTCAAGTCTATGGTTTTTCCAGTGGTCATGTATGGATGTGAGAGTTGGGCTCTGTAGAACGCTGAGTGCCGAAGAATTGATACTCTTGAACTGTGGTATTGGAAAAGACTCCTGAGAGTCCCTTGGACTTCAAGGAGATCCAACCAGTCCATCCTAAAGGAGATCAGTCCTGGGTATTCATTGGAAGGACTGATGCTGAGGCTGAAACTCCAATACTTTGGCCACCTCATGCAAAGAGTTGACTCACTGGAGAAGACCCTGATGCTGGTAGGGATTGGGGGCAGGAGTAGAAGGGGACGACAGAGGATGAGATGGCTGGATGGCATCACTTACTTGACGGACATGAGTTTAGGTAAACCCCGAGAGTTGGTGATGGACAGGGTGGCATGGCGTGCTGCTGTTCACGGGGTCTCAAAGAGTTGGACATGACTGAGCGACTGAACTGAACTGAAAGAGACCCTACTTCTGAAAACACTAACATGAATAAATTCTGGGATTAGCACATGTTCTGGGATTAGAACATGTCTTTACTAAACCCAGTACAGGGGGTTTGATTTTCATTTTTGTACTCACATTTTTATTTCAATTGTATTACAGCTTAAACCATTTACCATAGTTCCTAATTATAGCCCATCAATATATGCAATGAAAATTTTATTAAGTAAAATACAGAGTAAAAATGCAATTTTATAAACTACACATGCACTGCTGGGAAATACTGACTGAATGTTAATAATATATTTGGTGGGAATATTTAATTTTGATGAAAACAGAAATATAGCTTATGTAATAGATTTGATTTTCTTCCCTCCTGCCATGAACTCTATTAGTTACTTAGACAACCCTGTGCTCCTGCATAAAATAAAATGTTACAGAAAATACCAATCGGAAGTAAAATGTCAGAGTGATATCTTTTATACCGTAAAGGATAGAAACAAAAGGGAAAGAACTGGAAAAATTTGAAGCATCTATATAAGAAAAGGTAAATGAAGAAAAAAAGAATTTTAATAAAATAGAAACATTTATGCAAAACAGCAGAAATAAAATGGAAACACATCATTTACTTTATTAGGCACAAGTGAAGCAGACATTTGAAAACTGATGAATGCTTAGGCTGTTATCTGATTTTCTGGTATATTCTGCTTCTCTTCTGAAATTCATATATCTAACTGAACTGCCTCAGGGAACACTGGGGTTGGAAAATTATTTTGCCTCTTTGGACATTACAAACCTCTTCATACCTCAGGGACAATGATCTAGTAGGTACCAATGGCAAGTCAAAATGGCCATTAGTGAGAATACAGAAGACCCTCTGACAACATTTACTTACCCGCTGTTGCATTGCTCTGTGCACATCATCTCCTTCACTCTTAAAACTTGCCTTTCAGTGCTGCACTGAGGCCTGTTTTCCTCTCTAAGGAAGTAGTAATGCATTTGATTGATCCTCCCTTTCTCTGAGAGTGACCTGTGTAGATTTATTTGTTTCCTATCTTCTTTCCCCTGTGTAAGGTTGCAAAACTTTTCTGCTTCAACTACAAAACTGCACTGGGATCCTTTGGTTCTCTGTGTTCTTGAACAATAAAGAAATATTTTACCTCCATTCAATAACAAATTAAAGACAGAAGAGCAAAAGCAGATTTGCTGATTTAAAAGTCTTCATTTATCCTTGTTCTTTTTTTACATCTTTCAAAAGAGAAGGAAAGTTCTCTGGCAGAAATTAGGTGATCCCAAGGGGATGGTGGGCATGTTTAATGAAACCAGCGCTATTTGATCAACTGCTTTTGCATAATTGAGAGGAAAAGATTTGCTGTCACTCCACCTTTTATGATGGCTCAAAAATACCTTCATAAAAATCAACCTTTAAAATTATATAGCCAAAGCCCTAGCATCCTACTTCATTGTCTTTATTCAATAAAGATTTAAAAGAGGAATGAAATGATCATTATTCAGTTTTCATTCTCACCTGAAATCATCTGCTGGTGGTAAAATCGGTCAATGTGACATGGATGAGTTCTAATGGAAATTGACATTAACTCACTGTGAGGCCACTAAATCAGAGGTAACCAATCAACTACGTTCTGCACCTTGCGTTTGATTTTCCTACTTATATGTTCCGTATGATTGTCAGTTTTATACTCGTCACTGAGTGCTGGGTTGGACTTGGTAATATGAGAATATAAAATGTACAGTACTCTCAGTGGCTAGTGAAAGCTGGTGTAACTTGATGTTATGTTGCTGGGAGAAATATTTTTCTGGCAGTTTGGAAGAAATCATGTAAGAAGATGCTATGACCTTTGGAGGAAAACCCCAATCCAAATTTAAGAGGTGTTATTTTGGGCTTGAAGTTCTTTGCAGATCTACTTTAAATATTTAGCTATCTTGTTATGTAATATGACTATTACAGTTTTAATCTCTGCTGTGATTTAGAAAGGAATAAAGAAGTAGTGATCTGTTTACAGTACATATTAACTGAATGCATTCATTTGCATAATACCTCTTAAGGGATGAGCTACATTATACAGAGATTTCTATATGTAGAACTGCAGAAATATTTTAGGCTTCAGTGACACGGAGGTCTTAACTTAAAGTCTATTAGATTAGCACAACAACATTTCCTGATTAAAATTGCCCATTACTGATGAGATGACTTCTGAGAAGCACTTTTCACCTTATGGTGCCAGAAACAGGGTAGAATACATTTTCTTGTTTGAAAGTGAATTTCATATAGAAAGGCATGCAGTTGCTTTTAAGGATATGAAAGGAATCGCTCTTTGATGCTGGGGAAATTTAAATGATCTGGAGAAAAAAATCTACCACACAACTCCACACCTAAAAATATTTAAACTCCAAATTTCTAATAAAAATTCTAAGGGCAGCAATATAAAAATATTGATTCCATGGAGATTTCAATTTTGACACATTCCTTAAAAAATGAAGTCTTGATACTTGTTCTTGATTGCAAACTACCCATCTTTCTTTTAATTGGTTAGTTATTTGTGGTAGATTAAATCTTGGTTTCTCAGTGTTTCCTTTCCTTCCCTGTGAGAAACACCCTTCTCCACAATCAGGCTTGATCATGGGATTTTTATTACTCTTCTTTATGAGAAGATTTTTCTTCTCCACACGTTGACTGCAAACTTATCCTGTAACTTGGTTTAGCCAATGAGCTGTGAGTAAGCAGAGGAAAGTGTTTAAGAGCCACCAATGTCCTGTCATCTCTTTTAGCATGCTATGGAAATGGCAGTATCTATCCTATATGTTCCTTCAACCCGGATAGGAAACAGATTTCTACTTGACATGCAATGTAAAATACACTAACCTTTGTTTATTCACATGAGAGACCTTTGCTATGGAAATCACTGGCAATGTGTGTGTGTGTGTGTCTTGTGTTGCTGTTGTAGCCATTGATGTTACTGTATTGATAAACTAGGGGAAGTTAAATGGCACAGCATTTTAGAATTCAAAATAATTATTGCAAATATTGGGGAGCAGGAAGATAAAGTTTAATCGCAAAAAATAAAAGAACAATGCTGCAATATCAATGCATGTTTCTTTTTTTCTTTGAAGGTTATATAATATTTCACAGGGCCAATTACATCAATTTTTACCTCTCACGTGGACTAAACCAAATCATTCCACCATTTAGATTTTCATGTAGATCACATGAAGAAGATGAATGCCTCGATTGTCACCCCTTCTCCCTCCTCCCCTTCCCCTTCTGCTGCTTCTCCTTCTCTTTCCTTCTTTAACAAACCTTTTAAAAACACTTCTAGCAATCAAACTTTTACTTGCTCTTACCCTATGAAAATAATATAATTGGATTGCTTTTTCTCCTTTTCTATGTCTATTATGGAAGTTCTTTGCTCCCACTTTTCTCAACTCACTAAAGCCAAATGTTTTGGAATAGGAAGACAGGAAATTGTCTGGCAGGTGAGTGGAAGGACCAAAGAGTGTAATTCTTTGGGCTTTAGAATTCTAGTGTGAAAATGTACACGAGAAGGCACAAGCTGTCTGTTTTTGGCTTTATGTATAGATACCCTGCATGAGTAGAGAACTCCATTAGTCTGGAAGCTGTATGAATAGAAATAAACATTCACCCTGCTTTTTATTTTATTTTTTTTTATTGTGTAGCCTTAAAGATATTTCACTGGAATCAGGACTTCCCTGGTGGCTCAGATGGTAGAGCGTCTGTCTACAATGCGGGAGACCTGGGTCCATTCTCTGGGTCGGGAAGATTCCCTGGAGAAGGAAATGGCAACCCACTCCAGTACTCTTGCTTAGAAAAATCCCATGGATGGAGGAGCCTGGTGTCCATGGGGTCGCAAAGAGTCAGACACGACTGAGCGACTTCACTCACTTAAGGTGTGTAGTCTATGAATGAGGCAAACATTTTAACAAAATATAGCTAAAATTACTGTTCAACTGATGCAGTTAAATATAAATGTCATCATCTGGAGTAAAAAATTCATTGAATCCAAGTTCATATCCCTGACAAACAATGAAGCCAAACAAACCAAAATGGAATTTGGAGCAGCGTGCATGCTAAGTCATCTGAGTTGTGTCTGACTCTTTACAACCCTGAGTTGTGTCTGACCCTGTTAGCCCACCAGGCTCCTCTCTCCATGAGAGTCTCCAGGCAAGAATACTGGAGTGGGTAGAGAAGGGTTTATTGTGAGGGCCAAGCAAGGAGAACAAGGCAGCTCATGCTCAAAAGGCTGGAACTCCCCTATGGGTTTTGCAGGAGCATTTTTAAAGGCCAGATGAGTGAGGGGAGTTGCAGGCATTGCTCAGCTACTGCACAGTTCTTTAACTGGTTGATGGTATGGTGGCAGGGGTTAACATTATTGACCCTGAGGCTCCAGCCAGTCTGTGGGCTACTGTGCTGATGGTCAGGTAATTCAAGAAGGTGCTTCAGATACTGTTACATATATGCTTCAGAGAGGATCTGAAGATTCTGTGACTGCCATATGGCTGATTAACTTTTAAATTGTGACCAGTTCTCTTGGCCTAGCTGCTACTTTCGTCACTACAGGCTCACATCTTTTCAATTGTTGATTCTTCAGTCAGACTTTCACGACTCAGGGGAAGCCTGGGAAGACTACAATTTTCCCACAAACAAGAGGCAGGCAGAGGACGTGGAGGGAGGAGTCTGTCCTGGGAAGACTCCATAGGGTCTTGACTGATTACAAAATAGTAAAAAGAAATCTTGGTACAAAATTGAAACAATGATTAAGAGAGTGAAAATAAACTAAAAGCCATAAGAAGTTGTAACAAGGTGTTTCTTGTATTATATTTCTAGTACGAATATAAGATTGTTTTCTTACATCTATCAATAACCTCAAAAAAGTACATGTGAAATTCTCTATTTGGCTAATCACATTTTTATTTTTTGCTGTTTTTAAAATTTTGTTTCATTTATTTTTTAATAGAAAGTATGAAATATGAGCCATGGCAACTTTACATCTAAAATTTACTGCGAACAAAAAGCATATCTTATAAATAATAGTGCTTCCCGTGTCTGTTACTTTCAATACAACCACTGCATGGCTAGGATTAATCTCTTAATCTAGCTCATTACCGACCATTAGTCAAAGAGCATAACACTGGATTAAGACAGGTGTTTAAAATATCACCTAGAAGGAAATGACAGCTCACTCCAGTGTTCTTGCCTGGAGAATCCCAGGGACGGGGGAGCCTGGTGAGCTGCCATCTATGGGGTCACACAGAGTCGGACACGACTGAAGCGACTTAGCAGCAGCAACAGGATGGTGACATTAGTGTTCAGAGCAAGCATTTGTATTTGTCAAATGATGGAATCACCTCCCAACTTTTAATTATTTACCATACACGCGCACACACACATATACGCGGGTGATGTATTTGGTAACCGTTTTGACTTTTATTTATAGGATATTCTATATTAAAAACTTTTTCATTGCTTCTAAACTATATTGCTCCAAAGTGAAATAAAAATGAAGAAAGTCTGAGGAAGAATTTGAATCAGTTACATTAGACAGAATGAGAAATGAGAATTGAAAGGGAATCTAAAATCAAAGAAAGCAAGAAATAAATGAAAAGATCATGCAAAAAGAAAGAGAAGGAGGTGATGTTAGCCTTAAATGCCTTCCTTGGTCAGGAATTTAGGCTTTTCTAGCAATATGATTTATAAACAAATGGCCAAAATCTTAATAGGTAGATAATTCTGAGAACATAAAGAAAACTCAGAGAAATTCAAATTAAAAATATGTGAATATGGAGACAATTGAGAAAATGAAAGAAAATTGAGAAACCATTCCTCTTTCTCCCTCATTTAGATCTTCTCTTTCAAGGCATGCTCCTTGGAAAGTGATATGAAACCCTAGAATGAGTCTCTGTACTCTGAAACATTCAAAGTATGCTTTCCATTGTTACAGAATTCAAGGTGTGTCGTAGAGAGAAAAGTGTACTCATTTTGTACCTTACATAAGACAAAATTTCAGAAGACAGCATTCAGAGACATTCCTGATAAATTAAGCAAACTGAGCATACTCAACTGTGCTTTCATCGTCTATGTTTTCTTTTTCTGCCTAGAAAATAAAGTCCATTTTTCCTTATCCATTTTCAGAAATAAAACATTGCAATCCTTTCATTTCTGCTTCTGACTGTAATTTGCTGCCCACCTACAAGTATGGGGTGTGAAAATGAGAAATAAGGAGTATGTTGAAAAACACTAGTGGCAGGACAAGGGGTGAAAGTTTTAACTGATCAGTCAAAACAGGATGGGGTGCAAGTGAGTTGGTTGACCTGTATGAGTCAACCTATATCAGTAGAAAATCAATTTTGAAATTTTCTGAAATTTTCAGATCACTGAGTTGGAACCTGGTTTACTGAAAGCCTGAGAGAGATTTATGAGTATGGCTACAATGTCATGTTCTTATATAATTTACCTTACCATTTTCTTACAATTCCTGTGTAAAAACATCTTTGTGTTTTTTTTCTCATCAGCCAATTTTCCCCATTGAAACATAATAATAATGGGTACAAAGTAGTAGAAAGTTTCTGTCATTTATGTGTTAATTTGCTTTTACACCTGAACTAGATTAGATTTACCTGATGGCCCATTCACAGGATCTCAAAGACTAGAAAAACTGCAATAAGAGAAGGAGTGGGTAACTTCTCTGAGAAAAATCCAGAGACTATTATATAATTGTACTCCTCAGGTCAAAGTGTCTCTTCTCTTGGGAAGCAATACATGATCATGGTTAAAAGTATGATCTATGAAACTAAAATGCTCGTTGATTCTGCCAGTCTGTGTTGACCTCGGCAAGCTTTGTGAATAATGTGAACCTCAGTTTCCTCATCAGTAAAAAATGGGAAATGCTCTATTATCCTCTCTGTAAGGTTTTAGAGAGACTGAACTAAATAAATGGGTTTCCCTGGTGGCTCAGAGGTAAAAAGTCTCCCTGCCAATACAGGAGATGCAGGTTCGATCCCTGGGTCAGGATGATCCCTTGGAAAAGGAAATGGCAATCCACTCCAGTATTCTTGCTTGGGAAATCCCATGGACAGAGGAGCCTGGCAAACTGCAGTCCACAGGGTCACAAAAGAGTCAGACATGACTTAGTGACTAAGCAACTATGTGAATAGTTATAAAAGTGTCTGCTACATACTATACAAGTGAATCAGCATTGTATTAGTGGTAGCGGAGGTCTAGGACCTATTTCCCCTGTGTTTTCTCCCAACGTGTCTCTGTTCTGGCTTTATTCTCCACTTTTAGTTGTGATGAAAATATTCTCACCTGTGGATTCTGGATCACCTACTCCTATCACCAAGTATCTTTAGCCCTAGCTGTTCTAGCAATTAGAAGGGCAGAGAACAGACATATGTTATATTTAAATATTTTTTAGAAGAGGGCGCTCAATAGATAGAGGAATCTTGGGAGACATTTCAGTTCTGGGACATGTGGGACAAAGCAGAAAAAATACAGGTGAAAGTGGATATTGTTGGAGTACATCTGTGAGTGAGGGCATCTATCACAATGAAATTAAATTGCACATAGAATGAGGAAAGTTATCAGAGCAGTGTTCATTTTAGAAAGTGTAAAACTAAAAAAAAAAAATAGAAACTTACCTAGTTTTTTGGAAAATGATTTTTTTTGGCTTATTATTTCTATTTTGACTGCATTATGACTCAAAGGTTCATGTCATGCTATCTTTAATGCTGTGTCGCTCAGTCGTGTCCTACTCTTTGCAACCCCATGAACTGCAGCATGCTAAGCTTCCCAGTCCTTCACTACC
This sequence comes from Cephalophus harveyi, assembly GCA_006410635.1. NCBI lineage: Eukaryota > Metazoa > Chordata > Mammalia > Artiodactyla > Bovidae > Cephalophus > Cephalophus harveyi. Next base: position 60,197 of record SJYT01049463.1, read on the forward strand.
TCCTGGAGTTGACTCAAACTCATGTCCATTTAGTCGATGATGCCATCTAACCATCTCGTCTTCTGTCATTACCTTCAGTGTCACTCAGTCGTGTCCTACTCTTTGCAACCCCATGAACTGCAGCATGCTAAGCTTCCCAGTCCTTCACTACCTCCTGGAGTTGACTCAAACTCATGTCCATTTAGTCGATGATGCCATCTAACCATCTCGTCTTCTGTCATTACCTTCTCCTCATGCCCTCAAGCTCAAAAGCATAAGTGTTTTTTCCAGTGAGTCGGCTCTTCACATCAGGTGGACAAAGTATTGGAGTTTCAGCTTCAGCATCAGTCTTTCCTATGAATATTCAAGGTTGATTTCCTTTAGGATTGACTGGCTGTCCAAGGGACTCTCAAGAGTCTTCTCCAGCACCACAAGTCAAAAATATCAATTCTTCGGACTTCGCCTTCTTTATGGTCCAACTCACATATCCATACATAACTACTGGAAAAACCATAGCTTTGACTATGTGGACCTTCATCAGCAAAGTGATGTCTCCACTTTTTAACATTCTGTCTGGGTTTTTCATAGCTTTTCATCCAAAGAGCAAATGTCTTTTAATTTCACCCCTGCAGTCACTTTGTGCAATGATTTTGGAGCGTACAAAAAATGAAGTCTGTCACTGTTTCCATTGTTTCCCCATCTATTTGCCATGAAGTAATGGGACTGGATGCTGTGATCTTTGTTTTTTGAATGCTGAGCTTTAAGCCAGTTTTTTCATTCTCCTTTTTCACTTTCTAGAGGCTCTTTAGTTACTCTTCACTTTCTGCCACTAGGTTGGTGTCATCTGCATATCTGAGGTTATTGATGTTTCTTCTGACAATCTTGATTCCTTAATGTAACTAGGTTAATAAGACACAGGCTTTCATGATTTCCTATTCATAGCACCTTTCATCAAATGAGACTTGTTTACTGTGTTCATCTTTTTTTCACCAGAGTGTTGCCAGTTTACATCCAAAAAGCACATAACACCCAGAATGACTTGCCTTGTTACTTCCTATAGCAACTGGTTTCCTATTTTGGCAGGGAATATGATCAAATTCATATGATACTGGAATATATTTCAAGAAAGTTATTTTTGAATAGGGGATTCATAGGACTTAGTAAAATTTTCTCCCTTTCTAATATGCCACTCCTTGATTTCCTTACAAGGCTACATTACTGTTTATTTTTATTTTTTATTTTCCTGTTTTTGGTTTCTTTTTTCTCCTTGCCCTTTAATAGTATTTTAGATAGCCTAAAAGTTTCTATTCTATTAAATAAACTTTCTATGTTTTACCTAATTCAGCAATGCTCCCACTCTGATTATATTAATGAAATAGACCAATGCTTTCTGGAGAATTATTCCAAGATATTTGAAACATAACAAAAAGACTTTGAGTCATTTCTATGGGAAACAGATTGTTAAAAATCCATAGTAACAAAGACTCAAATATATAAGTTCTGATCCCTCAGGGAATTCACTAGTTATGGAAAATCTTGAAAATAGTTTTCTTATTATTGTTAAAAATGGTTTTAAAAAAAATCAATTTATGATGAGTTCTCCAGTTAAGTCAGTTTATTTTAAAATCTTTAGTCTGTGATTAATAGAATTTTAGTTTATTTAAATTTCAAGGACCACCAAATCTGTATCAATGACTAAAAATATTTGAGGTAAAAAAAAAATGAGAATTTTATTACAAAAAAGAAAGGGAAATATAATGGAGAGGGAACCATATGGGAAAGCTTGGTGGAATAGGAGAGGAAAGCCCAAAGATGGTCTCAGAAGCTTCATGCTGTTAAGCTAACTATTACTTGGAATTAATTCAGCTTTATGGGAGAGTTTATGAAGAGTAATTTGAAAGAATGTATGACACATAGCTTCTAATTGATCTGTAAAGACGTATATCTGGTATCCCTTAATTATCTCTTAACCACTAAGCAGCTTGAAGAGAGAATTAATCATTAGAGGTAATGCTACAAGAAAAGTAATAGAAGGAACTTTCTCTACCAGCTGTCCTAAAGTCCTGGGCATGGTAGTGATTCATGTGAGAATCAACATATGATTTAGAAAGACTTGTGCCTAAAGTTTGGGGATGCACCAAACTCAGCAGCAGTTATTAATATTTTAAAATATACACATTTACATCTGGGCATATGCCTCTTTCTATTAGGTAGAAGCATATAAATGTTGATATCAGCACTGAATATTTTTCAACTTGAATAGATTATATTGTGATTGGGAAAGCAATCCAAATAACTTCCCTAAACATGGCTGATTTCACACAGGCAAACTTATGTACAAAATGTCCTGATTTTACATGTGCACTCCAGTAAAGAAATGTGTATTAAAAATGTATATCAATGATGACAATGGAAAATAGAAATGTTATCCATGAAAATAAATACAGGAAAATAGGTTTTTTAAAACATAATTCTTCCTCTACCCAGGTCTTAATATCTCCTTCTTTTTTAATTGTCAGCCAGTAAAATGCATAATTTGAAACAATTATATAAGGAACTTCCCACATACACTGGTTGCAAAATATATTTTTGAGAATCACTGAAACGGTCCAATTCCCCAACACTAATCATCTAAGAAATTGTGAAATAACCATTTTTTTGATAAATATGAATCTGGAAGAGATTGAACATGCATTGAATGTATGTAGTCTGCATATTCAATAAGTAGGTGGTAGGTGGATCAATGAATGAATATATAGAATATTTTAACTTTATATTATAGAAAATTAGCACTATCAAAAATGTTCAAGTAAAGAGAAAATACAAATGCTTAAGGGATGCTGGAGTCAACAGCATGTTCAGAAGTGTTCCACAGAGACATAGACACATCCATAGCATAAAATGAATCAAATGGGAGAGAAGAAAGTGAAATAGTGCTCCAGAGTTTTTGGATCAGGGGAGTAGCCATCATTGTCAACAAAAGATTCCAAACTGCAGTACTTGGATGCAATCTCAAAAATGACAGAAGGATCTCTGTTCGTCTCCAAGGCAAACCAGTCAATATCACAGTAATCCAAGTCTATGCACAAACCAGTAACACTGAAGAAGCTGAAGTTTAATGGTTCTATGAAGACCTATAAGATCTTTTAGAACTAACAACCAAAAAAGATGTTCTTTTCATTATACGGGACTGGAATGCAAAAGTAGGAAGTCAAGAAACACCCGGAGTAACAGGCAGATTTGGCCTTGGAGTACAAAATGAAGCAGGGCAAAGGCTAATAGAGTTTTGCCAAGAGAACACACTGGTCATAGCAAGCACCCTCTTCCAACAACACAAGAGAAGACTCTACACATGGACATCACCAGATGGTCAACACCAAAATTGGATTGATTATATTCTTTGCAGCCAAAGATGGAGAAGCTCTATACAGTCAGCAAAAACAAGACCAGGAGCTGACTGTGGCTCAGATCATGAGCTCCTTATTGCCAAATTCAGACTTAAATTGAAGAAAGTAGGGAAAACCACTAGACATTCAGGTATGACCTAAATCAAACCCCTTATGATTACACAGTAGAAGTGAGAAATAGATTTAAGGGCCTAGATCTGATAGA
>SJYT01049463.1:79808-111454 GCA_006410635.1 Cephalophus harveyi
ATTGTAATTCTGAGATTGCACATAAATATAAGATGAATATTAGCTTATTAAAAGTAAGCCTAATATCAATTATTTTTTACTTATAAGTCTAGCTATAGAATAGATCATCTTTTATGAAATTAATAAGCATTCAATAAAATGTGCATCCTGATGAAGTAGTAGTAACTTGTTCTGGCATGAAATAAGTTCAGGTGAGAATTTTTACATAAGAATTCAATGCCATTTCACCATTTTCACAGAAAAAAATATATTAAAATATCTTCCATCATATTAAGGTAACATATGGTTTTTTAGTTTACAACAGTTGGTGCAATTTATAGAGGAAATTGAAAGGGACAAGCAGATAGTATTAAAGCCACAAAGCATGTTATTCAATTAGAAGTAAATAACTATGCTTTAGAAAAATAGCTGCCTCAAAATTTAGAATAATGAAGTCTTATTTCAAACAGACTTATTATGGCCTGATACACTGTGTAAATATTTAATATATAAACAGTATTTCTGAGATCTCTGAAATTATAGACTTAAGTATAAGTGTCTGTCACTATTTGATACATTTATTACTGCTACGAATTTTTAAAGTTCATTTATCTATTCACATTATGCTTTTTTATTTATTTTAGAGCCTTTAGTCTTAGTGAAGTTTATTTTCTGTGCATATTTATGTCACCAACAAAATCTCTGTGATTTCTTCTTAATTAAAATAGCAATCATTATTTAATTAGTGTAGAAGGCAGAATTCTAAAATGATCCCCACGATTTTTGTTTCTTCAAGTTAAGCCCCTGATTATGTTATATTCCATGGCAAGGGGATCTTTCGGATATAATTAAAGTTTTTAACCAGTTGACTTTGAATTAATCAAAGGGGAGATTATCCAGACCAGCCTAACCTAATCACCTGAGCTCTTTAAAAGTAGGATTTCTTTGGCTGTTCATAGGAATTGGACAGATAAAATAAGAGAGGTTCAGGGAAGGCTTTCCATTGTTCTGATGGAGCAGGGCCACAGGGCAAAGGCAGAAAGTATCCAATTAGCTCTCTCTAGCTCTAAGCACAATTATCTATAATACGTCTCCTAAAGAGCTCGCTCTTCCTCCCAAGAAATGACCATGATGGATTATTTTAGTTCCTGGATCCAAGCAGTGTCAGCACTGGGTTCCTGTGAAGACGAAGGAAGGAGGACAGGCCAGGGAGGGCTTCTCATCAGCACATGTTCTGACCGGTCCGGACTCTCCTTCCCGTTCTACACAGCAGCATTTAACTGAAGAAACTGCCTCGCCTGAAGGAATGAGAGGGAGTAGGAAGCAGCCTCTGTCAGGCCCTGAGCTGAGGTGTTCTGAGTCTAAATCTGGAATACAACCGAGGAGCTTTCAGCCCACCAGGGGCAGGACAAATGTGAGAAACAGACCATAGAAAAATGCCTACAAAGCGGATAGTTCTGGCTGAACTGTAGGCTTCAGGACTTTCCTGTGAGGAGAGGCAGCCTACTCAAGGTAACTCTGAGGACAATGTTCTGTTGTCACTGCCCTGTGGAGGGCCAATTCTTGTCAAAATTGTGAAATGGATTGTACTGGAACTTTCCATGATAGAACCTCTATTCACTTTGGTTGGGCTAAAAGGGGAACTGGCTGACTCACATTGGGAAGAACAAGGCAGGGCCAGCTCCAGGCACAGAGGAATCCCCAGGTCTCTCCTCTTGAGTCCCACGTTTGTTGCCTTTTAAGGCATCCTCTCTCCCTGTGGTGACAGAGGGTTACTATCGATGTCTGGTTTTCACTGTCTTAGTGTCAATTCCCAAAATGACTCTGATAGACCTTCTTTGAGTTAATTTGTACCTCCAGACCCCTCACTGCTTCACCAAGTCAGGAGCGAGGACGGGTCCACTCACACTATTCGAGTTGGGAAGCCAGAAGAGGGGAAGGGCTCTGGGAAGGCAAAACAGTGACATGTACTAGTCATCGGGGCAGCTTTATAGTTTCCCACCACCATCCTCCTCCACCCGCCCTGTGAGGCTTTTACTCTCCTCTCACTGCTCATCCACCGTCCAGCACCCATCTCAGCGCTCTCTGTGTCTGTAAGGACTGTTGTCCTCTCCACTCTGCACTTCACAGCCTTCAAATTCCAGCCCCTGATAAGGATGGAATGCATAAATTTGGAGCTGCTGAAAGAAATATTCTTCCGACAGAGGAGCCTCCTCTGCTGATGGAGGAAGGTCACAGCCCATCAGAGTACAGGCAGTTGTCTTAGAAAGTCAAAAGGTGTAATTTCATTTATTTGAATTCATGTCAGGGCTTCAGGATCCTCTCTAACATACAAAAATAGCCTCCAAGTCTTAGAAAACTTCTCGAGAAGGCTGGCATTTTACCTTATCTATTCAGACAAGCCCAAGCTTAAAAATCTGTTAGGAACTCAGCACTAGAGGTCTGAGCCTGGAAGCAGAGCTTGCTCCAGGTCTAGGGCTGCCAAAGTGGCCCCTCCTGGCCCTCACTTCAGGGAAATTCCTTTGAATCAGATCAACATTGCTGGGCTTGTTCTATGCTCTAAGTTAGACCAGAGGATCAACAAACAGTGAAAAACCATACTGAACCCCCAAGAGGCCCTGACTCATCTTCCCTCACACTCAGAAAATGTCACCTTCCTTATATAACTCTCACAGCTTCCATAGATTATTTTTTGTTGTGTTGTGTGTTTTAATAGTAATTGGACCAGAAGGATTGTGAAAAATCCTCTCAAAATCAGAGATCATAAAATTTAGAACAGTATGTTGGGCTTTACAGGCCAAAGTAGACTTTCCAATTTGTCTTGTTTTCTTGCTACCAAATAACAGCCTTGACCTCTATGGCTCCAGTCAGGGACTAGGTAAGGACTAGCACTGTAATGAGTACCAAATGCCTCTCTTCTGCATGTAGGGGGAGATCTGTATCAGCTGTGTCTAATAGTCATACGTACATAAGAGGCCAGAAGAATCATCTCCTTTCTGATTTTCTATATTATGTTGGCAAATACCAGAGATTCTCAACCATTACCACATACAGGATTGCCTGGGAAGCTTTCAAAATAGGCCTATGTCCTGACTTCATCCTCAGAAGCCCTGAAATAATTAGTCTCAGGTGGAGCACAGACATTGCAATGTATTACAAACTTCCCAGGAGATTCTTCTGCACAGTAAAGGTTCAGAACCTCTGGTATACACACAAAAATTATATTTATTGAGGCCTTGCCATATGCTAGGGATTGCACTAAATTATTTAGAAGCATTATCTCATTCAAGTCTCAAAACAACACTACCTGATAATTGCCATTATTATACTCATTGTATAGAGGCAGCTATTGAATTTAGAGGGGTTATTTAAATAGCCATTAAGCCTTTCTATGGTTTAAAGTCAGTTTCTTCGGGGAGGAAGAAAATTATGATGATGATAAGAATGACATGACAATAATGTAGAAATATTTAGTGTCCTCACTCTTCTTTTTAGGTACACAGAAAAGTTCATTAAAAGAAGATACACATCAACAAAGGGATGGAGAAAGAAGATGTGTGTACATATATACAATGGAATATTTCTCAGCCATAAAAAGGAATGAGATTGGGTCATTTAAAGAGAGATGGATGGACCCTAGGGACTGTCATACAGACAGAAGTAAGTCAGAAGGAAAAAAAATGTTGCATTTTAATGCATACATGTAGAATCTGAAAAAATGGTAGATATGGTCTTATTTGCAAAGTGGAAATGGAGACACAGTGTTAGAGAACCAACATGTGAATACCAGGAGGGAAAGGGGAGGAGTGGGAAGAATTGGAAGATATGGAGTTACATACATACACTACTGTGTATCAAATAGATAGTAAATGAGAACATAGCACAGGGAACTCTACTCAGTGTTCTGTGGTTACCTAAGTGGTAAGGAAATCACAAAAATCAAAGTGACTCACTTTGCTATACAGCAGACACTAATATAGCATTGTAAAGTAACTACACTCCAATAAAAATAAATTTGAAAAAAAAAACAAAACGCACACACTTGTACATATAACACAGGGTTTAAAAGAACCTTAAAATGATTTGTACCAGCATTTAAATTTTACACATGAGAAAATTAGGAAATGAAAAGTGAAATGATTTGCTCAGTATCACACATATTTGAAAAACCTGATTGTAAGTCTCCTGACTCCTAGTTTGGGCCACTTTTCCACACTCAGTGACAGACAGCTCATCAGGAAGACAGATCAGTACCGGAAAATACACAACATGCTATAAATGCATTCCTCCAACTTATGGTCTTGATGTTAAATTGCATTCCTCCAACTTACGGCCATGACATTAGCAACCGAGTGACAGTCATGTGCTTATTCTGAGAGTCTGGAAACAGCTTGCAGAAGGCTTCTTGGGAGAGTCTCAGGGCTGTGTTCTCCATTATTTATACCTGAAAAACAAACGTATTTTTTTTCTGGAAAGGCTACCTAACCCACATGAAATGAGTCCACCAAACCCATATGCATTTAGGTTTGCTTTCTCAGTGTTTTCCAAACTGGTTCTACCCTGTCAGGTCAGAATTACTCAAAGTATTGATATCAAAATACATAACTGTGGGCCATGAAACATTAGTACCAATCAGAACTTCTGGCAATGAGGCCCATTTTGAAAAAGTACTCAGGTGATTCTTCGGCACATGAACACTTAAAAACCACTGACGTTAGGCAAGAGCCTTTCCTGCTACAGGTGGCTTCCCAGAAGAACCAGGATAAAACCAGGGACTTCATGACTAAAAATGCCTTTTGCTTTGTTAGTTCTGATTCTTATCTCATACTGAGAGCAATGATATCCCGCTAGGAAATCCCTGAGAATGTCTATACAGACTCTAAACCAGGCTGGAAGGCCTACATAAAGGGCTGTGGTTCCTCTACCTTTGGATCTTGGACACTGGAACCAGCTGAGCATGGCATCTTTGTTCACCACCTCCCTTGAGCCCTCATCTCCTCGATGCCTTGTGTGCCGCCAAGAGGATCATCAGAAGGGACAGCACTGGGGCTCAGCTCCTGCCCTGCTCTGCAGTGCTTCTCCAACCAGTGGCTTTCCAGAGAGTGACACTCTGACCCTCCTCTGGTCACTTGCCATGTTTATGCCTTTTTATCATCTCTGGGGAATTCAGCCTTTCCATTTATGCTAGCAATGGAGGTACAAGTGGACCCCTGCGCTGATTCAAAAGTTCTTGCCTCTTCTTATAATGGTTAACCAAAAAACCAAAAATTTATGAGGAACACGGGGTGCTTGCTCTCTGAAAGGAAGGCAACCCTCTATATAAAATATATCTATTTCTTTGTATTCTAAGACTTATTTTTCAAGGCATAGGTGTGCCTTCTGTGATATCATAGGATCGTAGTGTGAGACCTGCCTGATCAGAGATGGGAAGCATCCTGACAATTGGATGTTATGTATCTGTGATGCAGGTAGAGGCCGAAGAACAAGGAGAGACAGAAGGGAGTTGCCTCTAACCATTTGCCTGAAAAAAAAACCCAACCAGCTATTTGAACTAAACTGAACCATGTAGTATTATCATGTTCCATTATATGTTACCTTGTCAAAATCTTTAGTCATCTCTTCAGACAGAATCAATCCCATATGTAGTAGGTAAATTTACTAAAACAGAAGAAAACTGGAAAATCCTTATAGTCCAATCTCCTGAATAAACAGAATCTGGAGTTTAATCTGATTTATAGCCATAGTGCAAATCCAGTCGTCCATGCTCAAAATGTCTACAATGTAATATCAAAATATATTACAATAAAACCTATTTTAGACAAAGCATTAAACTAAAACCCAATCATGAATGATGGCATTTGGTTCTAGAGGGAAAAATGGTAACAAAGGTGGGAAATCTAAGCAAAAGTATGGCTCTATGGAATAGTAACTCTGGGAGATAGTGAAGGACAGGGGAGCCTGATGTGTCCATGGGGTCGCAGAGTCGGACATGGCTTAGTGAATGAACAACGACAATGGAACAGGCCCAGAGGCACACCCCTGTACCCTGAAACTCTGCATCTGACTACAGTGGAGTCTCATGACTCAAGCGCTTAGGGCTAGGCCTAAGTAGGACAAGATTGATGCATTTCCCCTGTTAGGAACCAGCGTTGAACTCATTGGTGGGTTTGCCCTAAAGACAGCTAAGACAGACAAAGCCTTAGACTAGAAAGAAAGAAGTTGATGGTAACAAAGAATCAACTTGGAGGGTTGCAGTCATACAGAGCCTGCTGGTGGAATCAGTCAGGTGGAAGAAAGTCTCCCAGTTCATTCCCACTGGAAAATAATTTTCCTCCTTAATCACAAGACTTGTCGTTTTACTCTGAGCCAACTATCTGCAATTAAGGTTTCCCAGAACCGAGGGTGCAGTGGAATTCTGTGGCTAGGGCGAGACACCTGCCACTGGCACCAGCACAAGGACATTTAGTGCTTGGCCTGCCAAGCTGCCCGTTACACGGTTGAATCTGGAAGCCAGGACCACCTGGCTGGAAAGCTTCATCTCCTTCCAAGTCTCTTAAACACAAAGACACCTGGGCTCCCTGACAATGCTGACATTTAAAGAGAAGCCTGTCTTTAAAAGGCAGTGACTATTACCCACCAAAATGATCTCATTCACTTTTGTTCTAGAACTACTTTAGCACTTATTAATATTTAATACTCACCTGTGCTTCCCACAGCATCAACCCAGTAAGTATTTCTTCAATCTTAATGTAAAACAATGTGCTTGATTGCAAAAAATAGATGAGTAAAACTCTATATTTGCCCTAAATAGGTTTGCAATTTAGTATTAATAATGTTTTACACATGCAAAGTGGTGAAGTATCAAGAAGTGCAATCTAGGACAGTCTGAATTTGTTAAAGGCAGACAAAACCTGAATAGGTGTTTCTGAAGATTTAGTGCTTAGTTCTCAGAATGTCTTTTTTGCTTGATGTGGGAGGACTAGAAAGCTTTGTAGGTTCATTTTTTGCATCTGGATCTAGTCTTTGACTGTTATTTCCTCTCTGCCTTTTCAGTGTTATTGAGGATATGTAAAACACAGGGAAGAGCTAAAAGGAGTTACTCAATCAGTCTATTGATGTATTTTTTATATATGTAATTTTTGCTTATTTCTTTATTTAGCTATGCTGGGTTTTCATTGCTGCATATGGGCTTCTTCTCTAGTTACAGTGAGCGGGGCTACTTTCTAGTTGCAGTGCACAGGCTTCTCATTGCAGTAGCTTCTCTTGTGGAGCACGGGCTCCAGGGTGCACAGGCTTCAGCTGGTGTGGCATGTGGGCTTAGCAGTTGTGGCTCCTGGGCTCTAGAGCACAGGCTCAATAGTTGTGGCACATGGGCTTAGTGACCCTGCAGCATGTTGGATCTTCCCAGACCAGGGATCGAATCCATGTCTCTTGCATTGGCAGGCAGATTCTTTTACCAGTGAGCACCAGGGAAGCCCCAACATGTTTTTAAGTACTTACTTTTATTCTGAAGCATGAACTCTACCCTGCATTCCAAGCATATGCTTTTCCATATATTTTCCATATTCTTCACAAGCACCCTATATCCACTTTATAACAGGCTTAGATGTTCTGTGTAACTTGTCAAAACTTGTTAGAAAATGATAGAGTTGGGACTTAAGTCCAGCTTTGCCTATTTTCAAGTAGTTCTCCTAAAATATTGTTAGATATTACCTTATGCTGTAACTAGCTACCTACCAAATTGTTGTTATTCAATTGCTCAATTGTGTCCAACTCTTTGTGACCCCATGGACTGTAGCCCACCAGGCTCCTCTTCCATGAGATTTCCCAGGCAAGAATACTGCAATGGGTTGCCATTTCCTTCTCCAGGGGATCTTCCCAGACCAGGGGTCAAACCCATGCCTCTTGCACTGGCAGACAGATTCTTTAACACTGAGCCACCACCCTAACTACAAGTACTTGGTATCAATATGGTACTAGGGTTGGGAGTAGAAGTGGAAAATTAGTGTGAACCAAAAATTATAGGATTAAGGTATTTCTCAGAATGTCAGCAAAATTCATGAGGGTGGGCAAACTAGACATATTTTCATGAGATGAAAGAAATTTAATTTGTTACAATTGTTTAAATAGCAACCTCACTTTGGGGGATTTTGAAATGCCTCTAGTTAAATTCACGTACCCACAAAATGTTTGCACAAATTTAGTAGGCTCATATAACTGCTGCAATCCATTCAGACCCAGTTAGGGGTTGACTAACTGGTTGACTTTACCCTGGTTGACTCAGGTAAAGAACACAATTTCTAAGGGAAAGAGGAACCAGTCACAGCAAGCTTGAGGCATTAACCAAGTCTCAAGCATAGTGTGGTGTCTCCTGTTCACCTTTGGCTGGTACTCCAGCTGCCATCCACTCTAATCTTATGGTACTGAAAGCTAAGCTGAGAGTAGAAGAAAGAGTATACCCTTAGGAGGAGTCAAAATTCAATGCGAGCTGCTTTTGAGTAGTAGAAAAACTGCACACATACGAAAGAGCACCAAATTCCACCTAAACTGTGGGGTTTAGTCGCAAACCTCATACAGCTTTGGTACACTGGGTGTCGGTTTGAGTAGCAGTGCGATCTGTCAGGGGCTTCTACAGTCTCAGCAGTAAACATTGGCCTGTCAATGCAGGAGCCACAGAAGACCCAGAATCAGTCCCTGGGTCAGGAAGATCCCCTGGAGGAGGAAATGGCAGCCCACTCCAGAATTCTTGCCTGGAAAATTCCATGGACACAAGAGCCTGGCAAGCCACAGTCCATAAGGTCGCTAGGAGTCAGACTGAGAGACTGAGCAGGGAAGAATGGGATCTGTCATCATGTAATTGATGTGATCTACTAGGGACTTTCAAAACAATTTTGAGAGTTGTCAGTCTAAATGAGGCTAGAGAGATGAGAGCATTAGCCAGAATAGCTGCTACAAAACACACACACATACCCCAGAAATTAACAATAACTACTACTATATATCATAATTATTATATTATTATTATTATATATAATGTAATTATATAATTATTATATATAATGATAGTTATTATTGTGTGGAAAACTTTGCAGAAGTAATTGAAAACATGAAAACATCTGACATACCAGTGAAAAAACTTCTCATTGTGTGAGAAGACTGGAATGTGAAGAGATGGGATCCCCAAAGTAATCAGCCAGCAAAAGCATTACTTTAAAAATCAAATGATTTTTCTATCTTCTAATAATTCCCCTTTTTTTGTAGTGGCCCCATTGAATTCTACTAAAGCTATACAAAATGCATTTTTTTCAACAGATTACTTCTCCAAAACCATTAATGTATTGCTTTAAGAGCCTTTTACTATTTATTGTTATTCAAATAACTGTCAAAATAACATGTCAGTTGCTTCTACAGTCAGAAAAGTCCCTTTAGGCCATGAAAGAAATGGTAATTAAACAGAATCCCTACTGGATGCCATTGATCTTTCACTCGGGATTGAAACCTTTCTGTAGGATATCAGAACTGACAATAATAAGTTAACACTTGAATATAAAGTGTCAGTGTGCTTTGGGAATCTAATTTCAAATTCTGATTACAAAATATTAGACAGCTTTGTATTTTTCAAAGCATTAGTACTTAATAATTGTACTTTAAATTGCTTAATTCTAAAATGAAAATAATGTGTGGCTTCATATGAACTACTTTCTTATTTATAATAACAACATATGCATCTTATGTATAAAAATTATCTCATTAATTTTTTATGTTATTCTGAGGTTTGGGGGATGTTTCTGATATTTTTATGGGTTAACCAAAACTAGAAATTGGACATATTGCCATGGACATCCCTTTCTGCAAAAGAGTTTACAATGTAAATCAACAACTGTGGGAAAACAAACTTTGGCAGCACAGGGGTAGATTTTTGTTGTCCCTTGTGGTTGATGGTTTTTGTTTTCATGGGGTTTTGTTTTTGTTGTTGTTTATCAGGTTAGTTTCTTTGCTTTTGGACACCAGAGAACTTTTATCTCATTTCAGCCCCATTGATTTTTTTAGACATACTTCACTCCTTTGACTGCTACATTAAACAACTTTTAACTGTTATTTTGCAGCTGAGATTTTAAAAAATCTATTTGAAAACCCTAATGATCAATTTATTCACCTTGAAACAGTATCCATTGGGCACCTACTACATGCCAAGTACTGTTCCGGGCAATTGGAACACATCCATGAATGAAAAAAAGCCACTAACTCCATGAGCTTGTAGTTTACAAGCACACTAATAAAAAAAAATTAATGCTATGGCAATATGTAAAAAGGTAGCTCGTACTAAGGAAATAGAAAATAACAGAGCACAGAAAGAGGGACCAAGAGTTGGTGCAGGATTGCAATCTTATATAAGGTTGTAGGGGAGACCTCACTGAGATGTCTTTGAGGAAGGATTTAAAGGAGTTGAAGAGGTTAGCTACAGACATCTGGGGAAAAAGGATGAGAGAGAGGCAGTGCAACTAACATTAAGTGGAAGTATATCTCATGCATTCAAGGAATAGTAGGAAGGCCAGTGTGCCTCTAATGGAAGGAGTGAAAGGAAGAGTAATAGGAGAAAAGATAAGATAGTAGGGAGACTTATAATTCTCTACAAGTACTTGTGATTTTACTCTAAGCAGCAGGGAAAGCCATTGGAAGGTTTTTAAGTAGGGAGTCCCATAATCTAACTTACATTGTAGCCGTTCTGTTGTGATTAGGCTGTAGAGAGTAAGGCCAAGGCTAGAAGAAAAATCAGATAGGAATATGTTACAGTTATTTAGATGAGGGAGCATGGCAGCAGAGATCAGAAAAATAGCTGTGTAGGTGACAAAAAGTGGTGAGAAGTGGTTGAATAATTGTTGCTATTGTTCAGTCACTAAGTCATGTCTCTTTTCAACCCCGTGGACTGCAGCATGCCAGGCTCCTCTGTACTCCACTATATCCCAGAATTTGTTGAAATACATGTCCACTAAGTCGGTGATGCTACCTAACAATTTCATCCTCTGCTGCCCCCATCTCCTTTTGCCTTCCTTCTTTCCCAGCATCAGGGTCTCTTCCAATGAGTCAGCTCTTTGCATCAGGTGGCCAAAGTATTGGAGCTTCAGCTTCAGCATCAGTCATTCCAATGAATATTCACGGTTGATTTCCTTTCAGATTGGCTGGTTTGATCTCCTTGCAGTCCAAGGGACTCTGAAGAGTCTTATCTGGCACCACAGTTCAAAAGCATCAGTCCAACTCTCAGCCTTTCTTATGGTCCAACTCTCATATCCGTACATGACTACTTGAAAAACCATTGCTTTGACTCTTTGTCAACAAAGTAATGTCTCAGCTTTTAAATATTCTGTCTAATTTTGTCATAGCTGTCCCTCCAAGGAGCAAGCATCTTTTCATCTTCACTGTCTGAAGTGATTTTGGAGCCCAAATAAAGAAAATCTGTCACTGCTTCCACTTTTTCCCCTTCTATTTGCCATGAAGTGATGGGACTGGATGCCATGATTTTAGTTTTCTGGATAATGAGTTTCAAGCCAGTTTTTTCACTCTCCTCTTTCACTTTTATCAAGAGACTCTTTAGTTCCTCTTTGCTTTCAGCCATAAGAGTGGTGTCATCTGCATATCTGAGGTTGTTGATATTTCTACCAGCCATTTTAATTCCAACTTGTGATTCATCCATCCCAGCATTTCACATGATGTTCTCAGCATATAAGTTAAATAAGCAGGATCACAATATATAGCCTTAACATACTTCTTTTCCAATTTTGAACCAGTCCATTGTTGCATGTCCTATTCTAACTGTTGCTTCTTGACCTGTATACAGGCTTCTCAGGAGACAGGCAAGGTGGTCTGTTATTCTGATATCTTTAAGAATTTTCCACAGTTTGTTGTGATCCATACAGTCAAATGCTTTAGTATAGGCAATGAAGCAGAAGTAGATTTTTTTTTTAATTCCCCTGCTTTTACTATGATCCAAAGGATGCTGGCAGTTTGATCTCTGGTTCCTCTACCTTTTTTAAATCCAGCTTGTACATCTGGAAGTTCTCAGTTCATGTACTGTTGAAACCTATCTTGAAGGATTTTGAGCATTAACTTGCTAGCATGTGAAATGAGTGCAATTGTACAGTAGTTTGAACATTCTTTGGTATTGCCTTTCTTTGGGATAGGAACAAAAATGGACCTTTTCCAGTCATGTGGCCACTGCTGCATTTTCCAAATTTGTGGGCATATTGAGTACATCACTTTAATAGCATCATCTTTTAGGATTTGAAGTAACTCAGCTGAAATTTCATCACCTCCACTAGTTTTTTTTTTCATAGCAATGCTTCCTAAGGCTCACTTGACTTCACACTCCAAGATGTTTGGTTTTAGGTGAGTGACCACACCATCATGGTTATCCATGTCATTGAGACCTTTCTTGTATAGTTCTTCTGTGTATTCTAGCCATCTCTTCCTAATCTCTTCTGCTTCTGTTTTGTCCTTATCATTTTCAGCCCTTTGTCATGCCCATCCTTGCATGAAATATTCCCTTGATATCTCCAATTTTCTTGAAGAAATCACTAGTCTTTTCCATTCTGTTGTTTTCCTATGTTTCTTTACATTGTTCACTTAGGAAGTCTTTCTTATCTCTCCTTGCTACTCTCTAGAAGTCTCCATTCAGTTGGGTATATCTTTCCCTTTCTCCCTTGATTTTTGGTTCTCTTCTATCCCCAGTTATTTGTAAAGCCTTCTCAGACAACCACTGCCTTCTTGCATTTCCCTTTCTTTGGGATGGTTTTGGTCACTGCCTCCTGTACAATGTTAAGAACCTCCATCCATAGCTCTTCAGGCATTCTGTCTACCAGATCTAATCCTTTGAATCTACTCATCACCACCACTGTATAAGGGATTTTATTTAGGTCATACTTAAATGACCTAGTGGTTTTCCCTACTTTCTTCAATTTAAGCCTGAATTTTGCTATTATGAGCTCATGATCTGAGCCACAGTCAATTCCAGGTCTTGTTTTTGCTGACTCTGTGGAGCTTCTACATCTTTACCTGCAAAGAATATAATCAGTCTGATTTCAGTATTGACCATCTGGTGATGTCCATGTGTAGAGTCATCTCTTGGGTTGTTGGAAAAGGGTCTTTGTTATGACCAGCATGTTATCTTGACAAAACTCTTGTTAACCTTTGCCCTGCTTCATTTTGCAATTCAAGGCCAAACTTGCCTGTTATTCTGGGTATCTCTTGTCTTCCTACTTTCACATTCCAATACCCTATGATGAAAAGGACATCTTTTTTTGGTGTTAGTTCTAGAAGGTCTTGTAGGTCTTCATAGAATCTTTCAAATTTGGCATCACTGGTTGGGGCACAGGATTGGATTACTGTGATGTTGAATGGTTTGCCTTGGAAATGAACTGAGATCATTCTGCTATTTTTGAGATTGTTCCCATGTACTGCATTTTGGACTCTCTTGTTGACTATGAGGGCCATTCCATTTCTTCTAAGGGATTCTTGCCCACTGTAGTAGGTATAATGATCATCTGAATTAAATTCACCCAGTCCTATCCATTTTAGTTCACTGATTCCTAAGATGTTGATGTTCAATCTGCCATCTCCTGCTTGACCATGTCCAATTTGCCTTGATTCATGGACCTAACATTCCAGGCTCCTATGCAGTATTTTCCTATAGAGTATCAGACCTCACTTTCACCACCAGACACATCCATAACTGAGCATTGTTTCTGCTTTGGCCTAGCATTTCATTCTTTCTGGAGCTATTTGTAATTGCCTGCCATGCTTCCCCAGGTAGCTCGGCTGGTAAAGAATCTGCCTACAATGCAGGAGACCCCAGTTTGATTCCTGGGCCAGGAAGATCCTCTGGAGAAGGAATAGGCTACCCACACCAGTATTCTTGGACTTCCCTCATGGCTCAGCTGGTAAAGAATCTGCTTGCAATGCAGGAGAACTGGGGTCGATCCCTGGGTTGGGAGATCCTCTGGAGAAGGGAAAGGCTACCCACTCCAGTATTCTGGTCTGGAGAATGCCGTTGACTGTACATAGTTCATGGGGTCACAAACAGTCAGACATGACTGAGCGACTTTCACTTTCACTTCCCCACTAGCATATTGGATGTCTTCTGACCTAGGAGGAGTGCTCATCTTCTGGTGTCATATCTTTTTGCCTTTTCATACTGTCCATAGGGTTCTCCAGCAAGAATACTGGAGTGGGCTGCCATTTTCTCCTCCAGTTGAGCATGTTTGTCAGAACTCTTCACTATGACCTGTCCAGCTTAGGTGGCCATGGATGGCATGGCTCATAGCTTCATTACATTATGCAAAGCCATTTTCCATGATGCTGTGATCCACAAAGGGGGGCTGGATAATAGATATGTTTTAAAGGTAATGCCATGGGATTTGCTCATGGATTAGATAGTGAGAGGAGTTGAAGATGGCTCTAAGTGTTTGGTTTAAGCAATCAGAAAGATGGAGATTTCATAACTTGGAGAACACAAAACCAAAGAGTGGACTTAGAAAGATCAAGAACTCTAATTTTTAAAAAAGTGGAATTTGGACTTCTGCTTTCCTGTCTGGGGTTTAAGAAACATAGAAGTCATCACTCCACTCTAACATATAAAAAACTGCAAAATCAACAACTCTTCTTACCTCCATCACAGAAATGATGTCACAGCCACCTCCCCCCCATTGCCCCTCAAATTGGGGAGACAGGCAAGTACACAGAGAAGCAAGTACACTGGAGAGGGAACCCATAAGCAGTAACTTCCACAGGAACCAGTGCAGTGTAGGAAAACTTGCCCTGTAATTGATGAATTGCTGGAGGCTCAGTGTGGGAAAGTTTGAGAGTTTAAAACTCCAGGGGCCCCACTCATGAGGTACCCCAGGAGCCCTACAGATCCTCACAGTGAATATCAGAAAAAATTCTCTTCATGATTCCAGCAGAGGACAAAAAAAGAAACCCTTTGAAAATATGCTAGAGAATTCTGATTTTAAGGCCTATCCTCGGGTAAAACTATTTTACCAGAGCCTAATTTTCTGGGGTCTTATCAGAATCCAACCTATATGAGGGAAGGGAAATACACAACTGCAGCCCATCCTGTCTCCTGTAGGGAAGAAGAATATTGAGAAGCACTGGTAAAATTCACAGTTCAGGGATACAGGCTCTCTATGAGACTGAGATCTAACTATAGGACTTGTTAGCATTATAGAATGCTTCCCCTCCCCACCACACCTTACCACAGCATTACTAAAGGCCTTTTATTTGGTATCTCATATCCACCTTTCAACAAAAAACTTTAGAAAACATACTAGCAGAGGAAAAAAAAAAAAACAGTTTAAAGAGTATTAGAACTGGAGTCAGAAATGGCAGCTATGATATGGTGGGATGTATTCAGTGATAGATGCAAATAATCAATAAATTTCTGTCTGCCCTTCTCCCAGCTTTTTATGCAACTTTGCCTCCAATGAGCTACAACTGTCTGTTGTGACCTATTGTCCTCAGCGTACCAGAACCACTTGTGCAGAAAGCTGAAAGTATCTGGGTTTTTCATTCTCACCACCATGCCCACACCCTTATTCTGCATCCAGTCCTTTGCAAGTGACAGATGGCCTGGCAGGATGACAGCCCAGCTTAGTTGCCTTGATTTGGGACTGTTTACACCCTTGCAGCATCAGGCTAGGGTACCCACCCCCCTTCTGTTCATATTTACCCTGTTTCTCCAGAGACTGCTTCTCAAATACAGGAGTCCTTCTGAGAAACTTGACCTGAAACACTTTGGTAGTAAGTTTTCACAGCACCTTGTACTTCTGCTTCCTATTACTCAACTCATAGGCAATTACTTGTGCAAAACCTATTTTCCCTGAAGTGTGTGAACTATATGAGTGACTGTGTTGTCCTCACTGCTGTATCTTGAGCATCCAGCCTTGTTAGTGGCACATAAATTCAAATACATGTTGGATTATAAATGAATGAATGAACAAACCAAGAGCGTCAAGATTAATTAGTGAATTAGTGGCATGTTTGTAATGTTTTTAAAGGAAACAATGCTTTATTGCCTCTAAGTAGAGTTAGTGAATTAACCTAAGATAGATAAGCCAGACTTACTGCTGAAAAAGTCCTTACAAATATGCTTGTCAGTTTTTAGCCTTCTGGACCTTCTTTATATTTTCAACTCTGATCACTTTGCTTAAAAGAGAAGACAGAAGCAAGAAAGGGGCTAAGTAGGTACCAGTTACACAAGATACGTGGTTGTCTTAGTCCTTCTTCCCCTTAGGTTCCATCCTCATAGCAATGATCAATTGAACAATGTTCAGAATATCAGATTCTTTGAACAAAATCAGCAAGACACAACTAACGGTTCAAGTCCCAGTCATCACCTCTGCTGCTCAAGTTTGCTAAGTGAAGCCTCAACAAATGGTTCAGGTCATCAGAGCAATAAATTCAGGAGAGAAAATGTGTGCATTAATCCACCTGTTCATCTGAAGGAAAAGGAAGTAACTGGTTGTCTGTGTGTGTTCTCACTCACTTAAGACACCAAATGGCAACAAGTATTTCCCGAATAATGTTAAGGCAAAGAATACAGAAGAGAAGTACACACAGAAAAAAAAAGTTGATTCTTCCTGCCCTTCTGCCTAGAATTTTAAAAGGCAAACTGAACAAATGTGAATTTTTCATTTTTAAATCTTTTTTTAAGTTGTCTTCTTCCTCTGTGAGTTGAATATTTCATTCATCCAATATAAATGCCAATTTTGAGTTGTAACATGGAAAAAGATGTGTTCAGTATTCATAAGACCTTGACTCCAATGTGTACCATATTCCCTTGGGGAGCTAAGGAACATTGCTCAAGATGAAAGAAATTGTCCTGCTCTGAGTTGAAGAGAGTCCTGAGGAGAGAAAAGTCAATGTATATTGTCTGCAAAGATGTCTTCTTTATAAAAGCCTCATGCTGACATTTTGAAAAAGTTATATCATCTCAGAAAAGAAGGAGAACTATGTTTGACTTTGTGTGCTAAAGGAAGAGAGAATTCAGTAACTAAATCTCTGTTTCATCATTTATGCAAATTAACTATTGATTTTAACTCAATAACTAAATCTTTGTTTCCCCATAAATGCAAATTACTGTATTAAAATATAATGTATTTAATCCAAACTTAGATGAAATGTTTATTCACATAGTACATGTGAAAAGAAATAAAAATCCTTAGTTCATGGCAGTGTTGTTTTATTTTTGTTTTGCTTTTATGGTAGTTGATTTCAGTTCAGTTCAGCTCAGTCGCTCACTTGTGTCTGACTCTTTGCGACCCCAAGAATCACAGCATGCCAGGCCTCCCTGTCCATCATCAACACCCGGAGTTTACCCAAGCCCATGTCCATCAAGTCGGTGATGCCATCCAGCCATCTCATCCTCTGTCATCCACTTCTCCTCCTGCCCCCAATCTCTCCAGAATCAGGGTCTTTTCAAATGAGTCAGTTCTTCGCATCAGGTGGCCAAAATATTGGAGTTTCAGCTTAAACATCAGTCCTACCAATGAACACCCAGGACTGATCTCCTTTAGGATGGACTGGTTGGATCTCCTTGCAGTCCAACGGACTCTCAAGAGTCTTCTCCAACACCACAGCATCATTCTCCAAAGCATCAATTCTTCGGCCCTCAGCTTTCTTCACAGTCCAACTCTCACATCCGTACATGACCACTGGAAAAACCATAGCCTTGACTAGATGGACCTTTGCTGGCAAAGTAATGTCTCTGTTTTTTAATATGCTATCTAGTTTGGTCATAACTTAGTTGATTTAGAATTTCCTTAATGCTGTTCCTGTAGCTTTGGTTGACATTTGATAGACAGCTTGAAGGTTACATTTTTAAGTTCCTGAATATATACTCTGATTCTTTCAAAAATTGGTTAATGAGCTTATGAAAGGATGACACTGGACTGGTTATTGGAAATAAATAAATCAGGAATGGAAAATAAAGACTGAAGAAAAAGTCCTTGTCATGGAGATGAATGTTGTTTATATGACTGAACTCCTCAACTTCAGGACCTCCTGTCAGCCTACAGAAGGTCAAATGTGGTAAGTTTAAACACACTAAAATGGGGGAAAAAAAACATCAGTACTTCATTATATGAGACTCAGTTCAGTTCAGTTCAGTCGCTCAGTCGTGTCCAATTCTTTGCGACCCCATGAACTGCAGCCAGGCCTTCCGGTCCATCACCAACTCCCGAAGTTTTCTCAAACTCATATCCATTGAGTCGGACAGGAGTCCAACTCATGTCAGACTTTGTTTCATCTTTGTTGACAAAGTGATGTCTCTGCTTTTTAATATACTGTTTAGGTTGGTCATAATTTTCTTTCCAAAGAGTAAGCGTCTTTTAATTTCACAGCTTCAATCACCTGCAGTGATTTTGGAGCCCCAAAAAATAAAGTCAGCCACTGTTTCCACTGTTTCCCCATCTATTTGCCATGAAGTGATGGGACCAGATGCCATAACCTGTTTTCTGAATGTTGAGCTTTAAGCCAACTTTTTCGCTCTCCTCTTTCTCTTTCATCAAGAGGCTCTTTAGTTCTTCACTTTCTGCCATAAGGATGGTGTCATCTACATATCTGAGGTTATTGATATTTCTCCTGGCAATCTTGATTCCAACTTGTGCTTCTACCAGCCCAGCGTTTCTCATTATGTACTCTGCATATAAGTCAAATAAGCAGGCTAACATTTTTCAATTCTAAATTTTAGACTGAAATTTTCACTTGGAATTGTCTATATGAAATATTATTTGTTCATTAGACATTACACTTGGTAACATTTTACAGCAAATGCACAATCATTTCATGAAATGATACATGGTTAAATATTTGACACAGCTGAGTAAAGATGAAATGTTTCCTTGGTTTCTCTAATTTTCTTGAAGAGATCTCTAGTCTTTCCCATTCTATTGTTTTCCTCTATTTTTTTGTACTGATCACTGAAGAAGGCTTTCATATCTCTCCTTGCTCTTCTTTGGTACTCTGCATTCAAATTGATATATCTTTCCTTTTCTTCTTTGCTTTTCACTTCTCTTCTTTTCACAACTATTTGTAAGTCCTCCTCAGATAGCCATTTTGCTTTTTTGCATTTCTTTTTCTTAGAGATGGTCTTGATCCCTGTCTCCTATACAGTGTCACAAATCCCCACCCATACAGCCACTCTATCAGATCTAGTCCCTTAAATCTATTTCTCACTTCCACTGTATAGTCATAAGGGATTTGATTTAGGTCATACCTTAATAGTCTAGTAGTTTCCCGGACTTTCTTCAATTTAATTCTGAATTTGGCAATAAGGAGTTCATGATTTGAGCCACAGTCAGCTCTAGAGATCTCTTCAAGAAAATTAGAGATACCAAGGGAACATTTTATGCAAAGATGGGCTTGATAAAGTACAAACATGGTATGGACTTAACAGAAGCAGAAGATATTAAGAAGAGGTGGCAAGAATACACAGAACTGTCCAAAAAAGATCTTCATGAGCCAGGTAGTCACAATGGTGTGATCACTCACCTAGAGCCAAGCATCCTGGAATGTGATGTTTGGGCCTTAGGAAGCATCACTATGAACAAAGCTAGTGGAGGTGTTGGAATTCCAGTTGAACTATTTCAAATCCCAAAAGATGATGCTATGAAAGTGCTGCACTCAATATGCCAGCAAATTTGGAAAACTCAGCAGTGGCCATAGGACTAGAAAAGGTCATTTTTTATTTCACTCCCAAAGAAAAGCAATTCCAAAGACTGCTCAAGCTACCACACAATTGAACTCATCTCACATGCTAGTAAAGTAATGCTCAAAATTCTCCAAGCCAGGCTTTAGCAATATGTGAACCGTGAACTTCCAGATGTTCAAGCTGGTTTTAGGAAAGACAGAGGAACCAGAGATCAAATTGCCAACATCTGATGGATCATGGAAAAAGCAAGAGAGTTCCAGAAAAACATCTACTTCTGCTTTATTGACTATGCCAAAGCCTTTGACTGTGTGGATCACAATAAACTGTGGAAAATACTGAAAGAGATGGGAATACCAGACCACCTGATCTGCCTCTTGAGAAATCATTATGCAGGTCAGGAAGTAATAGTTAGAACTGGACATGGAACAACAGACTGGTTCCAAATAGGAAAAGGAGTACGTCAAGGTTGTATATTGCCACCCTGCTTATTTAACTTCTATGCAGAGTACATCATGAGAAAGTCTGAGCTGGGTGAAGCACAAGCTTGAATCAAGATTGTCGGGAGAAATATCAATAACCTCAAATATGCAGATGACACCACCATTATGGCAGAAAGCAAAGAAGAATTAAAGAGCTCATTGTTGAAAGTGAAAGAGGAGAGTGAAAAAGTTGGCTTAAAACTCAGCATTCAGAAAACTAATATCATGGCATCCAGTCCCATCACTTCATGGCAAATAGGTGGAGAAACAGTGGAAACAGTGGCAGGCTTTATTTTTGGAGGGCTCCAAAATTACTGCAGATATTGATTGCAGCCATGAAATTAAAAGACACTCCTTGGAAGGAAAGTTATGACCAACCTAAAAGCATATTAAAAAGCAGAGACATTACTTTGCCAACAAAGGTCTGGCTAGTCAAGGCTACTGGAGAAGGAAATGGCAACCCACTCCAGTGTTCTTGCCTGGAGAATCCCAGGGACGGGGGAGCCTGGTGGGCTACCGTCTATGGGGTCGCACAGAGTCGGACACGACTGAAGCGACTTAGCAGCAGCAGCAGCAGCAGTCAAGGCTACGGTGTTTCCAGTAGTCATGTATGGATGTGAAAGTTGGACTGTAAAGGAAGCTGAGCACCAAAGAATTGATGCTTTTGAACTGTGGTGTTGGAGAAGACTCTTGAAAGTCCCTTGTATTGCAAGGAGATCCAACCAGTCTATCCTAAAGGAAATCAGTACAGAATATTCATTGGAAGGACTGATGTTGAAGCTGAAACTCCAATCCTTTGGCCACCTGATGCAAAGAACTGGCTCATTTGAAAAGACCCTGATGTTGGGAAAGATTGAAGGTGGGAGGAGAAGTGGATGACAGAGGATGAGATGGTTGGACGTCTTCACCAACTCAATGGACATGAGTTGGAGAAAACTCCTGGAGTTGGTGAAGGACAGGGAGGCCTGACGTGCTGCAGTCCTTGGGGTCCCAAAGAGGTGGACACAAGTGAGCAACTGAACTGAACTGAGTAAAGATGATTCTGTGAGCCATGCTTACATGGCAAATTCTGGTAATCTGAGTCATGTTAATGACAATTTTAAATGACCAAAAGTAGAGACCACTTTATTTTTCTAAATGGGTGTTTTCTCAGCCAGGCTTTTGTTAAGAACTAGATGGTAGAAAAATTAGATTTATACTCTTCAACTGGTGTTTGAGAAACAAATGTCTGTACTGACCGTGCACTGAAGAAAGCTCCACATGCTTTGGAAACCAAATGAGTAGGTGCGTAGACTGATTTTTTCTCAAAAGAGTTGGTGAAGAATCTGCCATTCTCTTTTGGATAAACTAATGATCCATTGATGCCCACAGGTGAGTGTTTCTTAGAAAGCCAATAAGTGGTATTATAAAAAAAAAATTAGATATGATCCAACACTTAAATAAGTCATGTAATTTATATTCTCACATGACAAGAAAAGGGTTTTTACCTAACATCACTTTTGCTTTGGGAGCAAATGCAATGATGCTGGTGATGAGATTTCCGTCACTACAGAACACTGTATGCTTTGGTCATGACAACAACAATAATAGCAATGATAATAGTATTATTTATTGCAAGCTTATTTGTGTATGAAGCACTGTTGCCAGTGATTTACACATAACAACATATAAACTTCACCAAAAAAAGTAAACTTGGCATTATTACCCCAATTTTATGAAAGAAACTACTGAAATATGAAGGTCACAGAGCTAGCAAGGGTTGGAGCCTAGACAGTCTGATTTCAAATACTGATCTCTTAACCAATTTGCTAAAAATGAACAACTATAAGAATTATAATGGGAGAAACAAACTTATCAGCAGATAATCACATGATTGTCTACATTGGAAACTCAGCAGGATACCACAAATTAACCATTTTATCCAGTGTTACTTGATAAAAGATCAACAAAGGAAAATACGTAGAGTTCCTATATCTCTGTAATAACCAACTAGAGAGGAAAAGTAATAGAAAAGAGATCCCATTCACAAAGTTGAAAATAACTGTAGAGCATCTCAGAATAAACATAACATAGATGTTTGAGACCTTCATGAATTAAACAGCAAAGCATTATAAAAGGATATAAATAAATCTGAATAAATTTAAAGATGAATGGCTGAGAAAAAAATCAATACTCTATTCCAAAAAGATTGATATAGATTCAATTCCAATTAAATTCCCAAGCAGGACTTCTACGAAAATTGATCAATTAATCTCTAAAACTAATATGGAATAGTGAGTCGAGACTAAAGAAAAATAAGATATCAAGATATAAAAATGGCACTGTCATATACTTAGAGAATGAACTTATGGTTGCTGGTGGAAAGAAGGGGGAAGGGATAGTTAAGGAGTACACACCGAAATATTTAAAATGGATAAGCAACAAGGACCTACTGTATATCACATGGAACTCTTCTCAATGTTATTTGGCAGCCTGGATGGGAGGGGAATTTGGGGGAGAATGGATACATGTATATGTATGACTGAGTCCCATCGCTGTTTACCTGAAACTATCATGACCTTGTTAATTGGCTATCAATTCAGTTCAGTTCAGTCGCTCAGTCGTGTCCAACTCTTTGCGACCCCATGAATCACAGCACGCCAGGCCTCCCTGTCCATCACCAACTTGCAGAGTTCAATTAAAACTCATATCCATCAAGTCAGTGATGCCAACCAGCCTTCTCACCCTCTGTCGTCCGCTTCTCCTCCTGCACCCAATCCCTGCCAGCATCAGGGTCTTTTCCAATGACTCAACACTTCACATAAGGTGGCCAAAGTATTGGAATTTCAGCTTTAGCATCAGTACTTCCAAAGAATACCCAGGACTGATCTCATTAAGAATGGACTGGTTGGATCTCCTTACAGTCCTAGGGACTCAAGGGTGATGTCATCTGAATATCTGAGGTTATTGATATTTCTCCGGGAAATCTTGATTCTAGCTTGTGCTTCTTCCAGCCCAGCGTTTCTCATGATGTACTCTGCATAGAAGTTAAATAAGCAGGGTGACAATATACAGCCTTGACTTACACCTTTTCCTACTTGGAACCAGTCTGTTGTTCCATGTCCAATTCTAACTGTTGCTTCCTGACCTGCATACAGATTTCTCAAGAGGCAGGTCAGGTGGTCTAGTATTCCCATCTCTTTCAGTATTTTCCACAGTTTATTGTGATCCATACAGTCAAAGGCTTTGGCATAGTCAATCAAGCAGAAATAGATGTTTTTCTGGAACTCTCTTGCTTTTTCCATGATCCATCAGATGTTGGCAATTTGATCTCTGGTTCCTCTGCCTTTTCTAAAACCAGCTTGAACATCTGGAAGTTCACGATTCACGTATTGCTGAAGCCTGGCTTGCAGAATTTTGAGCATTACCTGACTAGCATGTGAGATGAGTGCAACTGTGAAGTAGTTTGGGCATTCTTTGGCATTGCCTTTCTTTGGGATTGGAATGAAAACTGACCTTTTCCAGTACTGTGGCCACTGCTGAGTTTTCCAAATTGCTGACATGTTGAGTGCAGCACTTTTATAGCATCATCTTTCAGGATTTGAAATAGCTCAACTGGAATTCCATCATCTCCACTAGCTTTGTTCCTAGTGATGCTTTCTAAGGCCCACTTGACTTCACATTCCAGGATATCTGACTCTAGGTAGTGATCACACCATCGTGATCATCTGGGTCGTGAAGATCTTTTTTGTACAGTTCTTCTGTATATTCTTGTCACATCTTCTTAATATCTTCTGCTTCTGTTAGGTCCATACCATTTCTGTCCTTTATCGAGCCCATCTTTGCATGAAGTGTTCCCTTGGTATCTCTAATTTTCTTGAAGAGATCTCTAGTCTTTCCCATTCTGTTGTTTTCCTCTATATCTTTTAACTGATTGCTGAGTACCCCAACACAAAATAAAAATTTTTTTAAAGAAAATAATCTTGCTCACAAAACACCTTCAGTCAATTTTTTTTTATTGAAGTATAGTTGTTTTACAATTTTGTGTTAATTTCTCCTGCCCACCAAAGTGATTCAGTTCATGTATATATCAGTTCAGTTCAGTCGCTCAGTGGTGTCCGACTCTTTGTGACCCCATGAATCGCAGCACACAAGGCCTCCCTGTCCATCACCATCTCCCGGAGTTCCCCCAAACTCACGTCCATCGAGTCAGTGATGCCATCCAGCCATCTCATCCTCTGTTGTCCCCTCTTCCTCCTGCCCCCAATCCCTCCCAGCATCAGAGTCTTTTCCAATGAGTCAGCTCTTCACATGAGGTGGCCCAAGTACTGGAGTTTCAGCTTTAGCATCATTCCTTCCAAAGAACACCCAGGGCTGATCTCCTTCAGAACGGACTGGTTGGATCTCCTTGAAGTCCAAGAGACCTCAAGAGTCTTCTCTAACACCACAGTTCAAAAGCATCAATTCTTTGGCACTCAGCTTTCTTCACAGTCCAACTTTCACATCCATACATGACCACTGAAAAAACCATAGCCTTGACTAGATGGACCTTTGTTGGCAAAGTAATGTCTCTGCTTTTCAATATGTTATCTAGGCTGGTCATAACTTTCTTTCCAAGGAGTAAGCGTCTTTTAATTTCACGGCTGCAGTCACCATCTGCAGTGATTTTGGAGCCCAGAAAAATGAAGTCTGACACTTTCCACTGTTTCCCCATCTATTTCCCCTGAGGTGATGGGACTGGATGCTATGATCTTCGGTTTCTGAATGTTGAGCTTTAAGCCAACTTTTTCACTCTCTTTTTTCACTTTCACCAAGAGGTTTTTTTGTTCCTCTTCACTTTCTGCCATAAGGTTATATATATGTATATATAAGCTAAGTTGCTTCAGTCATGTCTAACTCTTAGGACATTATGGACTGTAGCCAGCCAGTCTCCTCTGTCCATGGAATTTTCCAGGCAAGAATACTGTAGTGGGTTGCCACTTCCTCCTCCATGGGATCTTTCTGACCTAGGAATCCAACCTGCGTCTCTTATGTCTCTTGCATTGGCACGTGGGTTCTTTACCACTAGCACTACAGTTACATATATACAAGTTCTTTTCATATTCTTCCCCGTTATGTTTTATCACAGGGTATTGAATATAATTATCTGTGTTATACAGTGAGATCTTGATATTTATCCAAAACACTTTTAGTCTTAGTGTTAAGATATCTGTTTTGTATTTTACATACTGCAGATTTCCTAAAATTAATCAAATTCTATTTTTTAAAGAGGCAGAGCAATTAAGTAAGACAGCCAGCATTGGTGAAGCACATGGAAAGGACATGATCAACCATTGATTCATGAGCTATACCCAGGCAATCAGAAGCCCCTTGCTCCCCTCCCCTGTCCTTTAGATACACTTTCTTCCCTAGCCATTCCAACAGCTAGAGCCATTTGCAAGGATTCAGTCTTCAAAGTGATGATTTATTAAGATCACCTGGACTAATTGGAACAAGATGGCGGAGGAGGAGGTGGACATGGAGTACATCTCTCAGCACAGATACGTCAGGAATATACCTTCAGACACAGAAGTGCATGCGGAATGCCAGCTGAGAGCAGACAGGAGTACCTGACCAGTGGAAAAAAATATATAGACCCACACAAAACTCGATAGGATAAAGGAACCAGGGGGAAAACAGGAATGTCAGTAGGACTGGACTTAACCTCGGTGGGTGGGAGAACTGAAGCAAGGGTCCAATCCCCACAACGGGACAATTGCCTGAGTCAGAGAAATATTTAAGGCTGAGAGTGAAACAGCTCATCTGCGGCAGCCTAAATGGAATGAGAATCAGACAGTCCTTTCCACAGCCACACATAATCTGGACAGGAACACTGGTGTCCTAGAAGGGCAGTGGCTGGGAGATAGAATTAAGGGATTGCTGAACAATCCCAGGGCAAGGGCTGCTGTTGACTGCAGAGAGACTGATTGAGGGGATGTGAGGGAGCAGATTGTGGTGGGAAATACTGGTGGAGGAAAACCAGGCAGCCATGGAAGCAAGACAATACTGCTGAGTCACACGTAGGGGGTAAAGACATCACCAGAGTCTCTCTCTCCCCACATGCCAGTATATGAACATAGATGCAAAAATCTTCAACAAAATTTTAGCAAACAGAATTCAGCAACACATCAAAAAGCTCATACACCATGATCAATCTGGGTTTATTCCAGGGATGCAAGGAATCTTCAATATATGTAAATCAATCAATGTGATACACTATATTAACAAATTAAAAGATAAACTCCATATGATCATCTCAATAGATGCAGAAAAAGCCTTTGAAATATTCAGCATGTATTTATAAGTAAAACTCTTCAAAAAATGGGCATAGAAGGAACC
Organism: Cephalophus harveyi; assembly: GCA_006410635.1. Lineage (NCBI taxonomy): Eukaryota > Metazoa > Chordata > Mammalia > Artiodactyla > Bovidae > Cephalophus > Cephalophus harveyi. Next base: position 106,326 of record SJYT01049463.1, read on the forward strand.
TACCTCAACATAGTAAAGGCCATATATGATAAGGATACAGTAAACATTATTCTCAATGGTGAAAAACTGAATGCATTCCCCCTAAGATCAGGAATGAGACAAAGGTGTCCACTTTCACCACTATTATTCAACATAGTTCTGGAAGTCCTAGCTACAGCAATCAGAGAACAAGAAATAAAAGGAATCCAGATCAGAAAAGAAGAAGTAAAACTTTCACTGTTTGCAGATGACATGATACTGCATATAGAAAGCCCTAAAAATAGTATCAGAAAATTACTAGAGCTAATCAGTGAATTTAGCAAATTTAGGATACAAAATCAATACACAGAAATCATTTGAATTTCTACATACTAACAATGAAAAACCAGAAAAGGAAATTAAGGGATCAATCCCATTCACCACTGCAATAAAAAGAATTAAATCTATAAGAATGAACTTACCTAAGGAGACAAAAGAACTGTACACAAAAAATTATAAGACACTGATGAAAGAAATCAAAGACAACCTAAACAGATGAGAGATGGTCCATGTTCCTGGGTAGGAAGAATCAATATTGTGAAGATGACTATACTACCAAACACAATCTGCAGATTTAATGCGATCCCTATCAAATTACCAGTGACATTTTTCACAGAACTTGAACAAAAAATTTCACAGCTCATATGGAAACACAAAAGACCCTAAATAGCCAAAGAAGTCTTGAGAAAGAACAATGGAACTGGAGGAATCAACCTTCCTGACTTCAGATTACACTACAAAGCTACAGTCATTAAGACAGTATGGTACTGGCACAAAAACAGAAATATAGACCAATGGAACAAGATAGAAAGCCCTGAAATAAACTCATGCACCGGTAGGTACCTTATTTTTTACAAAGAAGGCAAGAATATAAAATGGGGCAAAGACAGCCTCTTCAATAAATGGCACTGGGAAAACTGGACAGCTACATGTAAAAGAAAGAACACTTTCTAATGCCATACACAAAGATAAACTAAAAATGGGTTAAAGACCTAAATGTAAGACTAGAAACTGTAAAACTCTTAGAGGAAAGCATAGGCAGAGCACTCGATGACATAAATCAAAGCAAGATCCTCTATGACCCACCTCCTAGAGTAATGGAGATAAAAACAAAAGTAAAAAAGTGGGATCTGATTAAACTTAAAAGCTTTTGCACAGCAAAGGAAACTATAAGCAAAGTGAAAAGACAACCCTCAGAATGGGAGAAAATAATAGCAAATGAAACAACTGACAAAGGATTAATTTCTAAAATATACAAGCAGCTCATACAACTCAACCCCAGAAAAACAAACAACCCAATCAAAGAGTGGGGGAAAGACCTAAACAGACTTTTCTCCAAAGAAGACATAAAGATGGCTAAAAAAAACACATGAAAAGGTGCTCAACATCGCTCATTATTAGAGAAATGCAAATCAAAGCTACAATGAGATATCACCTCACACTGCTCAGAATGACCCTCATCAAAAAGTCTACAAACAATAAATGCTGGAGAGGGTGTGGAGAAAAGGGAATGCTCTTGCACTGTCGGTGGAAATGTAAATGGATACAGCCGCTATGGAAGATGGCATGGAGATTCCTTTAAAAACTAGGAATAAAGCCACCGTATGACCCAGCAATCCCAGTCCTAGGGATATACCCTGAAGAAATCAGGGTTGAAAAAGACACATATATCCCATTGTTCATTGCAGCACTATTTACAGTAGCTAGAACATGGAAGCAACCTAGATGTCCATTGACAGATGAATGGATAAAGAAGTTGTGGTACATATACACAATGGAATATTACTCAACCATAAAAAGGAACACATTTGAGTCAGTTCTAATGATGCAGATGAACCTAGATCCTATTATGCAGAGTGAAGTGAGTCAGAAAGAGAAAGATAAATACTGTATTCTAATGCATATATACGGAATCTAGAAAAATGATACTGAAGAATTTATTTACAGGGCAGCAATGGAGAAGCAGACATAAAGAATAGACTTATAGACATGAAGACAGGGGAAGAGAGGATGAGATGTATGAAAAGAATAACGTGGAAACTTACATTACCATACGTAAAATAGATAGCTGACGGGTATTTGCTGTATGACTCAGGAAACTCAAAACAGGGGCTCTGTATCAACCTAGAGGGATGGGATGGGATGGGGAGGGAGTGGGGAGGGAGTTTCAAAAGGGAGGGGATATATGAATACCTATGGCTGATACGTGTTGAGGTTTAACAGAAAACAGCAAAATTCTGTAAAGCAATTATCCTTCAATAAAAAATAAATTAATTTTTAAAAAATCACCTGGTCCTAATACACAATTGAACACCAGTTAAGGCCACGATGTAAACTCAAAATGTGGTGGTGGGCATAGAGATTGACTGGCTTGGTGGCCTTGCAAAACAAGCCTCATACGTAAGTTCTCTTGTTTATTGAATCTACCACCTCCAAGTCTGGAGTGGTCTGCCTTTTTCTTCCATCTCTCAATGACTTCCATGTACAGGAAACAATTTGTGAACTGTTGGCAAACCAGTTAGGAGATGGGAGAAATGGGCCTTGGTAAAGGGGTGTCCACAGAGAAAAATCCCAAGTTGGTCTTTGGCCTCTGTGTTCTTTAGATGCTTGTAGATTGCTGTGTGTATAGGGACTCCCTGAAAATGCTGGCTGAAATAATGTGCTTCTTCAAGGAACAGGGTGGAGTGCACTTCAGCAAAGAAAACTGCATGGCTGCACATTAGGCTGGGCTCTGCTGTGGGCAGTTCTATGATCACTGATACCCAACCAGAGGCAGAAGTTTGGGTTAGAAATTTGGAAGGAGGGCTGTGATTAGAGAAGAATGTGTGGGTGTCCACTACTCTGGCAGTTCAAAGCTGGCAAATAAAATGGGAAAACTGGATAAATTGGAGACATTTATGTGCTGTTTTGCAAAGCTAGAAGGGTAAAAGTTGCAATTGATCATGGTATGAGTGCTGATGATAAAACAGGTTGGGGTGCCAGGAGATGGAATCTTTGTGAAAATGAGTCCAGAGGAAGATGCTGTGGTGTTTGACAGAAAGGATGACACTTCAATAGATGCAGCAGACTGGGTGCATAGAAAAACACCCACTGTAGCCCCTGGGTGGATGGCATATTGCCAAGAATGCCAGATTTCCACTGAAGTATTGGGCCAGCCAAAAGATTCATTTGCGTTTTACTTTCACATTGTATGGGAAACCCTGCACAAACTTTTTGGCCAACCCAATGCAGTGACTTGGTTAATGCAATGATAGCTTGTTCTGTGTGTTCTAAACAACAGCCAAGGCAACTATCAAAGGAGTCTGAGGTTGCCCACCAAGGTTCGCAACATGCAAGGGATTGGCAGGTTATATTAGGCAGACCAGTCCCTCTGAGTAAAGTGCTAAATGTGCCTTAGTTTGTGTGGACAGCGTGTCTGGCCTATCCCAGCTTGCCATCACTAGGGACTAGAGAAGCTGAGTACCATGTATGAATACCCTCCTCTACTAAATGGTGATTGGGATCGCATTTCAAAGGTCATGATGTGTTATTGTTGTTTAGTCACTAAGTCGTGTCGCTCTTTGTGACCCCATGCACTGAAGTGTGCCAAACTTCCCTGTCCTTCACTATCTCCCTGAGTATGCTAAAACTCATGTCCATTGAGTCAGTGATGCCATCCAGTCATCTCATCCTCTGTCATCCCCTTCTCCTCCTGCCTTCAATCTTTCCCACCATCAGGGTATTTTCCAATGAGTTGGCTCTTTGCATCAGGTGGCCAAAGTATTGGAGCTTCAGTTTCAGTATCAGTATTTCCAGTGAATATTCAGGGTTGACTTCCTTTAGGATTGACTGGTTTGATTTCCTTGCAGTCCAAGGGACTCTCAAGAGTATTCTCCAGCACCAAAATTCAAAAGCATCAGTTCTTCCACACTCAGCTTTCTTTATAAAGACTTAAGTGAACACCCAAACTGATCCAATCCCCAGTCCAAGGGACTTAATAAATTAGTGGTTTGGCTCTTGGTGGAAAAAAAAAAAAAATGTGTTATTTCCTTTAAGTATTGATGAAGAAGAACTATAGGCCCTCTTGACAAAAGTGAAAGAGGAGAGTGAAAAAGTTGGCTTAAAGCTCAACATTCAGAAAACTAAGATCATGGCATTCAGTCCCATCACTTCATGGCAAATAGATGGGGAAACAGCGGCTGACTTCATTTTGGGGGGCTCCAAAATCACTGCAGATGGTGATTGCAGCCATGAAATTAAAAGACACTTACCCCTGGGAAGGAAAGTTATGACCAACCTAGACAGCATTTTAAGAAGCAGAGATATCACTTTGCCAACAAAAGTCCGTCTAGTCAAGGCTATGGTTTTTCCAGTGGTCATGTATGGATGTGAGAGTTGGACCATAAAGAAAGCTGAGTGCCAAAGAATTGAGGCTTTTGAACTCTAGTGTTGGAGAAAACTCTTGAGAGTCCTTGGACTGCAAGGAGATCCAACCAGTCCATCCTAAAGGAAATAAGTCCTGGGTGTTCATTGGAAGGACTGATGTTTAAGCTGACACTCCAATACTTTGGCCACCTGATGTGAAGAGCTGACTCATTTGAAAAGACCCTGATACAGTGGAAGTGAGAAATAGATTTAAGGGCCTAGATCTGATAGATACAGTGCCTGATGACCTATGGAATGAGGTTCATGACATTGTACAGGAGACAGGGATCAAGGCCATCCACATGGAAAAGAAAACCAAAAAAGCAAAATGGCTGTCTGGGGAGGCCTTACAAATAGCTGTGAAAAGAAGAGAAGTGAAAAGCAAAGGAGAAAAGGAAAGACGTAAGCATCTGAATGCAGAATTCCAAAGAATAGCAAGAAGAGATAAGAAAGCCTTCCTCAGTGATCAATGCAAAGAAATAGAGGAAAACAACAGAATGGGAAAGACTAGAGATCTCTTCAAGAAAATTAGAGATACCAAGGGAACATTTCATGCAAAGATGGGCTCGATAAAGGATAGAAATGGTATGGACCTAACAGAAGCAGAAGATATTAAGAAGAGGTGGCAAGAATACACAGAAGAACTGTGCAAAAAAGATCTTCATGACCCAGATAATCATGATGGTGTGATCACTCATCTAGAGCCA
>SJYT01049463.1:112214-125237 GCA_006410635.1 Cephalophus harveyi
TGAAGCTGAAACTCCAGTACTTTGGCCACCTCATGCAAAGAGTTGACTCAATGGAAAAGACTTTGATGCTGGGAGGGATTGGGGGCAGGAGGAGAAGGGGACGACCGAGGATGAGATGGCTGGATGGCATCACCGACTCGATGGACGTAAATCTGAGTGAAGTCCGGGAGTTGGTGATGGACAGGGAGGCCTGGCGTGCTGCGATTCATGGGGTCGCAAAGAGTCAGACATGACGGAGCGACTGAACTGAAATGAACCGATGCTGGGAACGACTGAGAGCAGGAGGAGAAGGGGATGACAGAGGATAAGATGGTTGGATTGCATCACCGACTCAATAGACATGGGTTTCGGTGGACTCTGGGAGTTGGTGATGTTCAGGGAGGCCTGGCATGCTGCAGTTCATGGTGTCTCAAAGAGTTGGACACGACTGAACAACTGAACTGAACTGAACTGATCTTCATATGTGGTTTTTCTTGCATTCACTTCTGTTGCTATTGTTTTATCTGCCTCTACTGCAGCCAGATAGCTGCCAAACGAGTCATCTCCATGCTAGTGGAAGTCCTTGCTGACCTCTTGGGGTGTCTATAAGATTGTAAGAGCCAGTTATGAGGCACATTGGGGAAGGTCTTCCATAGGACATGACTGCTGCTTGACCCATAATTTGGACCCAGGCAACTGGAGGCTCCTCACAGCCTCCCCTGTCCTTCAAATGAATGTTCTGCTCACTGTATCCACAGTGGGAGATATTTTCAAAGCTGTGGCCTTGAGAGAACAATATATTGAGACCATCTGGATGGTATACTTGAGTGAATCTCATTATGGCCTCTTTATGAACTTTTAAGGTTAAGGCAGGCTGGTGCAAAGATCTTCTCATCTTGCAACTGCACAAAAGAAGCCTCGTTAATTTCCATAAATGTTAAATAGCACCTACCAATCTAGAGTGTCCTGCTTCCTTCTTCCATCTTTCCTTTCCCTCCTTGTGCAGGAACTAGTATTCAAACCAACAATGAAATATTGGCATTAAAAAAATCAATGAACCAGAAGAGATCTAAAAACACAGAGGCATGGGTGTGCATACACACTTGTATATATTTATAAACTTGAAGAAGTGAAACTAAAAATAAGTGCAGAAGGATGGACTATTCACTAATTGATTCTGGAATATAATAGAGAAAACTTGATTCCTATCTTATAAAATGTAAAAATTAAAACTGATTAGATACACATATAAATAATACAATTTTTAAAATGCTTAGAATAAGTAGATTATAATAGTTTCAGGGTAAGAAGGCTTTTTGGAGGGATAGTTGACATACAATATTAAATAAGTTTCAAGTGTATAACATTTGTTGTTCATGTCTGACTCTTTGCAACCCCATGCACTGCAGTATCCAGGCTTCCCTGTTCTTCACTATCTTCTGCAGTTTACTCAAATTCATGTCCGTTGTGTCAGTGATGCCATCTAACCATTTCACCCTCTTCTGCCCTCTTCTCCTTTTGCCTTCAATCTTTCCCAGCATCAGGGTCTTTTTCAATGTGCAGCATAGTACGTAGTGTACAAAATAGTACGTAGTGTACAACATAATACGTAGTGTACAACATAGTATGTAGTGTACAACATAGATATTCACAATTAAAGGTTATATTCCATTTATAGTTATAAAATATTGGATATATCCCCTGTATTGTACAATGTTTTCTTGTAGCTTATTTTACACATGATAATTTGTAATTCATGCCCCATTGTTCCCTTGCCCCTCTCCCTTCCCTCTTCCCACTTATAGCCACTAGTTTTGTTCTCTAGATCTGTTTTCTTTGTGTTGTACTCATTAGTTACTTTTACTTCTTAGATTCCATTTCTGACTTATTTCACTTGGCATTATAGACCTCCAAGTTCATCCATGTTGATGCAAATGGCAAAATTTTATTCTTTTTTATGACTGTGTAATATTCCATCATGTGTGTGTATCCATTCTTTATCCATTTATCTGCCGATGAACACTTAGGATACATCCATAAATTGTCAATTGTAAATAATGCTGCTATGAACATAGGTGTGCATATATCTTTTCAAACTAGTGTTTTTTTCAGATACATACCTAGGTTTGGAATTGCTGGACCAGATGTTAGTTATAATTTTAGATTTTTTAGAAACTTCCATACTGTTTTCAACAGTGGCTATGCCAGTATACATTCCCCACAACAGTGTAGGAAGGTTCCCTCTATTCCAATCCTTGCCAACATTTATTTGTGTTCTTTTTGATGGTAGCCATTCTGACCAGTGTGATGTGATGTCTTTGCAGTTTTAATTTGCATTTCTCTGATTAATGATGCTGAGCATCATTTCATGTGCCTATTTGCCATCTGTAAGTCATTTTTGGAGAAATGTCTATTCACGTTTTCTGCACATTTTTGATCTGCTTGTTTTATTTCATTAGTTGTTGAGTTCTATGTATTCTTTGTATATCTTGGATATTAATCCATTATCAGTTATATCATTTGCAAATATTTTCTCCCATTCAGTAGATTGTCTTTTCACTTTGCTGGTGGTTTGCTTTGCTATCCATAGGTCCTGTATGTGTTTTTGTTTTTGTTTCCTTTGCCTTAGGAGACAGACAAAATATTGCTACAATTTATGTGAAAGAGTATTCCACCTATTCTTTCTTCTCAGAGTTTTGGGTCTTAAATTTAGTTCTTTAATCCATTTTGAGTTTATTTTTTGGTATAGTGTTAGAAGATATTTCATTCCTTTCCTTGTAGCTATTTGATTTTCCCAGTGCCACTTATTGAAGGGACTGTCATTTCACCATTGTATATTCTTATCACCATTGTCATAGATTAATTGACCATAAGTGAATGGGTTTATTTCTGGCTCTCTATTCTGTTCCATTGAGCTATGTGTCTATTTTATGCCTGTATAATACTGTTTTGATTACTGTATGCAATTATAAAGAAAATTGTTTCCTTAATTTCTCTGACAGTTCATTGCTAGTGTATAGAAATTCAACAGGTTTCTGTATATTTCATATTCTGTAAATTTATTGATGATCTTCAGTAGTTTTCTGTTAGCATCTTTAGAATTTTCTATGTATAATATTATGTCTTCTACAAACGGAGACAGCTTTCTTCCTTCTTTTCCAGTCTGGAATTATTTTTATTTCTTGTTGCTGTGACTAGGACGGATGGCTAGTACAATGCTGAGTAAAAGTGACAAGATTGGACATCATGGTCTTCTCCCTGATCTTATAGGAAACACTTTCAGCTTTTCACCATTGAGTATGATGTTTGCAGAGGATTTCTCAGATGAAGTCTTTATCATGTTGAGATGTGGTCCCTTTATGCCCATTTTCTGGAGAATTTTTATCCAGGAAAAATTTTTATCTAGGACATGTTAAATTTTGTCTAAAGCTTTTTCTGCATCTTTTGTTCTTCAATTTGTTGATGTGGTGTATCACATTGATTTTTTGTGAATATTGAAAACCCTTGCATCCCTGGTATATATGCCACTTAATCATGGGGTATGATCAACTTAACATACTGTTGGATTTGATTTGCTAATACTTTGTTGTAGATTTTTGCATCTGTCTCCATTAGCGATATTGGCTTGTAATTTTCTTCTTTGTGATATCATTATCTGGTTTTGGTATGAGAATGATACTGACCTTGGAGAATGAATTTGGATGAGTTCCTACCTCTGCATATTTTTGGAACAGTTTGTGAAAGTTAGGTGTTAACTCTTTAAATATTTGGTAGGAATCATCTGTGAAACCATCTAGTCCTAGACTTTTGTTTGTTGGGAGACTTTTTACTACTGACTGAATTTCATTATTGGCCATTAATTTGTTCATATTTTCTATTTCTTCCTGATAGTATTGAAAGATTGTTCATTTCTAAGAATTTGTCCATTTCTTCTAGACTGTCCATTTTATTTACATATATTTGTTGTAATGGTCTCTTATGATCNTCTAGATTGTCCATTTTATTTACATATATTTGTTGTAATGGTCTCTTATGATCCTCTGTATACCTGTGGTGTTAGGCTTGACTTCTCCTTTCTTGTTTTTTTATCTTATTGATTACAGCCTTCTCTAATTTCTTCTTGAGGAGTCTGGCTGAAGTTTAATCAGTTTTGTTCATCTTTTCACAGAACCACCTTTTAGTTTCATTGATCTTTTTATTTTTTATTTTTTTTTTTTTTTAGTTGCTGCATTATTTATTTCGGCTTCCCTGGTGGCTCAGAGGTTAAAGCGTCTGCCTCCATTGCGGGAGACCTGGGTTCGATCCCTGGGTTGGGAAGATCCCCTGGAGAAGGAAATGGCAATCCACTCCAGTATTCTTGCCTGGAGAATCCCATGGACGGAGAAGCCTGGTAGGTTACAGTCCACGGGGTCGCAAAGAGTCGGACACGACTGAGCGACTTCACCTCACCTCACCTCGTTTATTTCTGATCTTTATGATTTCTTTCCTTCTACTAACTTTAGATTTTGTTTGTTCTTCTTTTTCCAGCTCCTTTAGGTGTAAAGTTAGGTTGTTTGTTTGAGATATCCTTGTTTCCTGAGGTAAACTCACATAACTATCAACCACCTACTTAGAACTATTTTGCTATGTCTCAGAGATTTTGGATTGTTCTGTTTTCATTACCAGTTCTCTCTAAGCATTTTTTGTACTTCCTTCAGAGATTCATTAGTTGTTTAGGAACATACTATTCAGTCTCTACTTTATTTTGAAGTTTTTTTCTTATAGTTGATTTCTAGTTTGATAGAATTGTGGTCAGAAAAGTTGCTTGATATGATTTCAATTTTCTCAAATTGATTAAGTTTTCTTTTGTGACCTAGCATGATATCTATCCTGGGGAATATTCCATGTGCTTTTGAATAGAATGTATATTCTGCTGGTGTTGGATAAAATATTCTATCTATGTATATTGAAGCCCATCTGGTCTCATGTGTCATTGAAGGCCAGTTCCATATTGATTTTCTGTCTAGATGATCTGTACATGATGTAAGCAGGGTGCCCCCTACAATTACGTTGCTGTCAATTTCTCCCTTTATGTCTATTAACATTTTATTAACTGGAGACATATTAATACATTCTTTGTTATCCAAACATTACTGACTAGAGACATTTCAATATTCACTTGTGTAACAAATTGCTGGCCACAGGCAGTAGCTTCTGCAAAAATCCTCCAGTCAATAATCTGTTGCTATTTAATTTCTGTATTTAGGTGCTCTTATGTTGGGTGCATTATATATTTACAGTTGTGGTATCTTCTTGAGTTGATCCCTCGATCACTATGTAATGTCATGGATTGTTATTTGTGACAATATTTTAAAGTCTGTTTTGTCTAAGTATTCTTCAGTTCAGTTCAGTTCAGTCACTCAGTCGTGTCTGACACTTTGTGACCCCATGAATCACAGTGCACCAGGCCTCCCTGTCCATCACCAACTCCCGGAATCTACCCAAACCCACATCCATCGAGTTGGTGATGCCATCCAGCCATCTCATCCTCTGTCATTCCTTTCTCCTCCTGCCTCCAATCCCTCCCAACATCAGGGTCTTTCCCAATGAGTTAACTCTTTGCATGAGGTGGCCAAGGTATCAGAGTTTCAGCCTCAGCATCAGTCCTTCCAATGAACACCTAGGACTGGTCTCCTTTAGGATGGACTGGTTGGATCTCCTTGCAGTCCAAGGGACTTGCAGGAGTCTTATCCAGCACCACAGTTCAAAAGCATCAAGTATTCTTATCATGGCTTTATTTTTATTTCTAAAAAGAAATATCTCCTGAAATGCCTCCTTCTATCTTCTCACTTTCATTCTATGTTTGTCTTTAGATCTGATGTGAGTCTGCCGTTTCTTGTTCAATCCCTAAGTTGTATGCAACTCTTTGTGACCCTATGGACTGCAGCATGCCAGGCTTCCCTTTCCTTCACTATATCTCACAGTTGCTCAAAGTTATGTCCATTGAGTTGGTGATACCATGCACTCATCTCATCTTCTGTCACCCCTTTCTACTCCTGCCTGCAATCTTTCTCAGCATCAGCATCTTTTCCAATAAGTCAACTCTTCAGATAAGGTGGCCAAAATTTTGGAGCTTCAGCATCAGTCCTTCAGTGAATATTGAGTGAATATTGAGTGAATATTCAGGGTTGATCTCCTTTACGTTTCAATGGTTTGATCTTCTTGCTATCCAAGGGACTCTCAAGAGTCTTCTACAGCACCATGATAGTAAAGCATCAATACTTCAGCATTCAGGCGTCTTTATGGTTCAACTCTCACAACCATACATAACTATTGGAAAACCATAGCTTTGACTATATGGACTTCTGTCAGCAAAAGGATGTCTCTGCTTTTCAATATTCTGTCTAGGTTTGTTATAGCTTTTCTTCCAAGGAGCAAGTGTCTTTTAATTTCATGGCTACAGTCACCATCCACAGTGATTTTGGAGCCCAAGAAAATAAAGTCTGTCACTGTTTCCACTTTTACCACAACTACTCATCATGAAGTGATGGGACCAGATGCTATGATCTTAGTTTTTTGAATGTTGAGTTTTAAGCAAGATTATCACTCTTATAATCTCCTGGTTCCTCTTCAACTTTCTCCCATTAGAGTGGTATCCTTTGCATATGTGAGTTTGTTTACACTTCTCCCAGCAATCTTAATTCCAGCTTTCAGATTTATCCAGCCTGGCATTACATGATGTATTCTGCATGTAAGTTAAATAAGCAGGGTGACAATATACAGCCTTAACGTACTCCTTTCCCAAAGTACTGTTGTACAGACTTTCCCAAAGTCTGTTGTTTGCTGTCCAGTTCTGACTGTTGCTTCTTGTCCTGCATACAGATGTCTCAGGAGACAGATAGTGTGTTCTATTCCCATCTCTTTGAGAATTTTCCAGTTTGTTGTGATCCACACAGTCAAAGTCTTTTGCATAGTCATTGAAGCAGAGTAGATAATTTTCTGGAATCCCCTTGCTCTTCTATCATCCTCTGCTTTTTCTAAGTCTAGCCTGTACATCTGGAAATTCTTGGTTCACATGCTGTTGAAGCCTAGCTTGAAGAATTTTGAGCATTAACTTGATAGCATGTGAGATGAGTGCAACTGTATGGTAGTTTGAACATTCTTTAGCATTGCCTTTCTTTGGTATTGGAATGCAAACTGATTTTCCTAGTCCTGTGGCCACTGTTGAGTTTTCCAAATTTGTTGACATATTGAGTGCAGCACTTTCATAGCATCATCTTTTAGGATTTGAAATAGCTCAGCTGGAATTCCATCACCTCCACTAGCTTTGTTCATAGAAATGCTTCTTTGGGATTCCCTGGTGGCTCACTGGTAAAGAATCCTCCTGTGATGTGAGAGACCTGGGTTTGATCCCTGGGTTGGGAAGATCCCCTTGAGAAGGGAAAGCCTACCCACTCCAGTATTTAGGCCTAGAGAATTCCATGAATATAGAGTACATAGGGTTGCAAAGAGTCAGACACTACTGAGCAACTTTCACACACACAAGTACAGTGCTTCCTAAGGCCGACTTGACTTCACACTCCAAGATGTCTGGCTCTAGGTGAGTTCCACACCATTGTGGTTATACAGGTTATTAAGACCTTTTTTGTATAGTTCTTCTGAGTACTTTTGCCACCTCTTCTTAATATCTTCTACTTCTGTTATGTTCTTGCCATTTCTATCCTTTATTATGACCATTTTTGGATGGAGTGTTCCCTTGATATCTCTAGTTTTCTTGAAGAGATCTCTAGTCTTTCCCTTATTGTCGTTTTTCTCTTTCTTTGCATTGTGCACTTAAGAAGGATTTATTCTCTCCTTTCTAATCTCTTGAACTCTGCATTCAGTTGGGTATATCTTTTCCTTTCTCCTTTGCCTTTCACTTCTCTTTATTTCTCAACTATTTGTAAAGTCTTCTCAGATAACTGCTTTGCCTTCTTGCACTTCTTTTTCTTTGAAGTGGTTTTGGTCACTGCTTCCTGTATAATATTATGAACTTCTGTCCATAGTTCTTCAGGGACTCTACCAGATCTAATCCCTCAAATCTGTTCATCTCCTCCACTGTATAATCATAACCACTGTATAATCATAAGGGGTGGGATTTAGGTCAATAAAAGGCAATGCCAAAGAATACTCAAACTACCTCACAATTACACTCATCTCACACGCTAGTAATGTTCAAAATTCTCCAAGCCAGGCTTCAGGAATACATGAACCATAGACTTCCAGATGTTCAAGCTGGTTTTAGAAAAGGCAGAGGAACCAGACATCAAATTGCCAATATCTGCTGGATCAAGGAAAAAGCAAGAGAGCTCCAAAAAAACATCTATTTCTGCTTCATTGACTATGCCAAAGCCTTTGACTGTGTGGGTCACAATAAACTGTGGAAAATTCTGAAAAGATGGGAATACCAGACCACCTAACCTGCCTCTTGAGAAACCAATATGCAGGTCAGGAAACAACAGTTAGAACTGGACATGGAACAACAGACTGGTTGCAAATAGGAAAAGGAGTACGTTAAGGCTATATATTGTCACCTTGCTTATTTAACATATATGCAGAGTACATCATGAGAAACTCTGGGATGGAAGAAACACAAGCTGGAATCAGGATTGCCAAGAGAAATATCAATAACCTCAGATATGCAGATGACACCACACTTATGGCAGAAAGTGAAGAGGAACTAAAAAGCCTCTTGATGAAAGTGAAAGAAGAGAGTGAAAAAGTTGGCTTAAAGCTCAACATTCAGAAAACGAAGATCATGGCATCTGGTCCCATCACTTCATGGCAAATAGATGCGGAAACAGTGGAAACAGTGTCAGACTTTATTTTTGGGGCTCCAAAATCACTGCAGATGTTGATTGCAGCCATGAAATTAAAAGACGCTTACTCCTTGGAAGGAAAGTTATGACCAACCTAGAAAACATATTAAAAAGCAGAGACATTACTTTGCCAACAAAGTTCCATCTAGTCAATGCTATGGTTTTTCCAGTGGTCATGTATGGATGTGAGAGTTGGACTATAAGGAAAGCTAAGCACCAAAGAATTGATGCTTTTGAACTGTGGTGTTGGAGAAGACTATTGAGAGTCCCTTGGACTGCAAGGAGATCCAACTACTCCATCCTAAAGGAGATCAGTCCTGAGTGTTCATTGGAAGGACTGATGTTGAAGCTGACACTCCAATACTTTGGCCACCTGATGCGAAGAGCTGACTCAGTTGAAAAGACCGTGATGCTGGGAAAGATTGAGGGCAGGAGGAGAAAGGGACGACAGAGGATGAGATGGTTGGATGGCATCATCGACTTGATGGCATGGGTTTGTTTCGATTCTGGGAGTTGGTGATGGACAGGGAAGCCTAGCGTGCTGCAGTTCATACAGTCGCAGAGAGTCAGACATGACTGAGCAACTGAATTGAACTGAACTGAACTGAACTGAATGGTCTACTGGTTTTCCTGACTTTTTTCAATTTAACCCTGGATTTTCCAATAAGGAGCTGATGATCTCAGCCACAGTCAGATCCAGGTTTGGTTTTGCTGACTATATAGAACTTCTCCATCTTTGGCTGAAAAAAATATAATCAATCTAATTTTGGTTGACCAGCCAGTGATGTCCCTGTGTAGAGTGGTCTCTTCTCCCATGAGGACACCACAATCACAACTAGCTGTTGAACAACCATTGACAGAGGATTTGTAACTCACCAAACCAAAATAGCCCACACCCAGGGACAAAGGAGAAGCTGCAATGAGATGGTAGGTGGATCCCGGTCACAATAAAATCAAATCCCATACCCAATGGTTGGGCAACTCACAAACTGGAGAACAATAATACCAAGGAAATTTGCACACTGTTGCAAAGATTTTAGGCCCCACATCAGACTTCCCAACCTGAGAATCCAGCAAAGGAACTGGGAATCTCCAGGAAATCCGACTTTGAGTCTGTTGTTGGCAACATATATCTGGGTCTTGTTTTTGTATCCATTTAACCACTCTGTCTTTTTATTGGAGCCTCTAATCCACTTACAGTTAAAGGAATTATTGATATGTGTGGCCTTCTAGCCATTTTGCTAATTGTTTCAAGTTTGTGTTTTTATATCTTTTTTAATAGGTTCCTTTTTTTGTGACTGGATGTCTATCTTTATGTTTGGATTCCTTTCAATTTGTGTGTGTGTGGTTTATTATAGATTATCGGTTTTCAGTTACCATGAGGTCTATAAATATAGCAATATATATGTTTGTGTGTATGAATATGACTTTTAAGTTATTGATCTCTTAATTTCAAATTCATTTTAACAACCCTGTATTTGTACTCTCCTCCCCTCATGATTACTGATTCTGATATCATATTTTACATCTAATTGTTTTGTGTGTTCTGTAACTGCTTATTGTGGGTATAGATGATTTTACTATTTTGTCTATTAATCTTTCTACTAGCTTTGTGCATAGGTGATTACCTAACTTTACTATATGTTTACCTTTGCCAATGAGCTTTTGCCTTTCATAATTTTCTCATTGTTTCTCATTGCATGCTTTTCTTTTTCTCTTAAAGAAGTTTCTTCAACATTTCTTGTAAAGCTGTTTAGGTGGTATTAAAACTTTTTTAGTTTTTACTTGTTTGTAAAGTGTTTGATCTCTCAGTCAAATCTGAGAGACTTGCCAGGTAGAATATTTTTTATTGTAGGTTTGTCTCATTGATCTCTATCAACATATCATGCCATTTTCTTTTGGCTTGCAGTTTCTGCTGAAAAGTCAGCTGATAGCTTTATGGGAGTCCCCTTGTACATAATGTGTTGCTTTGCCCTTGCTGATTTTCATATCCTCTTTATCTCCAATTTTTGCTGTTTTAATTACAGTATGTTTTGGTGGGTTCCTCACTGGAATTCTCTGTGTTTCCTGGACTGGTCTGTTTCCTTTGCCACGTTAGCACATTTTTTAATCATTATGTCTTCAATTATGTTCTCAGATCTTTTTCTCTCTCTCTTTTCCTCTTGGGTTTCTGTAATACAAATATTAGTGCACTTGACATTTATTTTCCCTTCTTTTTCTTCTGCTCAGTGTTGGTGATTTCCACTACTTTCCTCCAGCTCAGTGACCATTGTTCTGTATCATTTAGTCTACTATTGACTCCTTCTCGTGTACTTTTCATTTCTATTCCTATGCACCCATTTTGCTCTTGAGTTATTTGATCATCTTTGCACAGGCAACTGCAACAGGCACACTTAGCGTGGCTGAGAGGAGATACCCCACGTCTGAGGTCAGGGGCAGAAGCCAGGAGGACCCCATGCCCGAGGGGCGGCGGCCAAGAGGAGCTACCCCACGTCCAAGGTCAGGGGCAGCAGCCGAGAGTGCCAGGCTGCGATGCTGCAGGAACAGCCGAGAGGAGCTACCCCATGTCCCAGGTCAAGGGCGGCGGCCGAGAGGAGCAACCCCACACCCGAAGCTAGGGGCAGCAGCCAGGAGGAGCAACCCCAAGTCCAAGGAGCGGTGGCTGCATGGGCACAAGAGGGCCTAGAGGAGCTATCCCCACATTCAAGGTCAGGAGGGGTGGCGGTGAGGAGATACCCCTTGTCCAAGGTAAGGAGCAGCAGCTGCACTTTGCTGGAGCAACTGTGAAGAGATACCCCACATCCAAGGTAAGAGAAACCCAAGTAAGATGGTAGGTGTTGCAAGAGGGCATCAGAGGGCAGACACACTGAAAGCATACTCAGAAAACTAGTCAATTAATCACACTAGGACCACAGCCTTGTCTAACTCAATGAAACTAAGCCATGCCCATGGGGCCGCCCAAGACAGGCAGGTCATGGTGGAGAGGTCTGACAAAATGTGGTCCACTGGAGAAGGGAATTGCAAACCACTTCAGTATTCTTGCCTTGAGAACCCCATGACACTGAAAGAGGAATTCCCCAGGTCAGTAGGTGCCCAATATGCTACTGGTGATCAGTGGAGAAATAACTCCAGAAAGAATGAAGGGATGGAGCCAAAGCAAAAACAATACCCAGTTGTGCATGTGACTGGTGATAGAAGCAAGGTCCAATGCTGTAAAGAGCAATATTGCATAGGAACCTGGAATGCCAGGTCCATAAATCAAGGCAAATTGAAAGTGGTCAAAAAAGAGATGGCAAGAGTGAACGTCAACATTCTAGGAATCAGCGAACTAAAATGGACTGGAATGGATGAATTTAACTCAGATGACTATTATATCTACTACTGTGGGCAGGAATCCATCAGACGAAATGGAGTAGCCATCATGGTCAACAAAAGAGTCTGAAATGCAGTACCTGGATGCAATCTCAAAAATGACAGAATGATCTCTGTTCATTTCCAAGGCAAACCATTCAATATCACAGTTATCCAAGTCTGTGCCCCAACCAGTAATGCTGAAGAAGCTGAAGTTGAATGATTCTATGAAGACCTACAAGACCTTTTAGAACTAACACCCAAAAAAGATGTCCTTTTCATTATAGGGGACTGGAATGCAAAAGTAGGAAGTCAAGAAACACCTGGAGTAACAGGCAAATTTGGCCTTGGAATGTGGAATGAAGCAGAGCAAAGATTAATAGAGTTTTGCCAAGAAAATGCACTGGTCATAGCAAACACCCTCTTCCAACAACACAAGAGAAGACTCTACACATGGACATCACCAGATGGTCAACACTGAAATCAGATTGATTATATTCTTTGCAGCCAAAGATGGAGAAGCTCTATACAGTCAACAAAACAAGACCAGGAGCTGACTGTGGCTCAGACCATGAACTCCTTATTGCCAAATTCAGACTAAAATTGAAGAAAGTAGGGAAAACCACTCGACCATTCAGGTATGACCTAAATCAAATCCCTTATGATTATATAGTGGAAGTGAGAAATAGATTTAAAGGCCTAGATCTGATAGATAGGGTGCCTGATGAACTATGGACTGAGGTTCGTGACATTGTAAAGGAGACAGGGATCAAGACCATCCCCATGGAAAAGAAATGCAAAAAAGCAAAATGGCTGTCTGGGGAGGCCTTACAAATAGCTGTGAAAAGAAGAGAGG
>SJYT01049463.1:125376-138840 GCA_006410635.1 Cephalophus harveyi
AATCAAGATTGCTGGGAGAAATATCAATAACCTCAGATATGCAGATGACACCACCCTTATGGCAGAAAGTGAAGAGGAACTTTTAAAAAGCCTCTTGATGAAAGTGAAAGAGGAGAGTGAAAAAGTTGGCTTAAATCTCAACATTCAGAAAACGAAGATCATGACATCTGGTCCCATCACTTCATGGCAAATAGATGGGGAAAAGTGGAAACAGTGGCTGACTTTATTTTGGGGGGCTCCAAAATCACTGCAGATGGTGATTGCAGCCATGAAATTAAAAGATGCTTAGTCCTTGGAAGGAATGTTATGACCAACCTAGACAGCATATTCAAAAGCAGAGACATTACTGTACCAACAAAAGTCCATCTAGTCAAGGCTATGGTTTTTCCAGTGGTCATCTATGGATGTGAGAGTTGGACTGTGAAGAAAGCTGAGTGCCGAAGAATTGATGCTTTTGAACTGTGGTGTTGGAGAAGACTTTTGAGAGTCCCTTGGACTGCAAGGATTTCTAACCAGCCCATTCTGAAGGAGATCAGCCCTGGGATTTCTTTGGAAGGAATGATGCTAAAGCTGAAACTCCAGTACTTTGGCCACCTCATGCAAAGAGTTGACTCATTCGAAAAGACTCTGTACTGGGAGGGATTGGGGGCAGGAGGAGAAGGGGACGACAGAGGATGAGATGGTTGGATGGCATCACGGACTCGATGAACTTGAGTCTGAGTGAACTCCGGGAGTTGGTGATGAACAGGAAGGCCTGGCGTGCTGCGATTCATGGGGTCACAAAGAGTCGGACACGACTGAGCAACTGAACTGAACTGAACTGATCCTGAAGTCTCTTGGGTCAATTGCCTATCCCTTCTTTCCTTCATTCTTCTTTTCAAGCCTTATATTGTTCCTTCTTTTGGAACGTGCTCCTCTGTCACCTCATTTTGCCTAAATTCCTCTTTTTGTTTCTATTTATCTGTTATATTGGTTTTGTCTCAACCTTGAAGCAGCTTTTTTAGGAGGCATCCTATGGGTCGCAAAGCACACTACCCTGACCCCCAAAGTTATATGCTCTAGGCGTTCCCCCTGTGAGTGTTGTGTGTCTCTATCTATTATGAAACATTATGTGGGCAGTCTGATAGGCCTGGTTGGTTTCCAGTCTACTTGGTTGCCAGGTTCTACCTTGTGGGAAGGCTACCAATTGCTGGTTGGTGGGACCCAATCAACAGGTAGTTGACTGTAGAATCCTAGTGGCCCTGGGGTTAGTGCTAGGTCCAGTCAGTTCAGTTCAGTTCAGTTGCTCAGTCATGTCCAACTCTTTGCAACCCCATGGACTGCAGCACGCCAGTGCTAGGTTACTTGTGGTTAAAGTCAGAGTCCAGGATACCCAGGGGCTGTTTTCATATCCTGGTGGGAAGCATCCTGGCAGTTAGAACCAGGTCCTGGGGCTTGGTTGCAGAGTGCATGGGTCACAGAGCTGGTGTCAAATCACTTGTTTGGTGGGGCTGGTTCATGAAACAGTTGGAATCAGCCTTGAAGCTTATGTTGGTCTGCTGGTTTATGGAACCAGAGCCCAGCAGGTCACAGGGCAGATTCTGGCCTGCTCATGAGCAAGTGCAGTCCACAGACTGAAGCACTACAGTTTTCTTACAATTGGTGTCTGCTCACTGATGGGTAAGGCTGGGCCTGAGGCTAGAGCAGGCTTCCTGGAGTACAAGGCCAGGACTCAAGGCATTCTGGGGCTGGTCCCTGTGCACTGGAGGGTGGAGGTGGGTCCCAGAGGGTCTGGTTGGAGCACCCTGGAAGTTTACGCTCTAGCACCTATGCAGTGGTATGTGTGGCTGTGCCCTGAGCCCTTTGAAGAACAGGAATGTTTCCAGGGATGACTTTAGGTTCAGAGAGACTTCAGGCAGCCTGTCTGCTGGTAGATGGGGCTTTGTCCATGCTCAGTTAGGTGCTGGGCCTGAGGCATCCTGGAACTAGCAGCAGTGGGCTGTTGGTCCAGGGCGGGGCTGAGTTCTGGGGCTAATAAGCTAGAGGGAGTATTCTAAAATGGTACTCGCCAGCACCTGTGTCCACATAGCAGACCAAGCTTCCCCAAATCGTTGACACCAGTGTCTATGTCCCCAGGGTGAGCTGCAGTTGCCTCCTGCCTCATCAGGAGACTCTCCAAGATAAGTAAGTAGGTCTGACCCATGTGTGTGTGCTCAGTTGCTCAATCATGTCCAGCTGTCTGTGGCTCCATGGACTGTAGCCCATCAGATTCCTCTGTCCATAGAATTTTCCAGGTAAGAATGCTGGCACAGGCTGCTATTTTCTACCTCAGGGGATCTTCCTGACACGGATCAAATCCGCATCTCTTGGTGTCGCATGCATTGGCAAGTGAATTCTTTACCACTAGCACCATTTGGGAAGCCCAGATCTGACCTAAGTTCCTATCAAATTACTGCCTCTTCCCTGGGTCGCAGAGTATGTGAGAGTCTATCTGTACCCTTTAAGAATGAAGATTCTATTTCCTCTAGCCCTCCTAAAATTAAACCCAACTTGCCTTCAAAGTCAAATACTCTGGGGTCTTATTTTCAAAGTGCAGGATCACCCGTCTGGGAAGCCTCATGTGGGATTCAAGTCTCTCACTCGTTTAGGAGAACTTAGCAATTGTAGATATTCTCCCATTTGGTGGGTTGCCCTCCAGGGGGATTTGGCACTTGACTATATCATGATCCCACCTCTCCAATCACCTCATTAGGGTACCTTCTTCATATATTTATGGAAGATCTTTTCTGATAGGTTTTGATCTTTTCTATTGATGGTTGTTAAGCAAATATGTGATCTTGATGTCCCTGTGAAAGGAGGGGAGCTAAGTCTTTCTACTCCACCATCTTGGCCAATCTCCTTAAGAAGCCTTTCTCAAACTGCAAAAAAAAAGCAAAAATCATAAGGGAACACTAAAATTTTTCCTACATAAATATCTTAGGTTGGGAAGATCCCCTGGAGAATGGAATGGTACCAACTCTAGTATTTTTGCCTACAAAATTCCATGGACAGAGGATCCTGAAGCCACAAAGAGTTGGCCGAATGAGCAACTAACACACAAGAAGTAGCGAAAAAATTGGAAAAGATATGTACAGTACATAAAGCACTCAGGCATACTAAACAAAATATATAAAGCCTTAAAATTTAAAAAGCAACCTAGAAGACAAATGGTCAAGTACATGGGCTTCAGGAGGAAAACCATATGACAATAAATATTATTATGGTTAATCTCACTAACAGTGGGGTAAAGTAGACTAAAATCACAATGAGATACTATTTTATACTTATCAGATCAACAAAACCTGTATGAGATCATATGTACCAAATACTAAGTACATAGGTAAATAGATCTCTTGAATGTTCTACTGGTATGTAGACACAATCGTTTCAGAGGACAGTCTGGTAATATATTATAATTGAAGACATTCATATCCTTCAAACAAATCATTCCATTTCTAAGTGTATATTCTAGAAACTCTGACACAGGGGCACAAAAAGAAATGGACAAAGGTTTTCACTGACCATTGTTTATTTTGCTACTATAGATTACTTGGCTATTATAATCTAAAATAATCTAACTTTGGGTCATAATAAATTGTGGCATATTCTTATGATGAAAAATTATGCAGCAATTTAAAAATATGAATTAGATCCTCATGAATTAATATGTACATATCTCAAGTTTTGAATGAAAAATTGCAGAAGGATGACATTTATGTAAGTGCATAAAACACAAGAACAATTTTCTATACATATGAACATATTTATGTTATAAAAGTATGAGTGGAAAGGACACATAAAAACCTTGGAACAGATTTTACCTTTAGAATGGGGAGAAGGAGATGAACACTGAAAGGAATTCAAAAGAGACTCTGTAAAAAATGTGAATCAACAATTAGCAAAATGTCACCATTTGTTAAAACATTCTCTTTTCACTAAATCTTTGAAATATTTTATAATTTGGAAAAATAGGCAAACTCCAAGTCCAGAGTTTTATTAACATCTCTGGTCCCCTTTTATTCTTGGAAATTCTAAAACTCCTAGGATTCCTTTATTTTCCTCCCAGTGGCCCTCTCCCATCCACCACTGATCCATTTCCTTGCCCCCTCTCTTCTCAGCTCCCAGCATATTTGGGTCTGAAATACTGCCTCTCACTCTTCCCACTGCATTTCTTTTTTAAAAAATAAATTTATTCATTTTTTATTTTATTTTTTAATATAAATTTATTCATTTTAACTGGAGGCTAATTACTTTACACTATTGTAGTGGTTTTGCCATACATTGACATGAATCAGCCACAAACAGTCTTTGTTTACCATTGAGACTCTGCCTCAGCGCTATTTTATTTTTTTTCCCAGATGGATTGGAGGATGGAGGAGTTGGGAGAGGCGTGACACAACAGATGAAAATAAACAAGCAAAAGGAAGCAGAAAGGCCATGAAGCTCCACTGGTAATTTTTTTTTAATTATAGTATAGTTGACACTTTCAGTCATACAGCATAGTGATTTAGTATTTTGCAGATTATACTCTATTATATGTTATTACAAGATAATGGCTATAATACCCTGTGCTACAGAGTAAATCTTTATTGCTTATCCATTTTATACACAGTAGTTTGTTAATTCCATACCCCTAATTCCTCCCTACTTTCTCTCCTGTTTCATAGCCATAAGTTTGTTTTCTATATCTGAGTCTTTTTGTTTTTACATGTATATTCATTTGTATTTTTGAGATTCCACACATAAGTGATATCATACAGAATTTTTCACTATCTGATTCATTTCATTAAACATAATATTATCTAGGTCCATTCATGTTGCTGCAAATGGCAGTATTTCATTCTTTTTATGGTTGAGTAATATTCCATTGTGTAGGCATATGTGCATTGTGTATGTATATATATGTGTGTATGTATATATGGTGTTTGGGTTTCTTACATGTCTTGGCTATTGTAAATAATCCAGTTATGAACTTTAGGGTACAAGTATCTTTCCAAATTAATGTTTTCATATTTTCTGGAAATGTACTGAGGAGGAGATTGCTAGATCAGATGGTGGTTCAATTTTTAGTTTCTTGAGAAACTTCCATGTTGTTTTCAATAGTGACTGCACCAATTCACAGTCTTCCCAACAGTGTGCAAGAGTTCTCATTTTTCCACATCTTCACCAACATTTAATATTTATAAACTTTTTGAAGATGGCCATTCTGATAGGTGCGAGATGATATCTCCTTGTCTTAATATGCATTCTCTAAAATAATTAGTGAGTTTGAGCTTCTTTCCATGTGCTTGTTAGCCATTTTATGTCTCCTTTGGGGGTATAAGTGTCTATTTAAGTCTTCTGTCCAATTATTGTTGTTTTTTCTTTTAATTTTGAGTCAGAGCTGTTTTTATATTTTGGACATTAATTTTGTCAGTAGCACATATTTTCTCCCATTGCATAGAATGTTCTTCTCATTTTGTTGATGGTTTCCTTTGCTTTCTAAAAGCCTTTAAATTTGACTAGACCTCATTTGTTTATTCTTTCATTTCTTTTGCATTAGGAGACTGATCTGAGAAAACATTGCAGGGATTTTTATCAAAGAGTATTTTACCTATGTTCTCTTCCAGGAATTTTATTATGTCATGTCTGATACTTAGGACTTTAAACCACTTTATTTGTGTGTATGGTATAAGGGAGTGTTCATTGATTTACATGTAGCTGCTCAGCTTTCCAATCAATATTTGCTGACCAGACTGTCTTTTTTCTTCATTTCTTCATTGTATATTCTTGCTTCCATTGTCATAGATCAATTAACCATGGGCACACAGGTTTATGTCTGGGCTCTGTATTCTGTTCCCTAGGTCTATATGTCTGTTTTTGTGACAGTATCACACTATTTTGGTTATGTGCTATTGTAGTATAACATGAAGTCTGGAAGGGTTATACATCTAGCTTTCTTTTTTTCTTGTAATTGCTTTGACCATTCTCAGTATTTGATGCTTCCATATGAATATTGGAATTACTTGTTCTAGTTCTGAGTAAAAAGTGTCATTGATATTTTAATAGGTACTGCATTATATCTGTAGATTGCTTACAGTAGGGTCGCTCAGTCAGTCAGTTCAGTTGCTCAGTCGTGTCTGACTCTTTGCGACCCCATAGACTGCAGGACTCCAGGATTTCCCATCCATCACCAACTCCTGGAGCTTGCTCAAACTCATGTCCATCAAATCAGTGATGCCACCTAACTATCTCATTCTCTGTTGTCCCCTTCTCCTCTTGTCTTCAGTCTTTCTCAGCATCAGGGTCTTTTCCAATGAATCAGTTCTTTGTATCACATGGCCAAAGGATTGAACTATCAGCTTCAGCATCAGTCCTTCCAAGAAATATTCACGACTGATTTCCTTTAGGATTGACTGATTGGATCTCCTTGCAGTCCAAGGGACTCTCAAGAGTCTTTTCCAACACCACAGGTCAAAAGCATCAATTCTTTGGCACTCAGCTTTCTTTATAGTTCAACTCTCATACCCATACATGACTCCTAGAAAAACCATAGCTTTGACCAGACCTTTTTTGGCAAAGTAATGTCTCTGCTTTTTAGCATGCTGTCTAGGTTGGTCATAGCTTCTCTTCCAAGGAGTAAATGTCTTTTAATTTCATGGCTGCAGTCACCATCTGCAGTGATTTTGGAGCCCCAAAAATAAAGTCTGTCATTGTTTCCATTGTTTCCCCATCTATTTGCCGTGAAGTGATGGGACCAGATGCCACAATCTTAGTTTTCCGAATGTTGAGTTTTAAGCCAGTTTTTCCACTCTCTTTGTTCACTTTCTTTACGAGGCTGTTTAGTTCTCTCTTTCTGCCATGAGTACAGTGTCATCGGCATCTCCGAGATTATTGGTATTTCTCCCAGCAATCTTGATTCCAGCTTGTGCTTCATCCAGCCCAGCATTTCACATGATGTGCCATGCATATAAGTTAAATAAGCAGGATGATAATATACAGCCTTGACATACTCCTTTACCAATTTGGAACCAGTCTGTTCCAATGTCCAGTTCTAAGTGTTGCTTCTTGACGTGCATATAGATTTCTCAGGAGGCAGGTCAGATGGTCTTGTATTCCCATCTCTTGAATTTTCCACAGTTTGTTGTGATCTACACATAGTCAATGGCTTTGGCATAGTCAATAAAGCAGAAGTAGATGTTTTTCTGGGACTCTCTTGCTTTTTCAATGATCCAGTGGATGTTGGCAATTTGATCTCTGGTTCCTCTGCCTTTTCTAAATCCAGCTCGAATGTCTGGAAGTTCACAGTTCATGTACTGTTAAAGCTTTGCTTGGAGAATTTTGAGCATTATTTTGCTAGTGAGTATGATGAGTGCTACTTTAATAATATTAATTATTCTAATCTAAAATGTAGGATGTCTTTCCATTTATTTACATTATCAATTTTCTTTATCAGTGTTCTTAGTATTTAGAGTATAGATCTTTCACATCCTTGGTGAATTTTGTTACTAGGTATTTTATTTTTATAAATGTAATTTAAAATGGGATTTTTTAAACTTTACCCACTTGATATTTCATTAGTGTAAAGAAACAACAGATTTCTATATATTAATCCTGTTTTCTATTACCTTGCAGAATTTATTCTAATAGGTTTTGGGTGGTGACTTTGTGGTTCTCTATATAGAGTATTTTGTCATCTGCAGAGAGTCAGTTTTACTTCTTCTTTATCAATCTGGAAAACTTTTATTTCTTTTATTGTCTTATTGCTGTGGCAAAGACTTCCAATACTGTATTAAGTGAAGTGGTGAGAATAGGCAAACTTTTCATGTTTTTTCCTAAATTTAGCAGGGATTTTTTTCAGCTTTTAACCTTCAAGTATGATATTGGCTGAGTTTCTCAAAAATGGCCTGTATTATGTTGAGATTTGTTCCCTCTATACCTACACTGCATCTAGTGAGATTATCAGGTATTTTTTTTCTTTCCTTTTGTTAATGTGATGTATTACATTTATTTGTATATGTGGATTCATTCTTGTGACACTGGAATGAATCTAACTTGATCATGGTAGATACTTATGCATTGTTGAATTCATTTTTCTAATATTTGCAGATTTTTGCATCTGTATTAATCAAAGATACTGGACTGTCATTTTCTTTTTTGTAGTTTCTTTGTCTAGTTTTGGTTTCAAGGTGATGGTGGTACCATAGGATAAATCTGTGAGTGTTCCCTCTTCTTCAGCTTTTTGGAATAGTTTGAGAAGGATAGTTCCAAGTTCTTTGTATACTTACTAGAATTCCCCAGTAAAGCATTCTGGTCCTGGACTATTTATTCCTGGGTAGTGTTTTGTGTGTGTATGTTTAGAGCGTCTATTTTGCTTGTCTGTTCAGATCATCTATTTCTTCTTTTTTTGGTCTTGGCAAGCTGTATATTTCTAGAATCTTGTCCTTTGCTTCTAGGTTGTCCAGTTTGTTGACATTTAATTGTTGATAGTATTCTGATAGGACTTTGAGGGTATTTCTATTGTATGGGTTGTTCTTTCTTCTCTTTCAATACTTTTATTTTTGGGTCCTTCCTTTTCTTCTTGGTGAGCCTGACTAGGGGTCTGTTGATCTTTTTTTCTTAATCTCTTCAAAAAGCCAGATCTTGGTTGTATTGATTATTTCTCTCTCTTTTTTTTATCTTTGTTTTATTTATTTTCTTTCTGATCTTTATTTCCTTCCTTCTTCTGACTTTGGGCTTGTTTTTTCTTATTTCTCTAATTCTTTTAGGTGATAGATTAGGTTGTTAAGATTTTTTTCTTTTCTTCAGGAATACCTGTATTTCTGTGAACCTCTTACAGATGTTTTGCTGCATCCCATAGATTTTGTGATTCTATTTCTGCTTTATTAACTAGAAAACAAGATTCTCCTTCTGCTTTATTGACTACACCAAAGTCTTTGACTGTGTGGATCACAACAGACTGTAGAAAATTCTTAAAGAGATGGTAATACCAGACCACCTGACGTGCCTCCTGAGAAATCTGGTCAAGAAGCAGATTGCAGGTCAAGAAGCAACAGTTAGAACTGGACACGGAATAACAGACTGGTTCCAAATCAGGAAAGGAGTGTGCCAAGGCTGTATATTATATCCTGCTTATTTAACTTATATGCATGGCTGCTGCTGCTGCTAAGTTGCTTCAGTCATGTCCGACTCTGTGCAACCCCAGAGACAGCAGGCCATCAGGCTCCCCTGTCCCTGGGATTCTCCAGGCAAGAACACTGGAGTGGGTTGCCATTTCCTTCTCCAATGCATGAAAGTGAAAAGTGAAAGTGAAGTCGCTCAGTTGTGTCCGACTCCTAGCAACCCCATGGACTACAGCCTACCAGACTCCTCCATCCATGGGGTTTTCCAGGCAAGAGTACTGGAGTGAGGTGCCATTGCCTTCTCCATATATGCATGGCACATCATGTGAAATGCTGGCTTGAATGAAGCACAAGCTGGAATCAAGATGCTGGGAGAAATATCAGTAACCTCAATACACAGATGATACCACCTATGGCAGAAAGTGAAGAAGAACTAAAGAGCCTCTTGATGAAAGTGAAAGAAGAGAGTGAAAAACTAGGCTTAAAACTCAACATTCAGAAAATTAAGATCGTGGCATCTGGTCCCATCATTTCATGGCAAATAGATGGGGAAACAATGGAAACAGTGACAGACGTTATTTTGGGGGCTCCAAAATCACTGCAGATGGTGACTGCAGCCATTAAATTAAAAGACACTTGCTCCTTGAAAGAGAAGCTATGACCAACCTAGACAGCATGCTAAAAAGCAGAGACATTACTTTGCCAAAAAAGGTCTGGTCAAAACTATGGTTTTTTCAGTGGTCATGTATGGATGTGAGAGTTGAACTATAAAGAAAGCTGAGTGCCAAAGAATTGCTGCTTTTGGCCTATGGTATTGGAGAAGACTCTTGAGAGTCCCTTGGACTGCAAGGAGATCCAACCAGTCAATCCTAAAGGAAATCAGTCCTAAATATTCATTGGAAGAATTGATGCTGAAGCTAAAACTTCAATCCTTTGGCCACCTGATGTGAAGAAATGACTCACTGGAAAAGACCCTGATGCTGGGAAAGATTGAAGGCAGGAGGTGAAGCAGATGACAGAGGATGAGATGGTTGGATGTCATCACTGACTCGATGGACATGAGTTTGAGCAAGCTCCAGTAGGTGGTGATGGACAGGGAAGCCTGGCATCCTGCAGTCCATGGGTTCGCAAAGAGTCAGAAACAACTGAGCGACTGAACTGAACTGAACTGATCCATTTGTTAATATCCGCTTTACAATATTTCCTTTAGTTGCCCCTCTATTTGGTGCATAGAGATTAATAAGTGTAATATTCTTACTGAATTGATACCTTTATCACTATATAATGCCCTTCTTTATCTTGCTTTATAACTGTGTTTTAAAGTTTATTTTGTTTGATATGAATCTGATATGATTTGCTGCTCCCACATTCTCATAATTTCCCTATGCAAGTAATATCTTTTTCCTTCACATCACTGTATTCTGTATTTTGCCCTGAAGTGGATCTCTTGTAGGCAATATATTGCAAACTGGTTTTGTTTCTTTTAATTAAGGTATAGTTGCTTTACAGTGTTGTGTTAGTTTCTACTGTACAGTGAAGTGAATCAGCTCTAAGTATACATATATCCTTCCCTTGTGGACCTCGCTTCCCCCTCCCACTGCCCCACCCATGTCAGTCATCACAGAATACTGAGCTGAGCTCCCTGCACTTTATTGCCAGTTCCCACTATGTGGGTAATTGCTCCAAGGCCATGGAGAAGGAAATGGCAACCTACTCCAGTACTCTTGCCTGGAAAATCCAATGGACGGAAGAGCCTGGTAGGCTACAGTCCATGGGGTTGCGAAGAGTCGGACAGGGCTGGGTGACTTCACTTTCACTTTTCACTTTCATGCATTGGAGAAGGAAATGGCAATCCACTCCAGTGTTCTTGCCTGGAGAATCCCAGGAATGGGGGAGCGTAGTGGGCTGCCATCTATGGGGTCGCACAGAGTCGGACACGACTGAAGCGACTTAGCAGCAGCAGCAGCAGCAGCAGCAGTGTATTTATGGGGCTTCCCAGGTGGCAGTAAAGAACATTCTTGCCAATGCAGGAGACATAAGAGATGCAAGTTCAATCCCTGGATTGGAAAGAGTCCCTGGAAAAGGTCATGGCAACCCACGCAAGTATTCTTGCCTAGAGAATCCCATGGACAGAGAAGCTTGGCCGACTACAGTCCATAGGGTTGCAAAGAGTCAGACACGACTGAAATGACTTAGCACGCTGGCACGCACATGTATTTATGAGCTTCACTGGTACCTCAGATGGTAAAGAATCTGCTTGCAATATGGGAGACCCAAGTTTAATCCCTGGGTTAAGATCCCCTAGAGAAGAGAATGGCTACCCACTCCATTATTCTTGCCTGGGGAATTCTATGGACAGAGGAACCTGACAGCCTACAGGATATTTATGTCAGTTTTAATCTTCCAGTTCATCCCTCCAGCCATCAATCCTGTGTCCAAACATCCGCTTTCTATGTCTGCAAGTCTGTTCCTACAAACAGGTTTATCTGCACTGTTTTTTTATAGTCCACATACATGTGTTAATATACAATGTGATTTTATCTTTCTGACTTCACTCTGTGTAACAGGTCTTCCACAATGACCTGATTTCTTTTCTTTTTATGGCTGAGCAATATTCCATTGTATATGTGTACCACAATTTTACTATCCATTCATTTGTCAGTGGACATTTAGGTTGCTTTCATGTCATGGCTATTGTAAATAATGCTGCAATGAACATTGGGGTGCATGCGTCTCTTTGAATTAAGATTTTCTCAGGGTATATGCCCAGTACTGGTATTGCTACGTCATATGAGAGTTCTATTTTTAGTTTTTTAAAGATCCTCCATACTATTCTCCATAATGGCTGTATCAACTTACTTACATTCCCCCCAACAGTGCAAGAGGGTTCTCTTTTTTCCACACCCTCTCCAGCATTTATTGTTTGTAGATTTTTTGATCATGGCCATTCTGACTGGTGTGAGGTTATACCACACTGTAGCTTTAATCTTCATTTCTATAATTAATTATGTTGCTTTTTGGCCATTTGTATGTCTTCTTTAGAGAAATATCTATTTAGGTCTTGCATTCATTTTTTGATTAGGTTGTTTCTTTTTGATATTGAGCTGAATGTGCTTTTTATATATTTTGGAGACTAATTCCTTGTGAGTTGCTTTATTTGCAAATATTTTCTCTCATTCTGAAGGTTGTCTTTTCACCTTGTTTTTGGTTTCCTTTGCTGTACAAAAGCTTTTAATTTGAGTCCCATTGTGTTTATTTTTGCTTTTGTTTTTCTTACTTTGTTGCTGTTCAGTCACTAAGTAGTGTCTAACTCTTTGTGCCTGATGAACTACGGAATGAGGTTCATGACATTGTACGGGAGACAGGGATCAAGACCATCCCCATGGAAAAGAAATGCAAAAAAGCAAAATGGCTGCCTGGGGAGGCCTTACAAATAGCTGTGAAAAGAAGAGAGGTGAAAAGCAAAGGAGAAAAGGAAAGATAGAAGCATCTGAATGCAGAGTTCCAGAGAATAGCAAGAAGAGATAAGAAAGCCTTCTTCAGCGATCAATGCAAAGAAATAGAGGAAAAGAACAGAATGGGAAAGACTAGAGATCTCTTCAAGAAAATTAGAGATACCAAGGGAATATTTCATGCAAAGATGGGCTCAATAAAGGACAGAAATGGTATGGACCTAAAAGAAGCAGAAGATATTAAGAAGAGGTGGCAAGAATACACGGAAGAACTGTACAAAAAAGATCTTCACGACCCAGATAATCATGATGATGTGATCACTAATCTAGAGCCAGACATCTTGGAATGTGAAGTCAAGTGGGCCTTAAAAAGCATCACTACGAACAAAGCTAGTGGAGGTGACGGAATTCCAGTTGAGCTGTTTCAAATCCTGAAAGAAGATGCTGTGAAAGTGCTGCACTCAATATGCCAGCAAATTTGGAAAACTCAGCAGTGGCCACAGGACTGGAAAAGGTCAGTTCTGTCTCTTATACACATCTCATTTGAATATCACATGTGCTCAAAATTATTTTTGTTATTAGAATTATATTTTCAGTGTCTTTCAGGTTTTCTGCCCTTGTTATTTTCATTCAAATTAATAATCAAAGTATACACACTCTCTAAGCTTTTAAAATCGGAGAAGGCAATGGCACCCCACTCCAGTACTCTTGCCTGGAAAATCCCATGGACGGAGGAGCCTGGTAGGCTGCAGTCCATGGGGTCGCTGAGTCAGACACGACTGAGCGACTTCACTTTGACTTTTCACTTTCATGCATTGGAGAAGGAAATGGCAACCCACTCCAGTGTTCTTGCCTGGAGAATCCCAGGGATGGCGGAGCCCAATGGGCTGCCA
>SJYT01049463.1:142835-248792 GCA_006410635.1 Cephalophus harveyi
AAGTTTTCTTTCCATTTATAGTTATTACAGAGTACTGGCTCTATTCCCCATGTTGTACAATACATTCTTGAGCTCATCTTACACCTACCATGGTGTGCCTCCTGCTCCCCCACCTCTGTATTGCCCCTCCCTCTTCCCCTCCCTGCTGGTAACCAGTAGATTGTTCTCTATATCTGTGAGCCTCCGTTTTTGTTATATTCTCTATGTTGTGGTATTTTTAGATTCTATAAGTGATATCATACAGTATTTGTCTATCTCTGAGTTATTTTACTTAGTACTATATTTTCCTCATTGTTGCAAGGGCATTTCATTCTTTTTTCATGGATGAATAGTATTCCACAGGTCTTCTGGGTGGCTCAGTGGCAGACAATCTGCCTGGCAATCAGGAGATGTGGGTTCAATCCCTAGGCAAGAAAGATCCTTTGGAAAAGGAAATGGCAACCCACTGGAGTATTCTTGCCTGGAAAATTCCATGGGCAGAGGAGTCTGGAGGTAGAGTCCATGAGTTCCAAAGACTGGGACACGACTTAGTGACTGAATAACAACAAGTGTCCCACAGTACATATATACCACATCTTTTTCCATTCATCTATCATCTAATGGACATTTACATTGCTTCCATGTCTTGGTGAATGGTGTACCTCAAGGAACATTGGGGTAATGTGTGCTTTTAATTAACATTATGAGTCTTTTTTAAATATATACCCAAGAATAGCATTGCTAAGTCATGCGTTGTTACATTTTTAGTTTTCTGAGAAATTTGCATACTGAAAACCACCGCTATTTTACTCCTAAGGACTACCATTTAGAAAGCAAGATGGAGCTCTGAGGTTTTTAGTTGCTGACAGCACTACTATGAAGTAGCTGGCCTACAGACAACTAGCTTGTGTGCCTTTTTAACAAATGGCATTAATACCCCACATGTGACTCGGCTCCCTACTTACATTCCCACCTCTGCACTCACACACAGAAATACAAAGTGCTTTTCCTCTTCTCCCATGGGAAGTGTAACTTTGGGGCTCAGTCTGGACCCAGTTCTTCCCCTTACTTTCTGGATAACTGTACCCTCTGGTCCTATCACCTAGATGGATTAAGGCTTTAAGTGAAAGACCAGAAACTATAAAAGTTCTAGAGGAAAATACAGGCAGAACATTCTCTTACATAAATCACAGCAGGATCCTCTATGACCCACCTCTCAGAGTCATGGAAATAAAAAAAAATAAACCAATGAGACCTAAGTAAACTTAAAAGTTTCTGCACAACAAAGGAAACAATAAGGAAGGTGAAAGACAGCCATCAGAATTGGAGAAAATAATACCAAAAGAAGCAACTGACAAAGAGTGAATCTCAAAAATATACAAGCAGCTCAACACCAGAAAGGCAAACTACCCAATCAAAAGAAAAGATGCTAGATGTCACTCGTTATCAGAGAAATGCAAATCAAAACTACAATGAGGTACCATCTCATGACCACCGGAATTGCTGCTATCAAAAAGTCTACAAGCAATAAATGCTAGAGACGGTGTGGAGTAAAGGGAACCCTCTTATACTATTGGTGGGAATGCAAACTAATACAGCCACTATGGAGAACAGTGTGGAGATTCCTTGAAAACCAGGAAATAGAACTGCCATATGACCCAGCAATCCCACAGCTGGGCATAAACACCGAGGAAACCAGAACTGAAAGAGACACGTGTACCACAATGTTCATCACATCACTGTTTACAATAGCCAGGACATGGAAGCAACCAGTGGTACATAGACAACAATGGAATATTACCCAGCCATTAAAAAGAATGCATTTGAATCAGTTCTAATGAGATGGATGAACCTGGAGCCTATTATACAGAGTGAAGTAAGTCAGAAAGAAAAACACCAATACAGTATGCTAATGCATATATATGGAATTTAGAAAGAGGGCAATGATAACTCTGTATGTGAGACAGCAAAAGAGACACAGATGTACAGATCAGTCTTTTGGACTCGTGGGAGAAGGCAAGGGTGGGATGATCTGAGAGAATAGGAATGAAACTTGTATATTATCATATGTGAAACATATCACCAGTCCAGGTTCAGTGCATGAGGTAGGGTGCTCAGGGCTGGAGCACTGGGATGACCCAGAGGAATGGGACGGGGAGGGAGGTGGGAGGGGGTTTCAGGATGGGGAACACATGTACATCCGTGGCGGATTCCTGTCAAGTATGGCAAAAACCACTACAATATTGTCAAGTAATTAGCCTCCAATTTAAATAAAGTGAACAAACTAAATTCCTTTGCTAAAAAGGGCCTAATCAATGCTGACTTTGTGACCTCCAAAAACACTATTATTTTCCTTAATTTCTTCCCTCCTTCCTCCCCCTCTTTCATTCCTTTTCTTATTATACAATTGTTAAAGTTTGCTTTCCATTTATAGTTATTACAGAGTACTGGCTCTATTCCCCATGTTGTACAATACATCCTTGAGCTCATCTTACACCTACCATGGTGTGCCTCCTGCACCCCCACCTCTGTATTGCCCCTCCATGTTCCCCTCCCCATTGGTGGTAAACAGTAGATTGTTCTCTATATCTGTGAGCCTCTATTGTTATTATATTCTCTACATTGTGGTTTCTTTAGATTCTATAAGTGATATAATACAGTATTTGTCTATCTCTGTCTGTGTTCTTTTGCTTAATAGTATACCTTCCATGTTCCTGCAAATGTCAGTATTCCATTCTTTTTATGGGCACCTTCTTTCTATGCCTTTTTAGAAAATGGCACTGCCACCCCACACATGACATGGCTCACCAGCTAAGTTTCCATCTCTGCACTCACACAGAGAAACACCAAGTCCTCTTCATCTTCTCCCATGGGAATTATATCTTTGAACCTCTGTCTGGAACCAGTTCTTCCACACACACCCCGCCTCTAGTTTCTGGCAAACTGGACCTTGTCCCATCTCCAACGCCACAGGACCCATCTCCCTCCCACTTCACACATTTATGCCCGCTTTGCCCTCTCTGCCCCCCACTCTCACAGAACTCGGAGAGAAACATTATTTCACATCAGGTTTATGTTGTTTTCATTATTAATGTGTGCAGTTGGTATAATGGTCAACGTCTGTACTGTTGGCCAGTACTCAGTGGCAAGACCCCCGAAGATTTCTGAGGTCTCTAGCCATGCTCTACGCTTTGCCCTCTCTGCCCCCCACTCTCACAGAACTCGGAGAGAAACATTATTTCACATCAGGTTTATGTTGTTTTCATTATTAATGTGTGCAGTTGGTATAATGGTCAACGTCTGTACTGTTGGCCAGTACTCAGTGGCAAGACCCCCGAAGATTTCTGAGGTCTCTAGCCATGCTCTGAAGTCACTGGCAGCCCACTAGTCCCGCTGGAATGATAGGGGTCTCCACACTCTCTGGAACCTCCTCTGGTCCATTCTGATTCAGCTCTTCATTCACCTTGGAGCACTGGCTACAGAGCTTTGAGCCTCTGATTTTTTAACAGAAATGGTATGGACCTAACAGAAGTAGAAGGTATTAAAAAGAGGTGACAGAATACACAGAATAACTGTACAAAAAAGATCTTTATGACCCAGATAACCACGATGGTGTGATCACTCACCTAGAGCCAGACATCCTGGAATGGGAAGTCAAGTGGGCCTTAGGAAGCATTACTATGAACAAAGTTAGTGGAGGTGATGGAATTCCAGTTGAGCTATTTCAAATCCTAAAAGATGATGCTGTGAAAATGCTGCACTCAATATGCCACCAAATTTGGAAAACTAAGCAGTGGCCACAGGACTGGAAAAGGTCAGTTTTTATTCCAATCTCAAAGAAAGACAATGCCAAGAATATTCAAACTACCACACAATTGCACTCATCTCACACACTAGCAAAGTAATGTTCAAAATTCTTCAAGCCAAGCTTTACCAGTATGCAATCCATAAAATTTCAACTGTTCAAGCTGGATTTAGAAAAGGCAGAGGAACCATAGATCAAATTGCCAACATCTGCTGGATCACTGAAAAAGCAAGAGAGTTCCAGACAGACTTTATTTTCTTGGGCTCCAAAATCACTGCAGATGGTGACTGCACCATGAAATTAAAGGACGTTTGCTCCTTGGAAGAAAAGCTATGACCAACCTAGACAACATATGAAAAAGCAGAGACATTACTTTGCCAAAAAAGTTCTGTTTAGTCAAAGTTATGGTTTTTCCAGTGGTCATGTACAGATGTGAGTTTTGGACTATAAAGAAAGCTGAGTGCCCAAGAGGTGCTTTTGAACTGTGGTGCTGAAGAAAATGCTTGAAAGTCCCTTGGACTGCAGGGAGATCCAACCAGTCAATCCCAAAGGAAATCATTCCTGCATATTCATTGGAAAGACTGTGCTGAAGCTTAAACTCAAATCGTTTGGCCACCTGATGTGAAGAACTGACTCATTGGAAAATATCATGATGCTGGGAAAGATTGAAGGTAGGAGGAGAAGGGGGCAACAGAGGATGACATGGTTGGATGGCATCACCTACTCAATGGACATGAGTTTGAGTAAGCTCCGGTACATGGTGAGGGTCAGGGAAGCCTGGCATGCTGCAATCCATGGGGTTGCAAAAAGTCGAACATGACTGAGTGGCTGAACTGACTGAATGAGATGATGATTATATATGTTTTTTATTTTTAATTTGTTAACATGGTGCATCACATTGACTAATTTGGTATAAAGAAGAATCCTTTCATCACTGCAACAAATCCAGTTGATCATGGTGTGTTATCTTTTCAATGTATTGTTGGATTCTGTTTGCTGGCATTTTGTTGAGGATTTTTGTGTTTATGTTCATCAATGATATTTGCCCCAAAATTTTTTAGGGGTTATATCCTTGTTTGTGTTTGATATCAAGATGATGGTGGCTTCATAGAATGAGCTTAGGAGTGTTCCTTCCTCTGGAATATTTTGGAAGCATTTGAGAAGGATGGATGTTATCTCTTCTTCAAATGTTTGATAGAATTTGCCTGTGAAGCTATCTGGTCCTGGAATTTTGCTCTTTTGGAAGATTTTGCCACTTTGTCTTTTCATCAGATTATTTTATTTTTTGTTATTTAAAGTAATTATCCTTAGGCATGTACTTATTGCCATTTCTGCCCTTGTTTTCTAGTTGTTTTTGTTGTTCTGTTTTTTTCCTTTTATGGTTTCATTTTCTTTGTAGTATGCTTGAGTTCCTTTCTTTTTGTTTTTTTATAAATCTATTTTATGTTTTTGATTTGTGGTTATCATGGAATCAAGAATTTGACACATAACTATATCTATTTGCTTTAACCTGAGTCATTCAATTTAAAAGACATTCCAAAAGATCTATATTTTTATATACTCCTCACCCACATTTTGTGATTTTCGTGTTGTTTTATATCTTAATGCATATCCTTCTACTTCTAGTGCAGTTATAATCATGCTTATAATTTTTGACTGTTTTTAATCTATGTACTGGATTATTTAAATGATTTTCAATTCTTACAATATATTTGCCTTTCATTTCGGGATTTTTCCCTTTCCTTCAGTTTTTTTTTTTTTTTTTAATACCTTTCTGTTCTCCTTTTAAGGTAGGTTTAGTATGCTGAATTCTTTTAGCTTTTG
This sequence comes from Cephalophus harveyi, assembly GCA_006410635.1. Classification (NCBI taxonomy): domain Eukaryota; kingdom Metazoa; phylum Chordata; class Mammalia; order Artiodactyla; family Bovidae; genus Cephalophus; species Cephalophus harveyi. Next base: position 148,444 of record SJYT01049463.1, read on the forward strand.
CTTGTTTCAGAAGTCCTTTATCTCTTCTTCTATTCTAATCCAGGTAAGAGTATCCTGGATTGTAGTTTTTTCCCTTGTAGGACTTTAACTATATCATGCCATTCCCTTCTGGTCTGTAAAGTTTTCTGTAGAGAAATAAGCTGGAGAGCCTTAAGGGAATTTCCTTGTGTATCACTTTTCCTCTTGCTGCTTTTAGAGTCCTATTTTTACCTTTAAACTTTTACTATTAATTATATTAATATGACTGCTTGGGTTCATCTTGATTAGGAAATTCTGTGCTTCCTGTACCTGAATATTTCTTTCTTTCTTTAGATTTGGGAAGTTTCCAGCCATAATTTCTTCAAATAACATTTTTAATGCCCTTTTCTCTCTTCTCCTCCTGAAACAGTTATTATGCAGCTGGATGGCATCACTGACTCAATGGACATGAGTTTGAGTAAACTCCAGGAGTTGGTGATGGACAGGGAGGCCTGGCATGTTGCAGTTCATGGGATCGCAAAGAGTTGGACACAACTGAGTGACTGAACTGAACATGCTTTATATTATCCCATAGATCTTGTATGTTATATTTTTTTGGTCTCTCTTTCTGCTATTCTGATTGGGTGATTTCCATTATTCTATTTTCCAGGCCACTTAAGCATTCTTTGGTGTCATTTAGTTGACTGTTCTTTGCTTCTAGATTGCCTTTATTTCAGCAGTTGAATTTTCTGTTCTTGATTGTTTTATCTTTATACTTCCCATTCCTTTTTACTGTGTCTGCACTTCTATTGATACTTTTCTTAATGCATTTCTTAATGCAGTTAGCATTTTTATTGCCACCCTTTTGATCACAGAGTGTGGTAGACTGGTAAGCTCTGTTTACTATTCTTCCAGGGGATTTCTCTTGTTTTTTTTGTGCTCAGTCGCTTGGTCATGTCTGACTCTTGCGGACCCAGGGACTATAGCCCACCAAGCTCCTCTGTCCATGGAATTTTCCAGGCAAGAGCATGAGTGGGCATCCATTTCCTACTCCAGGGGATCTTCCCAACCCAGGGATTGAACCCCTGTCTCTTAGGTCTTCTGCATTGGCAGGCAGATTCTTTACCACTAGTGTCAGCTGGGAAGCCCCAGGTATTCCTTTATTTGTTCCTTTAGTTGGGTATAATTTCTCTGCCTTTTCATTTCGCTTTACTGTGGCCTTGAGGGTTTGTTTCTGTGTTGGAGCAACCTTGTACAGAGTGTGTATGTCCAAAGTCTTTGGTATAAGGGCTGGTTTTGGTATAGACCCAGTCATGTCTTTCCTCGGGGGGTGCTGGCCTTTATCTGATAGGAGGGTGCAGCTGGTGTTGGAGACTGTAAAACCTGTGCGAGATGTGATGTAGAACTTGCTCTCTGCTCTATGTATGTCACTGCCCTGTTGGTAGTGGGGCTGCTTCCCAGTTGTTGGAGTAGCCCTGAGGGTCATGTTTGATCAGGCTTCATTGTCCTTGAGTGCATGTCCTGCCCCAAAGGAGGTAATTGCTAAAGTGATTTCTATGTGGTGATTCCCACATGCAATGCCTATGTAGATGTCTACAGCTCTGCTTAGAAGCAGGCCAAGATCACATCCTTTCCCATCTGTGTTCATACCACATCTAGTCCAAGGTTATGTTGTGGAATAATCTGGGACTGAGGGTATGGCATTCTCAGGTGGCTGCAATGTTGCCCGATATCTGGGCTGCCTCTGTGGCAGTATTCTCCCAAGACCTGTCTGCCCCAGATCAAGTGCTAAGTTTTGGTGTGGAATGGGCAGGGCCAGGGTGGTCTCACTGGGAGATGAACCACTGCATGCCCCTGCAATGCATGGCTGCCACTGCCTGCCTGGACCACACCGAAGTCCCCCCGGTGTCTCTGCACAGCTAGGTTCTGAGTCCTTTCCCAGAGCTTGTCTGCCAGTCTTCCAGATCTAAGCTGCAGTGCACTCCTATGACATTGCCTTTTGCATGTGCTGACAATGGCCGCCACTGCTCCACTCAGATTACACACTAGACACTCATCTGTGTCTCTGTACCTAGTCTAAGAGGGCCATGACAACTTTGGTATAGAGTGAGTGGAGCCAGGGTGTTTGCCCTGTTTGGATTGGGGAGTACAGCAGCGAGGTGGCAGCCCATAGTGCAAGGTTTTCTCCACTCTGATGGTTGGCAAGCCAGCACACATGCACTCCTCATGAGTAGAGCTTAGGCTTCTCCAGCCCTTCTGTCTGTGCCAGTGGTTCTCCCAGCAGGCAACAGGATTTGTCTCCTCCACACAGGCCCCTAGGCATATCCAGATTGCAGCTTGACTGCTTGCTCCATAGGATGAGGATTCTACGTTGACCTAAAGTTAGGTCTTTAAACCATTTTGAATTTATTTTTGTATATGGCATGAGGAAATGTTCTAATCTGATTGTTTTACATATGAATGTCCAGTTTTCCAAGCACCACTTTTTGAAGAAACTGTCTTTTCTCCATTGTATATTCTGGCCAGTTTGTCATAGATTAATTGACTTTATGTTTGGGGGCTTATTTCTGAAGTCTCTTCTGGTCCACTGACATATTTGTCTGTTTTTGTGCCAGTACCATGCTGTTTTGATTACTGAGTTTTGTTGTCCGTTGTCTGTGATGGCTATAACTCCAGCATTTTTCTTTTTTCTGAAGACACTGACAATTTGAGGTCTTCTGTGGTTCCTTATGAATTTTAAGATTATTTGTTGTTGCCTTTAAAAAATGTGATACCTTTTTGTAAGGTGTGCCTCATCTGATTTGCATTTCTCTAATAATTAGTGATGTTGAACATCTTTTCATATATTTTTTGGCCGTCTGTATGTCTTCTTTGGAAAAGTATATATTTAGATCTTCTGTCCATTTTCTGATTATGTTGTTTGTTTTTTTATATTGAACTACATGAGCTGTTTGTATATTTTGGAGATTAATCCCTTGTCAATTGCTTTGTTTGCAAATATTTTCTCCCATTCTGAGACCTGTCATTTTGTTCATATTTCCTTTGCTGTGAAAAGGCTTTTAAGTTTAATTAGGTCCATTTGTTTGTTTTTATTTTTATTGCTCTTTGAGGTGGATCAAAAAAGATGTTGCTATTATTTATATCAGAGAGTGCTATGCTTATGTTTCCCTCTAAGAGTTTTATAATATCTGGCCTTATATTTAGGTCTTTAGTCCATTTTGAGTTTATTTTTGTGTACAGTGTTAGGAAATATCCTAATTTTATTCTTTTGCATGTAGCTGTCCAGTTTTGCCACCATCACTTATTGAAGAGACTGTCTTTTCTCCATTGTATATTCTTGCCTCCTTTGTCATAGATTAGTTGACACACCATAATAGGTGTGTGGGTTTATCTCTGGACTTCTTATTCTGTTCCATTGAAATGTATTTCTGTTTTTGTCCTAGAAACATTAGTTTTTTAGTAGCATGTTCTTTAATGTCCACATGTTTCTCCTTTTCTCATTTTTGCTTCTGTAGTTGAGTTCTAATTTTGTACTATTAAGGTAAGAAATAGTGGTTGATATAATTTCTATCCTATTCAATTTGTTGAGCACTGTTTTATGCCCTAGTATGTGCCTTTGATGGAGAATGTTCCATGTGCACTTGAATGTGTATTATGCTCTCTTTGGATGTAATACCCTGTAGATATCAATTAAATCCAACTCATTTAATACCAGTCTTGTCTTGATTTCTCCATCTGGATGAGCTGTCTGTTGATGTCTGTGCTACAGTTAAAATTTCCCACTATTATTGCACTTCTGTCAGTTTCTCCCTTGAAGTCTGTTAGTATTTACTTTATATACTTAAATGCACCAAAGATCATGGCATCTGGTCCCATCACTTCATGGGAAATAGATGGGGAAACAGTGGAAACAGTGTCAGACTTTATTTTTCTGGGCTCCAAAATCACTGCAGATGGTGACTGCAGCCATGAAATTAAAAGATGCTTACTCCTTGGAAGGCAAGTTATGACCAACCTAGATAGTATATTCAAAAGCAGAGACATTACTTTGTCAACAAAGGTCTGTCTAGTCAAGGCTATGGTTTCTCCAGTGGTCATGTATAGATGTGAGAGTTGGACTGTGAAAAAAGTTGAGCGCCGAAGAATTGATGCTTTTGAACTGTGGTGTTGGAGAAGACTCTTGAGATTCGCATGGACTGCGAGAAGATCCAACCAGTCCATCCTGAAGGAGATCAGTCCTGGGTGTTCATTGGAAGGACTGCTGCTGAAGCTGAAGCTCCAGTACTTTGGCCACTTCATGCGAAGAGTTGACTCATTGGAAAAGACTCTGATGCTGGGAGGGATTAGGGGCAGGAGGAGAAGGGGACGACAGAGGATGAGATGGCTGGATGGCATCACCAACTCTATGGACATGGGTTTGGGTAGACTTCGGGGGTTGGTGATGGACAGAGAGGCTTGGTGTGCTGCAATCCATGGGGTGGCAGAGTCGGACATGACTGAGCGACTGAACTGATGTTAATGGATATTATAATATCCTTTTATTGCATTATTCTATCAATATATAACAGCCTTATTTTTCCTTAATTATCATCCTTATTTTAAAGTCTATTTTGTCTGATATGACTATTGCTATCTGCTTTCTTGGGAGTTTCCATAGAAACTTTCTTTTTTCCATCCTCTCAGTTTGTGTGTATATGTCTTTTGCACTGAAGTGTGCATATTGCAGGTTCTTGTTTTTTAAATCTAATCTGCTACTATGTCTTTCACTGGATCATTTAATTTGTTGATACTTATCATAATTAAGGATAGGTATGTACTTATTGCCATTTTAATCATTGTTTTCTGGTTATTTTTGTTGTCATTCTCTGTTCATTTCTTTTTGTTTCTTTTGTGGTTTGATTATATGTTGTAGCATGATTGGTTTCCTTTTTATTTTTCATGTCTCTTGTAGGTTTTGGATTTGTGGTTACTATGAGGTTCTTATTGTTGACCTATAATTATATCTACTTGATTTAAACTGATATTCATTTAAGTTCAAATACATTCCAAAAGATCTACAATTTTTACTTTCCTTCCTCATTTCTTTCTAATATTACATTTTCTACCTTAAGCTTATCCCTTAACTGTATCATTGTTATAGTTGCTTTTACAAATCTTTGTCTTTTAATCAATATACTGGCTTATTTAAATAACCTTCAATCCTTACTATATATCTGTCTTTCATATTGAGATTTTCTCTGTTCTGTAGACTCTTGATTCTTTTCTATTTAGAGAAGATGCTTCAGTATTCCTTTTAGGGTAGGTTTAGTATGGGCAAATTCCTTTAGATTTTGCTTGTGTCCTACTGCAGTCCATGGGGTTGCAAAGAGTTGGACATGACTGAGTGACTGAACTGACTGAGAAGCTCTTTCTAGCTCCTTATTTTCTAAATATTTAATAACCTTCCTGGGTAGAGTACGCCAGGTTGCAGCTTTTTCTCTTTCAGGAGTTTGAATATATCATGCCACTCCCTTCTGGCCTGTAAAGTTTCCTTAGAAAAATCACCTGATAGCCTGATGGGAATTCCCTTGTATAACTTTTTCTCTTGCTGCTTTTATTCTCTTTTTGTCTTTCAGTTCAGTTCAGTCACTCAGTCATGTCCAACTATTTGCAACCCCATGGACTGCAGCACGCCAGGCTTCCCTGTCCATCACCAACTCCTGGAGCTTACTCAAACTCATGTGCATCGCGTTGGTGATGCCATCTAACCATCTCATCCTCTGTCTTCCCCCTTTCCTCCCACCTTCAATCTTTCTCAGCATCACAGTGTTTTCAAATGAGTCAGTTCTTCTCATCAGTTGGCCAAAGGACTGGAGTTTCAGCTTCAACATCAGTCCTTCTAATGAATATTCAGGGCTGATTTTATCTAGGATTGACTGGTTGGATCTCCTTGCAGTCCAAGACACTCTCAAGAGTCTTCTCCAACACCACAGTCCAAAAGCATCAATTCTTTGGTGCTGAGTTTTCTTTATAGTCCACCTCTCACATCCAGAGGGCTTCCCTGGTGGCTCAGAGGGTAAAGTGCTTGTCTACAATGCGGGAGACCCAGGTTCAATCCCTGGGTCAGGAAGATCCCCTGGAGAAGGAAATGGCAACCCACTCCAGTACTCTTGCCTGGAAAATCTCATGGACAGAGAAGCCTGGTAGGCTACAGTCCATGGGGTCACAAAGAGTTGGACACGACTGAAAGACTTCACTGACTCACATCCATACATGACGACTGGAAAAAACCTTAGCTTTGACTAGACAGACCATTTTGGGGAAAGTAATATCTCTGCTTTTTAATATGCTGTCTAGGTTGTTCATAGTTTTTCTTCTAAGGAGCAAGTGTCTTTTAATTTCATGGTGGCAGTCACCATCTGCAGTGATTTTGGAGCCCAAGAAAATAAAGTCTGTCACTATTTCCACTGTTTGCCCATCTATTTGCCATGAAGTGATGCTATGATCTTAGTTTTCTGAATGTTGAGTTTCAAGTCAACTTTTTCACTCTCCTCTTTCACTTCCATCAAGAGGCTCTTTAGTTCTTTTTCACTTTCTGCCATAAGGGTGGTGTCATCTGCATATCTAAGGTTATTGATATTTCTCCCAGCAATCTTGATTTAAGCTTGTGCTTCATCAAGCCAAGCATTTCACATGATGTACTCTGCATATAAGTTAAATAAGCAGGGTGACAATATAAAGCCTTGACATACTCCTTTCCCTATTTGGAACCAGTCTGTTATTCATGTTGAGTTCTAACTGTTGCTTCCTGACCTGCATACAGATTTCTCCAGAGGCAGGTCAGGTGGTCTGGTATTCCCATCTCTTGAAGAATTTTCAGTCTGTGGTGATCCACACAGTCAAAGGATTTGGCATAGTCAATAAAGCAGAAGCAGATGTTTTTCTGGAACTCTATTGCATTTTCGATGATCCAGTGGATGTTGGCAATTTGATCTCTGGTCCTTCTTCCTTTTCTAAATCCAGCTTGAACATCTGGAAGTTCACAGTTCACATATTGCTGAAGCCTGGCTTGGAGAATTTTGAGCATTTCTTTGCTAGCGTGTGAGATCAGTGCAATTGTGCAGTAGTTTGAACATTGTTTGGCATTGTCTTTCTTTGAGATTGGAATGAAAACGGACCTTTTCCAGTCCTGTGGCCACTGCTGAGTTTTCCAGATTTGCTGGCATATTGTTGCAGCACTTTCACAGCACCATCTTTTAGGATTTGAAATAGCTGAACTGGAATTCCATCACATCCACTAGCTTTGTTTGTAGTGATGCTTCCTGAGGCCCACTTGACTTGGTATTCCAGGATGTCTGGCTCTAGGTGAGTGATCACACCATCGTAGTTACCTGGGTCATGAAGATCTTTTTTGTACCGTCGTGTGTTTTTATCTTTAACTTTTGCCATTTTAATTATGATATGCCTCAGTGTCATTCTGTTTGGGCTCATCTTGATTGGGACCCTCTGTGCTTCCTGTCTGAATATTTCTTTCCTTCTTTAGGTTTGGAAAGTTTTCAGCCATAATTTCTTCAAATAGTTTCTCGAAATCCTTTTTTTTTTTCTTTCTTCCTGTAACCCCTATGTTGGCACCTTTGATAGTCTCCCAGATATTTCATACATTGTACTCACATATTTTTGTCTGCTGTTCTGATTGGATGTTTTCCATTAGTCTATCTTCCAGATCATTTATGCATTCTTCTGTGACATTTAGTCAGCTATTTGTTGCTCTTAGCATGCTTTTTATCTCAAATATTTAATTATCTATTTTTTGTGTGCTACTTCTTTATAATTTCTGAGTCTTCATGAAAAATTAACTTTGTTTACATCAATTTCCTCCCCTAATTCAGTCAGCCTTATTATTACCAATATTTTGAATTATCTGTCTGGTAGAGTACACTCTGTTTCATTATTTTTTCAGAAGTTTTCTCTTGGCCTTTCAATTGAGAGCAGCTCGTCTTTTCTTCTATTTAACTTTCTCTGTCTCTAGGAATTTAGGTGAAACAGTTACCTATTTTGGTCTTGAAGGAGGGATCTTATGTGGGAATGTACCTGTGTAAATAGCATGTGTTCAACCCCTTCGACGACAGGGATCAACTTGATGTGGGTGCCAGTCATGTCTTTCCTCAGGGCGTGCTGGCAGCTATCACTTCGGTAGGAGGTGCAGCTGCTGATGGAGGAGCTAGAGTCTGATAGGGGTGAGAGGCAGGACTTGCTCTCTGCTCAGTGGCCATCACTGCCCTGTCAGGTTGGGGGTCTCCTCTCAAGCTGCTGGAATAGAATACTTGAAGGTTTGGCTCAAGCTAGCTCCATTCCCTTCAATTGTGTGTTTTTCCTTCTCCCCACACTGGGACCTTTGTACCAAAGGAGGGCACTGCTGAAGTGGAGTTGGTATGCTCACAGAGGCCCAGTGCTCTGCCGCTGTAGGCATCTGGGGCTCTGCTCAGGTGTAGCACATGGTACATCTTTCCCCCTCTTGCAACCACCTTAGATCTAGTGCTAGACTATGGCATGCAGTGGGCAGGGCCAGAGCATTCACTGGGCTTGGACTGGGGACCTCTCTCTGCCGTGTCTGGGGGCAAACCAGCACCTGTACACTCCTCAGGAGTAGAGTCCAGACTTCTATAGTCTTTCTATCTGTCCTAATCCCTTTTTTTTTTTTTTTTTAATTTTTACTTTACAGAGCGAAGTAAGCCTAATCCTTTTCTAATCAGTCAAATGGGTTTGTCTGCTATACCTAGGACCCCAGGCCTGGGATACCCAGTCTGTGCCTCGAGCCATTCCCTCCCCAGGGTGAGTGTCCACATGTGCAGTCTCCCTTTTCCTCTTGGTCCCCTCCCAGGTGGACAGATCCTGGCTCAGTGCTTTTCTTCCCATCCTACCCAAATATGTCTGTATGTTTCTTACAGCATTGCTTTTATAGGAGACCTTCTGCCCATTTCCAGTTTTTCATAAATTACTCCACAAGTAGATATATTTTTGATGTGTTTGTGGGAAGAGATAACTTCCACATCATCTTATTCCACCATGTTGACCTCCTTTCTGCTAATTTTTATTCTACTACATAAAGATAACATAGAATCTCTTTTTTTGTGACAGCAGTTAGAGGAATCAGTTGTTTGAACACACTCTTTGTTCTTCCCAATACAACTAAGCCATCATCATAGACTATTTTCTTGCAATTTTCCACATCAGGAGACCAGGTATTCAATTTATAACATTTAAACTGTACAATATTAGTAACAGAATCCCAAATCAAAAACAGTATGGAAAATTTTAAGACTCTAAAATTTCTCTGAGTCCAGAATTAGGGTAGACTCCAGACAAGGTATAATCCATGTTTCAGCTCCCTTCTTCACAGTTCTCTTGGCCCTACCCTCTCCTGTATGCATGCTTTCTCCTCAGGATGACTTCTCAATGAGAGTCAGTACGGTTTCATGCAACAGACAACTCTTCCTTATACATCTAAAAAAAAAGCTTCTTGCCCAGTAAAACTTAGATGAACTCTGTTGGATCATGTTGCCACAGCTGGGCCATAGGAATGCTGTGTACTGATGGGCTGATGCTGGGCTTCCTAAACCAATCACTGGCAACTAGGATGACAGTACCAAGATGAACTCTGAGTCTAGGCTTTAGAATAACCAAGGTTCAGTGATAGAATTGCAAACAGCTTCTCCTCATTCTCTTGGACGGTGTCTTTCTAAAGCAAAGGAGAACTGTCTTAGGAAAAAGAGAAAAATGAATCTTGGGTAGCCAGTCAGTATGGTCACTGCTGAGTGGTAGGGCTAGACTGAAACTGGTGAATGATGATGGTTAAAAAAGACAGAACAAAGCCCTCCCTAGAGGCTGTTATCTGGACTGTCAGAAACTCATTCTTACCTAACCCAGATTTTTGAAAAGGGAAAACAGGTTTTGTGTAATCCTATATTAAGCCCATGCAGGTTGGCCCATACACAAAAATGGCCCATAGAATCAAAGGCCAATTTCAGACCCTTTGTGCTTCCTTAAACCTGCATTCCTGATTAGCATATGAATCCTGTTGCCATGGCAATTACAGTGGTGTACATTGTGTGCTGTCACTTTAGAATAGGATCTAGAAAACTAACGGTCCTAGAATAGAAAATGAAAGCCTTCTTGGTAACAGGACCAAATGGAATTATAACTTGGGCATCAAAACTGAGAAACATTTCCACAAAATGAGAGGCTCTTGTGTTTTACAGAGACATTCTGAAATTTCAGTGAAATGAGACTATGCTTCACTTATGATTGCTCCTTGCTTCCAAATGGTTTTGTGGTACCCTTAACATTTAAACTCATAAAATAGGGCAACTAAACAACTAGGAAAGAGAAGGAAGAAGGAAATGGAAGAAAGTGAGAGAAGTGTTGGATGGTGTTTGGTGGTATATGCTTATTAGTATTGAAATTTCCATATTAGCCTGCTATGTTTATGCTACCACTTGCTGGAAGAAGAGGTAAGGATGCTGGGTGTGGGAGATACTTTAGCCTCTTTAAGTGCAAAGGAGTGGTGGGACAATCTTTTAGGCAAGATGTATCATTAGCTAAGGATCTGAACAGAGAGTCCCTTTTCTACTGGGTGTTACCAATCCAAAAACTTTGTACTGTGTCTGATTCAATCATGTTTCTCCTCTATTCTGGCCTGGGAGTAACTATCTCTTTTGTTCTCTGCCTGAGCTAGGGAGGGAGAGGTTATATGCAGGAGTCAAAAAGCCTGACTACTGCCAATTATCCCAGGATCCCATGCCATGGGATTATCAGATTCTTCCTTGTTTAACATCCTTGGAGCCATGACTCCTTCTTAAACAATACCCTCCATCATGTATTTTGAATTTTGGATCCATTCTTCAATGAGATAATGTTTTGTTTCCCTTCTTTCAAGAATTCATCATAATTGACTTACAGAGTACACTATTTTTTCATGTTCTACTGAAATTATGAGTTTATTAAGTATCTTTTCCATCATTTTTAGGGATCAAGGCAAGAGGAAAAAGCAGTAGTATGTACTCATTCTGCCATTTTGAAGTGAAAGTAGTCTTGAACATTTCTGTAGTAGCATGAAAAATAAAGAATTAAATGGTTGTGTAAATTGTTTTTCAAACATACTCTTCCTTAGTGAGAATCAGACAAATGCCCCTTTTCTGCATTTCCAAAATCACAGTCTGTGATTGGTCATGACAGGGCCTGTGGCAGGCTGAATGAGATGTAAAGGACAGAACCGGAAAGTACATATGTGCAGCTAGAATCTCTGTGTGGTAGATTGTCCCTTCAGTGTTGATGCGGGCCCTTCCCCCAGCCTAATGGTATAAATTGCTCACAGGTCTAGGTTCTAGTATCTTAAAGGACTCACCATTGTTTCTGTGAACTGTCAAGATCATTGAACTTTGGAACTAGGAAAACTACTAAGAAGCTTAGAGTAACTCAGATGTTGTCTCCATGAGGCATGTCAGGACATTGAGGCTCCATGAGGTTAAGTTGTTCAAATGCACAAAGCTAGTAATAGTCACATGCCGAACTTGCTGCCCCAATGTCAGCCTCACTAAGCCAAAGTCCTTTTATTCAATGCTGCATTTAGTAAAGCATACTGCTCCAGCTCAACATACTAACTTGTACTGCATTTAATCCCACCAAAAATCTACTAATCATACAAAGCTGTACCATATGAAATTGCTGTTTTTATAATCCAGAGATGGTCAAATATTGGTAATCTCTTATGGTTCAGTCTGATATATTTTCCTTTAATTGTATAACGAGATGGAAAAATTTTTCTTTCAGAAGTAAATGTATGAATTCCTCATAGAAGTATCTTGAGCTTGTTGGGAATTTACCTTGATAAGCCAGCTTGAAGTAGGCAGATTCTTTCCAAGAATGGGTGACAGGATTTCTAACAGAATCAGTTTGTCTTTGAGGTCAAAGAGGATGAGGCAACAGAAAGCTTGCCATAGAGTGAAAACTCTGGAAATGAGAAGTCACGAGGAAATGTAGCACTTCCTCAAGATCACGAAAATGGGTATTTGAGGGAAGCTTATCTAGGTCTCAAGGATAAAAGAAGCTCTTAGTGGCACCCAAGATACTATGGTTCTATGTATTTCCTGAACAGTCACATCCTGAGTAAGGAACCAAATTATGTTTATTCATGTGATAGTGGTAGACATTCTTTAAAAGTTCACTGAATTAAAGAATAAGATTGTCAGTATTTTGCTGAATGCCACATACGATCTAAATATTCTTTAGTGCATTTAGCATGTGCTAGAAATTTATAAAGCATGAATTTAAAAAGCTTAGATTCTGATAGACTGACAGCTTCAAGGCTGGTAAAGGTAATCTACCAAGATATGTAAATTAACCTTTTTTTCCAGGGAAAATGAGATAAATAATCTGGTCACATAAAAGAAGGGTATCACTCAGTTTTACTGATAAAAATTTTGGGCAGTAGCAAGATTCAGACCCTGAGCTGTCCATCTACTATGCCATTCAAAGTAGGGACTAATGCTAAGTGTAAGAAGCCTTGTTCCACAGTGATTTCCAAGAAGTATGTCTGTCCTCTGACTTGCGTCTTAAGCCATTCTTTCCTCAAAAATGCAGAAGTCTCTTAGAGACACCAAGTTTTCCATTTCTTTAATACTTCCCTTCTAGTTTATCTCCTTCTGACTACTAATATTTCAATAATAATTAATGGAGGCTTAATATTAATCTATATGAATTAAAAGTAAAAGATACCTAATTTTTAAATATTCTTAAATACCATTCTAAACTTTTTAACTACATTATACTAAAAAAATAGTGAGTTAAGGAATCTCTAAATATGAAATCCCTCTTTAAGAGCATATTTAAACCTGGCTTTGTTTTATATTACTATCATTACTGTCATCATACATGAGCAATCTGATACTTAGCAACTGTGAAAAATCTCAATTTAGGGAAAACATTTTGAAGGAAAAAAACACTGGGATTAAATAATTTATTACCATTGCTAAGATGAACACATATACTTGATACTCAATTTTAACTTTAGAACTTTAAAAAAATAGTTTTAATACAGTATCAAAATTTACACAAGTATTTTGTCAAAAGACCAGTGTTCCTTGTATTAGCTTCTGCAGGCTCTACTGCAGGCACAAAACTTTTTTAAAATGTCTTCAGAGTGTAGGAATACAACAATTTAAGGATGAAAGCTTTTCAAGAAAAGGTGTAAATATAGTAAGCAATTTTCCTTTATAGAGTAATAATATTCTTAAAATATACAACGTTTTAAAAGAAAAGCTTAAATAGTAACCCAATTACAATAATTAGAAAGATAATTCTATAGCAAATTAATTCATAAATATTTTCTGAGAATAGGATTGCCTTTTCATCACAATAACATTCAAAATAGTATAACAATTCCTTCACCAATGACAATTAATACATGTGTAATGAGCCCGTTTAAAAACAAGAGCAACAGAATATCTGCTATGAATCAAATCTGAGTAATTTAGAAGAAAACTGGGAATCGTTGCATTCCTACTTTTATAATTGTATATTGCAATATAAACTTAGCATTCGGTCACAGGCCTCTTGCACATTCATACAAGAAACTATCATTGCATTTGAATAAACACAAAATACCTATCATAGCATTTCCAATACACACAGTCTATTATTTTATATATATATATACCCCAAAAATAAGGAAAAACTAAAGCTAGCACACCTCCTTTTCAAATCTCAAGCAATCTGAACAAGAGCTTTTAGCTTCAATAATGAAGGACATGCGTCAATTTCATAAAACGTTAAGATAGCTGCTGTAGGCTAAGAAAGCTTTTTCCATAAATGCAGTGCAATATTTTAAAGTTTACAGAAAGTTTATTAAATATAACAGCATGTCTAGAAACTAAATTGTAGAAATTGACATCTCACAGCTGGAAACACTTAGAAAAATTGTTTGCTTGTTCTTTAATTGAAATTGTTAATATTAACATTAATGAATACACTGAAGATGGAGGTTGATATGTCCCCAAGATGTGTCTTCATGAATAATACATTAAGATGAAAAGAAAAGATGTATTTACTTTGATCAATTTAAGTAAATGGCACTCTGACAATGCACTCAACAAAGTCCTGCTACCCTTCTAGCTGGTAAGGAAAACTGATGTGGTATTTTTAGTACCTCAAAAGTCAAAACAAAATCCAAGAAACCTAACCTTATCTTGCTTCCAAATTAATTATGCATCAGGAACTAGTATTTTATTGACTAAAATATAATAGGTGACCAACTCTCCAACTTGGGAAGCTGGAAACCACTTGTTATCTTCAACAACATGGTAGAACACTCCCACCATGATATGCAATGATTCGATTCTATCAAAACCACTGAGGCTCTACTGGACTCTTCCAATCATGCAGGTTTCCCCATTACAATCTTAGATTTGAAGAGTCAAAAACATTTTAGTTCTAATGAAAATATTGGAACCAAAATAGTGATTTTCAAAGCTACCTTGTTTGAGATGGACTGTAGTGAACATCAAAGTGAGAGACAAAAAATACTACTTCAGCCATACTAAATTTTATCGAGGGAAAATATGTGCAATGTACAATTACTCCAGGTCTGTGGAAATCCACTCTTTCCTCTTTTATCTCTCTGGCAGTAGTGATGTCATGTTTGAAAGACAGTACATCTCACATGGGTCCCTTGTACTGGTTTCCAGACAAATGTTGCCTAATTCCAGGACACGAACCTGCAGCATCTCCAAGTTTCCTCCATACAACCTTAAGAAAAAGAAGAAAAAGAGTAAGCATCTTAATTGTCCTGTTCCACCAAGGGGTTTTTTTTTTAAGGGGGGAAATCTATGAGAAGGACAAAGAGGAATATAAGACAAGAGACAAAATATTCACACGAATGAGCTCAAAAATAAAATGAAATGTGATGCAAGTTTCTAAATCATGAGAACTGCTCAAGAGACAGGAGTGCCATGCTTCTTTAGCAATCAGGGTCAAAATTACAAAATGATATGCCAACTTACACTGGTTATGAGAGTGGTCCTCAACTCTGGCTGTCCACTAGGAATTACTCTTAAACAGGTAGGGTTGTCTATTTTTTTTTAATCTGTCAACATGATTCTAATGTGTAGTTAAGAATACATGAGCAAAATCATCCTGGTTCCTATATTATACATCTAAAATGAGAAATACCAAAATGTTAAATAACTAAGAACAAACGCTCCTTCACTGTCTGTAGTGGTTTAAAGTCCTGAGCAAGTAGCCTTAGGGTCACTAGTAGATTTCCCTTGTTTTCCCTGTGGAATGGGGGCCTTGCTGTTTCTGCTGCTGCTAAATCGCTTCAGTCATGTCCGACTCTGTGCGACCCCAGAGACGGCAGCCCACCAGGCTCCGCCATCCCTGGGATTCTCCAGGCAAGAACACTGGAGTGGGTTACCATTTCCTTCTCCAATGCATGAAAGTGAAAAGTGAAAGTAAAGTCGCTCAGTCTTGTCCGACTCTTAGCGACTTCATGGACTGCAGCCTACCAGGCTCCTCCGTCCATGGGATTTTCCAGGCAAGAGTACTGGAGTGGGGTGCTATTGCCTTCTCCAAATGGGGACCTTAGTTTTCATAAATCTTAGCTACCCAATAGTATATCTCAGATTACCACAACAGAAAGCATTCAGATGCAGGGAAAAGGTAAGAATAAATTCAAGAGTCTCTAAAAACAATATGTTAAAAATCAGGCTATTTTAAAAGGACAATAGCAAAGGGTGAGATTAATAACAAGTAAAACCACCGTATCCAACAGTGACATACCAATATACTACATTAAGAAACCACATAGTAACAGTCATAACTCTCTTAGTGTTTCACTGTTAGGATTATGATCAGATTGATTACTTCCACAGAGATTTACATTGCTCTAGAAGGCAATGGCATCCCACTCCAGTACTCCTGCCTGGAAAATCCCATGGACGGAGGAGCCTGGTAGGATGCAGTCCACAGGGTCGCTGAGGGTTGGACACGACTGAGCGACTTCAGTTTCACTTTTCACTTTCATGCATTGGAGAAGGAAATGGCAACCCACTCCAGTGTTCTTGCCTGGAGAATCCCAGGGATGGAGGAGCCTGGTGGGCTGCCATCTAAGGGGTCGCACAGAGTCGGACATGACTGAAGTGACTTAGCAGTAGCAGCAGCATGAACATAAAGCAGATGAACCAGCTTCTTTGTTTTCTCTTTTAAAAGAGCAGATATTCCAGGGAAGCAGATTTCTAGTCATAGTAACACATAAGCATGTAGGGGTCTGTCTACCTTCATTTTGAAACCAATGGAACTATTCATCTCTGGGTGTGAGAGACACTACTATGTGGTACAGATGTCCTGTCATGTTTGATGGGAGCTGTAGTTATGGTCCTTAAATATTTGGGAAGGAATTTCCTAGTAGCTTAGATGGTAAAAAATCCACCTGAAATTCAGGAGACCTGGATTTGATCCCTGGGTCAGGAAGATCCCTTGAAGAAGGAAATGGCTACCCATTCCAATATTTGTGCCTGGGAAATCCCATGGACAGAGAAGTCTGGCTAGCTACAGTCCATGGGGTTGCAAAGAGTCAGACACAACTGAGCATATATAGCAGTGAATGGTTCAGGCTGTACCCAAGGGAGTTAGGGAAGTGTTCTTTCTCAATACACTGACTGAAGAGGGACACATTCTGAATCAGGAAGCCAACGGACACTATGGACTTTCCCTTTCTAGCCCTTAAATGGTATTACATCTACCCAGAATGCTTCAACATCTTGTTTGGAAGCAAAGGATAGATTCAAATGATCAGGAAAAATTCAGGAGACCTGGATTTGATCCCTGGGTCAGGAAGATCCCTTGAAGAAGGAAATGGCTACCCATTCCAATATTTGTGCCTGGGAAATCCCATGGACAGAGAAGTCTGGCTAGCTACAGTCCATGGGGTTGCAAAGAGTCAGACACAACTGAGCATATATAGCAGTGAATGGTTCAGGCTGTACCCAAGGGAGTTAGGGAAGTGTTCTTTCTCAATACACTGACTGAAGAGGGACACATTCTGAATCAGGAAGCCAACGGACACTATGGACTTTCCCTTTCTAGCCCTTAAATGGTATTACATCTACCCAGAATGCTTCAACATCTTGTTTGGAAGCAAAGGATAGATTCAAATGATCAGGAACAAAAGGCATTAGAAGATTACAACTCCAAAGTGTTGTATACAACTCCCTCTTCAAGTATTCAAATGTAGAATGTAATGGGCCTTAACCCTGAAATTACATGGTGAAAGGAAACTCAGAGAAGACAGAACTTTGAAATAAGCCAAAGACACTAAGACAGACACAGAGTAGCAACTTGTTAAATAAGTAAGAGAGCTGAATGGTTGGGTATCTTGAGATGGTTACTGAGATGGAGGACCAGTCAAATATCTCAGCTGCTCTCAGGGAACTGATAAGGGCCAAACAGAGAAACCTAAGATAAAACTATTACTACAAAAAGATAGATAATATACTGTTTCTTAGAGAACAATATATTTTTGTGGTAGAGCTTGGAAGAGACTAGAAGCACTACATGCTTATTAATCAAAATGATGGTGCTGTGAAGAAAGGTTGTTATCATCTATAAAATGGAAGACTGTATAGATGTTAACCTATTTCCAGAAAGAATACCAGACGGATATAAACCTGAGTCTTTTCAACTGATCTCACATTATGAGAAAGCTTTACATTTCTGTAATGATATTGTAAAAGCCCATAATTCTTCTAATAGGTTTCATAATCTTATATACATTATTGCTTAGAAATTTTGAAACTGTCCCACAAACTGTATTTTTGTTTACTCTCCAATATTTGTTATGTGTTCTTGATGTGACTATAACTTACAATGGTGACACAAATATTTTAAATCAACACTTTTTTTTTTCTTGTGGCTTTTAAATAGTTTCCAAATATAACAGTGCTAACAATCAGATTTGAACTAAGTTTTTTGTTTCTCAAATTTCGGTGACCAAAGGCAAAAACAGAAAAGATGCCCTAGAGAACTTTCAAAGGTAAAAAGCTCTTGGCTTTCTGAAGGCAACAATAATTACCACTGTGTGTATCCTTTTGAAGGATTTTTGGAAATACAGGCAAATCAAGATCAATGCAAAACTAATCAAGATCCAATTCATTAGTGGGTCCCTTCTCTAAGAAATAAATTTTCTAATATCTAAAAATATTTCATCAAAAAAAGAGACAAGAAACAGTCCCGTGTTTATTTAGACAAATTCTGTCATTGAGCACAATAGAGATGGTTTCCTCTGTAAGATACAGTGATTTTCATTCTTGAGAAAGAAAATGGAAGTGCCTAGCTTCACTACAATTGGGAAAGTGGAAAGAGCTGGTCCTCAGAGAAAATCTGGGTATATGTTTGACTTCCCTATTCATTAGAGGACAATTGGGGCAAGTAACTTAATTTTAGAATCTTAGTTTCTTCGAGTATAAAATGAGGGTTCCTACCCCGATTGCCCAAGATCTGGTGCGAAACCCAGACTTATGAATTATGAAGGAGCCTCAATATGATTCTGAGAACCACTGAAGGTATGACCTCCTATGGTCCCTTCCAGTTTTACAATTCCTAATGTTTGAACTTTAAAATTTATCTGAGGGAGGTGTTCAAATTGAAAAGCTTAAGAACAGACAAAAAGCTACAGAAGACAAATAGCGATACATTTAGGAAATCAAGACATCTAGAACCAATGACCATTTGAAAACAGACAACAGATATGTAAGAAAGAAAAACACCACCACAAGCAAGCAAGAGACTATGTGCTGGGGCCAGAGTGCTAAATGCCCATGGACTTATTTAACATTTCCTGGATTCTAGGAATGCCTCGGGGAGGTGGGTAAATGAGATACCTGGTCCTAATAGCCTAAAGCTGAAGGGTATTTCTAAGCAATTTTGATATCCTAATGAACAGAGGATAAAAGTACAATGAAATACCAATTCAAATCAAAGCTTAAAATAACTGACCATGAATATTTGCTTTTATCAAATGTCTTCCCCATCATATTCTCCTTAGTTTTAAATAAGTTTTACAAATTATATTCTTGATTAAATGATATATCCAAAGCATATTACTCAAAACTTAAAATTAAGATTAATCAAATCCAAACCTCAATAATGATTACATAGGCTAAGCATTGTGAAAATAGCATGTCTTTTTTTTTTCCCCACTGTATTTCTGTGATTTCACAGGTAGATTTCTGTGTGGCTATCTCTAAAGTTCATATCTGTCTCTTAATATTTTGAGATACGGCTGGGCATGACATGAAGCACACATCATATGAATGAAGAACGTAGCAAAAATTATCTATTGGGATGGCTAAGAAGTTCATTCCAACTTCTATGGAAAAAAAACAGAACAAACTTTATGGCCAACCCAATATTAAGATGGTGATTTTTTTTCCCCAAGTATTGTTGCAAATAATCTGCAGAAGGCTGCATTTTCTTTATCATAGGTTTTTAAACACTGCTCTTTAAGGAAAACTATGAAATGGAAACTGACTTATTTTATCAAAACTAGAAACATTTAAGGAAATTTATTGTTCAGAAACTTTCACAGTTCATTCTGGAACACGGAATTGGCTGATTCTTGCTCACCTGCATATTTTACATGATTATTGTGTTAAAAAATACTGCAATAACATTTACTAAGGAAAATCAAGGTTTGGTTTTACTTTCACATAAAAATATAAAGGCATTTGGCCAGTATTTTAAAAGTAGGTATTCATGAAGCAAAAATCTAAGCTATGATGAGGCTTTCAACACAGAATACACAATAAAGCACATTAAACTTACATTGCACATTTCTCTGACTATAGCTTTTTCTGTCTCACTAAGGTCATGTTCATACTCTTTACCCTGTTGACGATCTATAGTTTCCTGAACATCCAAGACCTGGATTTGTTGAAAAAGAAAAGCAAATTTCACATGGAAAAAAAAGTTTGTTAGTTATGAATAAAAATCATCAAGGAGCTCCACTTTGTAAAAAGAAAGAAAGAAAAAAAAAAACCTTAGTTTTTTTCCATGTCTGCATATCAGAGTAGGTTAGTATATGGCAAAATCTTTTAAAAGAGTTGATTGTTCTGAAAGCTATCTGGAGTCAATTCTACTTGATTTTCAAATGGCCATTAAGAGCAATCTACTGCATCACTAATAGTCAATTGAATTCATTCATGTCCAAAATAATTAGATGCATTTAGTTAATTTGGTCATTAAGATGAAGCTGACTGTCAACCATTTGGAGATAGTCAATAAATCTTGCTCCATTGTAAAGACTGGCATGTAATTAATTATATTACTCAACAGTCCAAATGATATGTAGACACGGCCTATAGAAAAAATGACTAAAAAGGATAATAGTGACAGGTGAAACTTGTCAGAACCCATAAGAACTTTTAACATGAACATGACTGACCTCAGAGTTCTTGCCTGGATGTGTTCCTGTGCCTAGGATGGGACTATGGAGACAGCTCTTTGACAAGAGCAAAGAGAAGCACTGGCTCCCCAGTCGTGAAAATATATGAGCAACACTAAGTATTTTTCATTTTTCATCTGAGAATGAGATGCTTTTAAACAATTTTAGATTCTACCTCTCTAAATTATTCCTAAATGAATTGAGAATAAGATTCTGTTCAAAATGTCTTTAAAAGTTTCATGTCAATACTCGATATAGTACAAAAGAAGACAAAACTTTGGCCTTGAGTGCTGTTTGTTATTTTTCTCTACATCAGCTTCTAAATCAAATCACTGATGTAGTATTAAAAAAATGTTTTTCCTGAAAGCTCCTGTATAATCCACACTGAACTGGAACACTGCTAAACCCCTTGGTTCTATTGCCACGGTCAATGCTGATGGCCACACCTAAAGGTGTCACCTGAGAATTCACACTTAAAAGCCTGAAGCAGAACCTTACAGAGTCAGTTCGCATTCTTTTTATACTTAGAGGAAATTATTGATGATGCTCAATGAATATTCATAGAAAAGTTAAAGCACTCCTTGGAACAAGCTCATTTGCCCACAAATTCGATTTATTATGCACCTGAGAGAAGTGTACTTCAAATCAGTTAATTTCTGCTAAATGAAGTGAGGCTCCAATTAATAGTTATGAATTTTAAAGCAAGAAAAATGTGGCATATTTCAAGTGGGCTAATTCCTCACATTGATTTACAGCTCCTTCCCCCAAACTATGACCATGGAGTTTATTAAAGTTTAGAAATTTTTAAAACTTTACAAGGAGATGAGAAACTGAGCCACTGTTTCAACTACTACTTTCAGAACAGAAAAATGATATAAATCAGCTCTAGATTGGTAGCCTTTTAAAAACAAAACATGTCAAGAGGCTACATTTTTTTTTATGTTGAGATATTCCAAAGATGTGTTTCCCAGAGGCTATGTTTGCACATATTTCTGTCTCAACTCATGGAAGCAAATGCATTCTATATTCAAGAGCCTCCAGTTACCCAATCAAGGTGCTTTAGTTTCTCAGCATTACCCATCAGCCAAGTGAGGACACTTAATGTGTTCTGATTATAACATAATATCTTCCTCTTAAGATAAAATTTTATATGAAAATTCGGAAATGAATTTGGAGAAAACTGAAGAGTTCTTCCTTACCCTTCCCTTCCTTTTAGGCCATACTACCACAGCTGCGTTGAGAAATCAGGGAAAGAGACATCACTGTGACCTACTACACTGATCTGATTCCAACTGCACTTGTAATTGAATAAGGCAATGGGCTGAGACAGGTTTCAGTTTGGAAAGTGGGGCAGTGTGTCATTTCTGAAGTATGTGTAGATACCAATACTACAGGCTTGAAGCCACTCCTTCATTTTTCCATTTCTAAAGTGCTTTCAGATTGCTAGTGCCTGATTTATGCTCAAGTAACAGCTTGTTTAGCAGGCTGTTTATACTAAACAGTATCCAAATGCTGTTGCTAAGAGCAAGCCAGTTGATAAACCAGCAGCTGTCAGACAAAGGGCAGGGAGGGCCCCTCTTTCTGGTGTGCCTTCCCACAAATTCCCCTCAGTTGTTCATTTTGTGAGGTTTCCCAGTCGAGATAGGAAACACCAAATTCATTGCCACTGGCCCCCAGCATAGTTCTACCATCTCCCCTTATCAGCAATCTATAAGTGCTTGGGAGAAGCACACTCATTTCATCTAAGTTACAGCAAAATGTAATGAGGGAGCTAATCAACTGCTAAAACAATCATCCTCAAGTCAAGTAAATATTTTGAAGTTCTCATCTACTTTGCTTTTCTGCATGCCAAGGAAAGTGTGGCCCCCTGCATAAGAGTGCCTCATCAGCCTGTGGATAAATCATTCTGAAACCAAAACAACTTTAGAAAAGTTGTGAAATCCATGTGGCAAAAGCAGGACTGAAGCACTCCACCTACTTTATGGCTCAAAAAGGTTTAGTCAAGGCTGCTACTGCTGCTAAGTCACTTCAGTCATGTCCAACTCTGTGCGACCCCATAAACAGCAGCCCACCAGGATCCTCTGTCCCTGGGATTCTCCAGGCAAGAATACTGGAGTGGGTTGCCATTTCCTTCTCCAATGCATGCATGCATGCTAAATCACTTCAGTCATGTCCAACTCTGTGCGACATGTAAGGAATTAGAGATAAATTGGAGGACAGTGTTTTATACTTTGGAGCTGATGAAATTTCAAGGAATTGTCTCAGTTTTTAATATGATTTTTATTTCCTGCAGTTTCTTCTTAGGTAAATATTTATATTGCATATTATTATTTTTACTTATTGGAAAGCTCATTACTGGTAAAGAAAAATAAATGATAAATTGAAGCCACATCTTTCTTTATTGCAGAATCTTAATTATAAGCCAAAAATAAAATATCTTTATGAATAAGACCAGATGTCTATTTTCTATAGTCTATAAAGAGGCATTAACTAGAGTTTGAAGACTTAATTTCTATTTAGTGGTGAACGGTATGCTTTTGTTTATTTGAAAACTTTTTTTTAGTAAGTTGCACAACGTACTTCAGTTGCAAAAAAGAAAAATATGGTATCCTTCTTTATTTTGGCTAACTTGTAAGTTCCTGTATTTGAAGACGTCCATGTTACAAACATTGCACATAAAATACCTGTAACAATATTTTACACATACATGCACATCAGACTTCAACTTCAATGCAGATAGATATGAATCACATTACTCAAAACAAAATGATAAAATTAGAGATTCAATTCAACCATAAGTACTCAAACCCACTATTAGTTTATAAAATTAAAATCATTCTTCAAAACTTAATATTAAAAAAATTTTATACCATAGGGGTCAAAAAATAAAGTATCTATGGTTAAAACGAGACCGTGAGGATTACCAGACTATAGTGAACAAGCCACAACACAACTGAAGTACTGAAGAAATGGTTGTACACAGTTGGTTACCTTAAGAGAGTGTACCACGGGTTCAGGCTGCTGAGAAGGTGTGGTATGTCCACTGAAGCTAGCTGGAGAGTTGGGTGAACTGTTACTCCCATCAGCCCCAGATGACAACCTAAAAGAACCCTTAGTAGAAAATCAACAACTTTGTTATTAAAACAAAAGTCGTTTATAACTGAAGAGATGTCATTCAATATTCAATTTCACTGCCAAATGAGAATTAGCCTTTTTTTTCCTAGCCTGTCATAAGATGCTATCAACCTGTTAATTGGAATACACTTGCTGCTTGACCAGCAAAAAAAAAAGGTAACCAAGAGCCATCTCTATGCATTTTCAGATGTCAGCTCTGATTTACTGAAGAGAGCAATGGCCCCTAAGGAATGCCCATTAAGAACATTTTAAGAATGATTTTTGAAACTTAAAGATACTCAAGAGTAGGGAATTTGTGAGTTACTCCACATTTGAGTTAAACATGCTCACTCAGCATGACAAATGCCATATTCCATATGTCTCAGAAAATGCAGATACATCACATTGGAGAAATGGTGTCCCTTATCTATGGCGGAACATTTCCCAAAGAGATTTAACCATATGCAACATTTTCTTCAAGAAGTCTCTTATTTTATGAACTTTTTAAAAATAAAAAAAAAAAAAACAGATTGCAAATTACATATTTGCAGTTGAGTGACTTTTCAACTGAATTGCTGAGAAGTCAGAACCTGGGCATTATTAATTAGACCTGCAAGAGTCACAGTCGCCCATACAGGAAATGGGAAAAAGTAAAAATGTCACTTTTTCCAGGGTTCCTTGGGAAAAATATTAATGGATCAAGAAAGAAAAAGAACAGCAGTGATCTACCCTCCTAGCAAAAATAGTCTAATGGGAATTTTCCTGTTTTTAGGGTCTGAGAGATTTTAATTTCTATTCATCAACAAATATGCAGATTTTTTTCATACCTACTAGATTAATAACTGTTTCCTTTAACTTGATCCTATGAATCTAATCCCCTGAGAAGGAGTCATGGAAGGCACATCATATGTAGATTCTTGGTAGGAAGAAACAACAGTGATCTGGGACATTAATTTTCTAGCATCTACAGGAATGCTTCTATGTTGTGCATTTTAGGGATGGGTGGGAGAAGCTGAGCACAGCAATAGATACAGGTATGGGTTTTACACAAACCATGCTAACTGCAGAGAAATTAACTCTTGCTATTGATTTTTACAGAGATTATTATTTATAATGAATTTAGAATATCTTCTCCCTTCCCACGTCACTGTCCTTTCTATCTATATGTCCCTGAAGGCTGTCCTTGCCATCTCACAAGCCTACTGAGGCCATGTTCTTTCCTATGCAATCAGGTCAGGTCCTGCCCCCACCCTCACTAGCCAACAGAGAGAGGAAGCCATGGATTATGACATTTAGGTGACCTTCCAGCTTCTGTTTGCCACTGCAATTAATGATGAAATTAATAGCAGGTCATGACATAGGACATACAGTTATCTCAGGCCAACCCACTCTGGGAAAAAAATATAAGGTTTGTTTTGTTGTAATTTGAATCAAATCAGACACAGAGTACCTAAAATAAATAATAGAAAGTAAACTATATGAAGTTTAACGATGATTAATAACAGGCACATGCCCCCCATCCAACCACCAAATTTGGACATTCTCTTCCTTTGTAGAAATCAAATATTTCCAAAACAAATGAGGAACTAAAGGAAGTTCTTCCCTGAAAAGCTCTGGTTCTCTAATATTCTCTTTCCTTACCGGTACCACCCTTAGGAACTCTTGGGAAAAGGTTTCTGAGGTTATACAGAGTTCACATCCGTGTCTCATTTGGGCTCCACCACTGCAAGTGCTGTCTCCTCTGAATGGTAATCTAACTTGTCCTTCCCCCTCTGCAACAAACTCCCTTCACATTCTTCCTTTTCTGCCCAGCCTGTTTCAAATCCCAGACCTGGCAAAATGTGGTAGCCATGTCCAATTCTAGCTTCTTTGCCCTTGGGCACAGGACCTCTATCTTTCAGGGTAATTTGGTTTAAGAGAATTTCTGAAATCAATGATAAGTAGCTTCCCTAAACCACATTCTTTGGGCAATTTAGCATTGTTTAGACTTAAGGACAGTCCTGCCTATTCAGAAAGACATACCCTTTTATTAAAGAAGTTTCACCACCATCATCATCATAAAAGCTACAATGGAAGCTACATGGGTGGGGGAAGGGGGAAGAGGTGGTGGCAGGCAACTTATTCAGGGATTCAAGCTCTACTTCAAATCTGCTTTGCAAGCCATGGACTTAGTCATCACTAGAAAGGTAAAGGTTCATATTTCATGTAGTTTTTGTGTAGCTGCAAAGATTACCTAATGCAGGTTAAGTTGTACACTAATAGATGCTAAATAGTTTTCTTGATTATAACAGAAACAAGCACCTCATTCTTTCTGTCACATCTCATTTAGTTACTATAAAATAAAATTTTAGATTTCTAGTTCTTATTGGTAGAGTTTTAACTGTGCTTTCTCTAGGCTCTGGGCTCCATCAATACACATTCTCAGTTGAATAATATGTTTTCACTGAAGTACTTTTTAAAATATGCTACTGGGTAAAATACTAGCACAAAAAAAATATTTTAAAAGAGTCCCTTGGAGTTTATTTCAGTAAGATTTAGCCTGCTTATTTAAATTGTATCTTGGCTGACTCAGGAGACTGGGAATTTAAAAAGGAAAAAATCTTACTGAAATTGGAAATGAGAGTCCCAGCTTTGGGGTTGCTTGTTTTCAAGCTACACATGACCACACACAGTGCACACACCACCACTTGGGTCAGCGGTCAGTTTGAAAGGGCAAGGAATAATTTTCTGAGCTGGTCGTGATACTTCTGTTGGTGTCCAACAGTTCACTTTCAAGGTCACTGACTTTAAGCCCCTTTTCAAAAAAAAAAAGTGCAGGTACCTTTCTCCTTCTTCAATGTTTGGGGTTATTCACCTTTCACCCCCAGGTTCAGGGGGAAGAGCACTGATGGTGACTGTTAAGAAGATAAAAGACTCTATTCCCGCCTTCCCTCCCCTGATCTGGACACACAGTGACTTTCTTTCATGTGTGCAGACTTGTTCTCTCCCCCCAGTATAACTTTTCCTCTAGCAACAGAATCCATCTGGTTACGCACAAGCAAATCAGCAGCTGACTCATCTTCACTCACCGGGAGAGTGGGCAGGCATCGTCCTATTCCTCGGCACCCTTGCCACCACTGCAAGACCCGCCGGGCTCTGGGCCCCCAGCCTTTCTCCATATTTGAGCTGTTTCTAGTTGGAGGTTGCCTTCTATTCTGGGTGGCCTTATATTTGGAACAATATAGTACAATCACTCAGAAAAATGCTGTTTCCCAAGTCTCAAGAAAGCAGATAGAACAAGAAGCTTAATGAAATGAACCACAATGACCACAATGGCAAGCTGTAACATGCACCTCTAATAAGGGAGAACATTACAAAACTCAGTGAAGTCCTGTATGTAAGAGCTAATATTGATTTTTTTTTTAAGTTTTAGGCAGAGGTGTTACTAATTCTCAAGCTATCAAAAAGAGATTAGATGATAATGCCAAAATTCTACCAAAAAAAAAAAAGAAAATGAAGCTATTTATACAACTTAATTTTGTTGGTTTTATTTGTGAGAAATAGAGAATTAACATAAGTCTTCTAAGTATTTAAAGTGGTAACTTCAGAACTTAGAAATTATTTAAATGCAGTTGGGAGCACTCAGACCTTATGTTAAGAAACACAAGTTAGGTAGATATATTCAGTACTCATAAAAACTGACACTGCATCAAATTCTCAGCAAAATTTCTGTACACTGAAGAGTATATAAAGAACTCGGAGATCACTGTTGCAATAAACTATTTTACATGGGACATATACATAATTATCAAAATTTCTATTAATCAGTCATTTCCCAAGTTTCTGTACTAGTTGTAACTAGAGCTATCATATAACTGACATAAAAAGAAAATAAAAAGAGTTTTCATCCCTAAATTTTAGTTTTATCCATGACCAAACTGTAATTTTATTAAAATGATCAGAAACAAAATTAACTCATTTGTCCATAATTTCCTTTCCCTGCCAACTTTCACTAAGACCTTCTAAGAATGCTATGTCCTAAAGAATAAGAAACAATTTTTGAAATATAGAAAACTTGCAAATATCGTCTAAAAATTCCAGTGTACAAATATTTAAGTAAATTTTAGGAGACTTAAATTAATTTTTTAGTTCTCATTAATCTATTATTTGCTTTATGGTGAACAGCACTGGTATAATTTTTACTTTTCTCAGACTTTTGGAGGCTGAACAATAAAGAAAATATACCATGGTCAGAAGTGAAATCAGTGTCGACCAGCATTTGGTACTCACAAAATTTTATTCTCAGTCTGTCTACAAAATAAGTACAAGTAACCTATTAAGTAAGAAAGTCACACATATTTTTCACATATAGCAGAGAAAATTATATATTTGCAGTTGGACCAAAATGATCATTTCCTCAATCAACACTAATTTAACTTTTTAACTTAATTAAACTTTGCTCTCTCAGTAATCATCTGTCAGTGTCTATTTCCATCATAAAGAATTATCCAACAATTTATAATATGGTGGATGGCTGAAAAGTCATCCCCTATACCAATCTGCACAGTTTTGTTCCTGGGATGATCATTAGCAATGAATGAAGATTTTTTTTTTTACAAATGAGCTCTATATTCTAAATTTGGTTCTCTCCAAGACTTAAATATCTCACAGATTCCATGTTTTTTACATCCAACAACCAAATAAAACATAAAAATTTCCTTCATGTGTATTTAATGTGTAGTGAGATTAAATCCCAATGCCTCTCCACTGTAACAAAATTTATTACAATAACCATGAAATCTAAGGTAATATCTATGAACAGTTAGAGGCCTGCTGGAAGGAGCAGTCATTTATTTTCATTTCCAGAAAGTTGATACAACATGCAATAGCAACATTTCTCAGTATCTTGTAAAAGGTTCTTTTTAAACATACATAATACAGATTGTAAAGGATTAATCTCATAAAAGGGGGCAATATATGTATTCTTGCCTCAAGAACCCCATGAAAAGTTTGAAAAGGCAAAAAGATAAGACACTGAAAGATGAACTCCCCAGGTCGGTTGTGCCCAATATGCTACTGGAGATCAGTGGAGAAATAACTCCAGAAAGAATAAAGACATGGAGCCAACTCAAAACCAACACGCAGTTGTGGATGAAACTGGTAATAGAAACAAAGTCTGATGCTGTAAAGAGCAATACTGCATAGGAACCTGGAATGTTAGGTCCATGAATCAAGGCAAATTGGAAGTGGTCAAACAGGAAATGGCAAGAGTGATTGTCGACATTTCAAGAATCAGCAAACTAAAATGGACTGGAATGGGTAAATTTAAGTCAGCTGACCATTATATCTACTACTGCGGGCAATAATCCCTTAGAAGAAATGGAGTAGCCATCATAGTCAACAAAAGAGTCCAAAATGCAGTACTTGGATGCAATCTCAAAAATGACAGAATCATCTCTGTTCGTTTTCAAAGCAAACCATTCAATATCATGATAATCCAAGTCTATGCCCCGACCAGTAATGCTGAAGAAGCGGAAGTTGAACGATTTTATGAAGACCTACAAGACCTTCTAGAACTAACACCGAAAAAAGATGTCCTTTTCATTATAGGGGACTGAAATGCTAAAGTAGGAAATCAACAAATACTTGGAGTAACAGGCAAATTTGGCCTTGGAGTACAGAACAAAGCAGGGCAAAGGCCAATAGAGTTTTGCCAAGAGAACACACTGGTCATAGCAAACACCTCCTCCAACACAAGAGAAGACTCTACACATGGACATCACCAGATGGTCAATACCGAAATCAGACTGATTACATTCTTTGCAGCCAAAGAAGGAGAAGCTCTATACAGTCAGCAAAAACAAAACCAGGAGTTGACTGTGGCACAGATCATGAACTCCTTATGCCAAATTCAGACTTAAATTGAAGAAGTAGGGAAAACCACTAGACCATTCAGATATGTCCTAAATCAAACCCCTATGATTATACAGTGGAAATGACAAACAGACTCAAAGGATTACATCTGAAAGATTGCCTGAAGAACTATGGATGGAGGTTCATGATGTTGTACAGGAGACAGGAATCAAGACCATCCCCAAGAAAAAGAAATGCAAAAAAGAAAAATGGCTTTCTGAGGAGGTCTTACAAATAACTGTGAAAAGAAGAGAAGTGAAAAGCAAAGGAGAAAAGGAAAGATATACCCATTTGACTTCAGGGTTCCAAAGAACAGCAAGGAGAGATAAGAAAGCCTTCCTCAGTGATCAGTGCAAAGAAATAGAGGAAAACAATAGAATGGGAAAGACTTGAAGAGATCTCTTGATCTCTTCAAGAAAATTAGAGATACACAAGGGAATATTTCATGCAAAGATGGGCACAATAAAGGACAGAAATGGTATGGGCCTAACAGAAGCAGAAGATATTAAGAAGAGGTTGCAAGAATACACAGAAGAACTATACAAAAAAGATCTTCATGACCCAGATAATCACTATGGTGTGATCACTCACCTAGAGCCAGACATTCTGGAATGTGAAGTCAAGTGGGCCTTAGAAAGCATCTCTACGAACAAAGCTAGTGGAGATGATGGAATTCCAGCTGAGCCATTTCAAATCCTGAAAGATGATGCTATGAAAGTGCTGCACTCAATATACCAGCAAATTTGGAAACCTCAGCAGTGGTCACAGGACTGGAAAAGGTCAGTTTTCATTTCAATCCCAAAGAAAGGAAATGACAAAGAATGTTGAAACTACCACACAATTGCACTCATCTCACATGCTAGTAAAGTAATGCTCAAAATTCTCTAAGCCAGGCTTCAGCAGTACATGAACCGTGAACTTCCAGGTGTTCAAGCTGGTTTTAGAAAAGGCAGAGGAACCAGAGATAAAATTGCCAACATCCACTGGATTATTGAAAAAGCAACAGAGTTCCAGAAAAACATCTATTTCTGCATTATTGACTATGCCAATCCTTTGACTGTGTGCTGCTGCTACTGCTAAGCCACTTCAGTCGTGTCCAACTCTGTGCGACCCCACAGACAGCAGCCCATTGGGCTCCCCCATCCTGGGGATTCTCCAGGCAAGAACACTGGAGTGGGTTGCCATTTCCTTCTCCAATGTATGAAAGTGAAAAGTGAAAGTGAAGTTGCTCAGTCGTGTCTGACTCAGCGACCCCATGGACTGCAGCCTACCAGGCTCCTCCGTCCATGGGAGTTTCCAGGCAAGAGGACTGGAGTGGGGTGCCATTGCATTCTCCGTTTGACTGTGTGGATCACCACAATCTGTGGAAAATTCTTCAAGAGATGGGAATACCAGACCACCTGACCTGTCTCCTGAGAAATTTGTATGCAGTTCAAGACGCAACAGTTAGAATTGGACCTGGAACAACAGGCTGCTTGAAGATTGGGAAAGAGTAAGTCAAGGCTGTATGTTGTCACCCTGCTTATTTAACTTATATGCACAGTACATCATGTGAAATGCCAGGCTGGATGAAGCACAAGCTCAAATCAAGATTGTCGGGAGAAACAGCAATAACCTCAGGTATGCAGATGACACCACCCTTATGGCAGAAAGTGAAAAAGAGCCAAATAGCCTCTTGATGAAAGTGAAAGAGGAGAGTAAAAAGTTGGCTTAAAGCTCAGCATTCAGAAAACTAAGATCATGGCATCTGGCCCCATCACTTTATGGGAAATAGATGGGGAAACAGTGGAAACAGTGACAGACTGTTTGGGGGGCTCCAAAATCACTGCAGATGGTGATTGCAGTCATTCAATTAAAACATCCTTGCTTCTTGGAAGAAAAGTTATGACTAACCTAGACAGCATATTCAGAGAAGGCAATGGCACCCCACTCCAGTACTCTTGCCTGGAAAATCCCATGGACAGATAAGCCTGGTAGGCTTCAGTCCATGGGGTCGCTAAGAGTCAGACACGACTGAGCAACTTCACTTTCACTTTTCGCTTTCATGCATTGTAGAAGAAAATGGCAACCCACTCTAGTGTTCTTGCCTGGAGAATCCCAGGGACGGCGGAGCCTGGTGGGCTGCCGTCTATGGGATCGTACAGAGTCAGACACGACTGAAGTGACTTAACAGCAGCAGCAGACAGCATGTTAAAAAGCAGAGACATTACTTTGCCAACAAAGGTCCATCTAGTCAAGGCTATGGTTTCTCCAGTAGTCATGTATGGATGTGAGAGTTGGACTGTAAAGAAAGCTGAGTGCCGAAGAATTGATGCTTTTGACCTGTGGTATTGGAGAAGACTCTTGAGAGTCCCTTGGACTGCAAGGAGATCCAGTTAGTCCATCCTAAAGGAAATCAGTCCTGAATATTCATTGGAAGGACTGATGTTGAAGCTGAATCGCCAATACTTTGGCCACCTGATGCAAAGAACTGACTCATTGGAAAAGACCCTGATGCTGGGAGGAGAAGAGGACAACAGAAGATGAGATGGTTGGATGGCATCACCAACTCAATGGACATGAGTCTGAATAAACTCTGGGAGTTGGTGATGGACAGAGAGGCCTGGCATGCTGCAGTCCATGGGTTCGCAAAGAGTTGGACACGACTGAGCAACTGAACTGAACTGAGCTGTTATGAGCCAGATTTTCACAGATGAATAAACTACACTATTATCACTTTAAAGGAAAAGGTACTCTTTTAGAATCAGGATTATTGACTTTCTACTCATTTCAGCAACTTTGTTGTTTTAAATCAGGTCATGGAAAAATGTATTCTGGACTGGCCATCATTTTTGACCTTCAAGTAAAATATAATGAAGGTTTTCTGCTAGCTCTACAGTTGTCAATCATGCTATTTTTTTTGAAGATAGATTCACAGAATATAAATCATCAGTAATTCTGGTTGGAGTGATTTCTGGCAAATTCAGAACCTGAAATGGGGACACCCAAATTCTATCCAGGAATTGGGAGAACAATTCCCAATCACCTTAACAAAATCATTTCCTGTTTTCTAAGGAATTCTATTTTGCTTTGTTTTCTGCAGTTTTCCAAAAATTCAAATTCATTTTTTTCCTAAAAAGCATACATGAATGACCCTGCTATGGTACTCATCAGCTACTGTTGAGCTACTTTATATACAGTTAATCTGAAAATTATTTAGTATTTAGTATTTATTTAGTATTTTGCATGTTATTTAACTTTGCTCTTTTGTTAATAGCAAAGGAATGCTGCACACCCAGACTGTATGAGAAGTAAATTACAGATCACTTAATATGCGGTAAGTACTCATTATAGAAGTCACAAATTCTACAACTACAAACAAATACCCTAGATCAGGAAACAAAAGCACACCTCAGCATAACACAGGCTAAAAATACCATCCAAAACACACAAACAAAAAAAAACATAGGCTAAATATGTCAGCTATGATGACATAGCTGACATCATAATCAATGGGTGAAAAGCTAAAAGCATTTTCCCTAAGCTGAGCAACAAGACAAGGATGTCCCCTCTTGTCAATTTTATTCAACATGTTGTTGGAAGTCCTAGTCATAGCAATCAGACAAGAAAAAGATATAAAAATACTAATTGAAAAAAAAAAAAAGTGTCACTGTTTGCAGATGGCATGATACTAAACAGAGAAAATCCTACACATCACCAAAAAACTACTAAAGCTCACCAGTAAATTAAGTGAAGCTACAGGATACAGGATTTATACACAGGGATCTGTTGCTTGTCTATGCACTAATAATGAACTATCAGAAAGAGAAAGCAAGAAAACAATCACATTTAAAACTGCATCAAAAAGAATAAACTACTTTAGGGGTAAACTTAACCAAGGAGGTAAAAGACCTATACTCTGAAAATTATGACACTCTGATGAAGGAAATTGAAGATGATACAAATAAATGGAAATATATCCTGTGTTCATGAATTGGGAAAAAAAATAATATTGTTAAAATGTCCATACTATTCAAAGGAATCTGCAGTCCTAATGCAATCCCTATCAAAATATCTATGACATTTTTCACAGAACTAGAACAAAGAACCCTAAAATTTATATGGAACCACGAAAGACTTAATAGCCAAAGAAGTCTTGACAAAACAGAACAACACTGGAGCTATCATGTGCCTTGAATTCAGACTATACTACAAAGCCACAGTGATCAAAACAGTGGCACAAAAATAGACACTTAGATCAATGGAACAGAAAAGAGGGCCCAGAAGTAAACCTACACACTTATGGTCAATCAATCTATGACAAAGGAGTTAATAATATACAATGGGGAAAAAATAGTCTCTTCAATAAACCTTGCTGAAAAAAACTGAACAGCTACATGTGAAACAATGAAATTAGAACATTTACTTACACCATATATGCAAATAAACTCACAATGGATTAAAACCTAAATGTAAGATCAGACATCATAACACTAGACGAAAACATGAGCAGAACAGTCTTTGATATGAATCAGCAATGTTTTTTGAATCTGTCTCCTAAAGCAAAGGAAACAAAAACAAACGGGACCTAATTAAACTTTAAAAATTTGTACAACAAAGGAACCCATTGACAAAATGAAAAGACACATAATGGGAAAAAAATATTTGCAAATTAAATGCACAATAGGAGTTAATATTCAAAATATTTAAAACTCATATGTATATAATTCATATATATATATATAATTCATACATATATATCTAAAACTCATATATAACTCATATATATATGTTTTAAAAGCTCATAAAACTCAGTATCAAAAAAAAAACCTGATTAAGAAATGGACAGAAGACCTAAATAGACATTTCTCCAAAGAAGACACACAGTTGGTGAATATGCATTTGAAAAGATGCTCAACATCACTAGTTATCAGTTCAGTTCAGTCGCTCAGTCGTGTCCGACTCTTTGTGACCCCATGAATCGCAGCATGCCAGGCCTCCCTGTCCATCACCAACTCCCAGAGTTCACTCAGACTAACATCCATAGAGTCTGTGATGCCATCCAGCCAGCTCATCCTCAGTCGTCCCCTTTTCCTCCTGCCCCCAATCTCTCCTAGCATCAGTCTTTTCCAATGAGTCAACTCTTCACATGAGGTGGCCAAAGTACTGGAGTTTCAGCTTCAGCATCATTCCTTCCAAAGAAATCCCAGGGATAGCTCCTCTTCACTTTCTGCCATAAGGGTGGTGTCATCTGCATATCTGAGGTTATTGATATTTCTCCCAGCAATCTTGATTTCAGCTTGTGTTTCTTCCAGTCCAGCATTTCTCATGATGTACTCTGCATATAAGTTAACAAGCAGGGTGACAAGATACAGCCTTGACATACTGCTTTTCCTATTTGGAACCAGTCTGTTGTTCCATGTCCAGTTCTATCTGTTGCTTCCTGACCTGCATACAGATTTCTCAAGAGGCAGGTCAGGTGGTCTGGTATTTCCATCTCTCTCAGAACTTTCCACAGTTTATGGTGATCCACACAGTCAAAGGCTTTGGCATAGTCAATAAAGCAGAAATAGATGTTTTTCTGGAACTCTCTAGCTTTTTCCATGATCCAGCAGATGTTGGCAATTTGATCTCTGGTTCCTCTGCCTTTTCTAAAACCAGGTTGAACATCAGGGAGTTCACGGTTCATGTATTGCTGAAGCCTGGCTTGGAGAATTTTGAGCATTACTTTACTAGCATGTGAGATGAGTGCAATAGTTATCAGAGAAATGCAAATCAAAACTACAAAGAGGTCATCCTGCTCACATCTGTTACAAATGTTATCATCAAAAAGACCACAACTAACAAATACTGGTGAGAATGTGGAGAAAAGGGAACCTTTGTGCACTGTTGCTAGGAATGTAAATTGATGAATCCACTAAGGAAAATGGTATGGAGGGTCTTTAAAAAACTAAAAAGAGAACCACCATAGGATCTAGCAATTCCACTCCTGAATATATATCTTAAGAAAAGAAAAACATTAATTCAAAAGGACATCCCCCAGTGCTCACAGCAGCCTTATGTACAATAGCCAGGAGACAGAAACAACCTTAGAGCTGACTGATAGATGAATCAGTCAAAAGATATGGCATACAAGTCAAAAGATAGTATATAAAAGATATGGTAATTATGCATGCATGTTCCTAGTTCCCCAACCAGGGATTGAACACACACCCCCTACAATATAAGCATGGAGTCCCAACTACTGGGCCACCAGGGAAGTCCCTACTACCCATTTTTTAATGACATGATATCTAGAAATTTGGGATACTTTGTATTATTGTCCTTAAAATAACTGATCTTCTAAATTAAAGAAAAAATATGAAACCATTCAAATTTTTAAAAGATCATCTAAACAAAAATAAAATACTTACGGTCCCAGAATACTTATTATGTATGGTCCTGGAAGAAAATTTTTGCAATTCATGATGTGAGATTTAAGAGAACTAGCAAGATAAAGCTTTTGTGATTATCTTCTTGCTATTTTATGGCTATATTTTACTTATTTTAATAAAATTATATTTAACTGACACTCTAGAATCTTCCAGTCTTTTGTCTCATAGAAGTACATTTTTAAAAAGTCAAAATCAATACAGTATTGTAAAGTAAAATAAAAAAAATAAATTATAACAGGGAAAAGGAAGTTCAAATATTTGCATTGTGAACCACTTAATGAGTAGAAAATGGAATTAATAAAATTATGACCATTAAAAAAAAAAGTCTTTAACAAGAATAGGAGAATATTATGTTTTTATATTTTATCATAAATACATGCTTCCCACTTTGATATAAATTAGCTGTAATGTATTTGTAACAAACATTAGAGCCCAGCCCCCTTACCTATTACAGAAAGCCAACTATGAAAGCCTGAAGATTGATCGGCTGAAGTGGTTTCCTGTTAGTTAAAGATGTTTAATTTTTTATAAATCCTGAAGCTAGGTCAAACTATCAAACTGTGTGCCTCATACTTCATGAGAATGCATACCTAGTTTAAGAGTGAGGATGAATTCTCTTTTTCCTTATTATATGGCAAGAGCAGATGCTTTGGAAAATAATATTTTGCTCAGTTTGATCAGTCTTCATTCTGAACATATTGCAATACTGCAACAGCACGCAAACAAATGCTCAGATAAGAAGAGATTTTAAAGACTTGTCTCTTTGACAAGTCTTTTCCAAGAGATTCCTGAGAATAGACTTAAAAATGCTAAGAGACCCTCTGCTTTGGTCTAATAGATAATAGTTGACTGTATTCAGAGAAAAGCACTTCTTATTTAAAGAATCTATTCACTACTACTTTAAAATATTAAATAATTTCCTAGATTTACAGATATTCATTTATTCACTTCACATATATTTACTAAGCACCTACCAAAGATAATACTCCATATGATGCCAAGTACATTTCCATTCCAATAAATTTTTGTTGCAAGAAAAGCACAGTAAGTTTGTATTGTTGACTATAGGATCACAATGCTTAGATTCAGAGTCTTAATCTGACACTTGCATGACCTCTCTGTGCCTCAGTTTCCTAGTCAATAAAATGTGGATAGTAACGCTACAATGGAAAGTCAGTCTACAGGTTTGGTTACTTACATGAAAAGAGCTTTACAACAATCCCTGGCCCACGGTAAGTGCTAAGTAATTGCTGTCATTATCACAAATGTTTTAGCTTTGCTTGTCAACACATTTTATAACTTGTTTGTCAATCTACTTTCACATGTTTATTATTTAGAGCAGTTCTCAACCTGGGGTGATTTGGCCCCCAGCAGGAGATACTGGCAAAGAGGCCTACATATATTTTTAGTTGTCAAAACTGGGCAGTTTCTATGGGAATCTAGTTGGTAGAGGACAAGGATGCTGCTGAATATCTGACAGTGCACAGGACAGGGACAGCCCACTACAACAGAATTACCCAGCGCCACATGTCAATAGTGCTCAGGTTGAGAAATCCTGATGTAGTGAGTCTAGTGAATCTCGGCATTTTGCATGTGAAGACAAGTTGCCCACAAGACTGTGATGGAGCCTGTGATGATTTTAAAGGAAATTCTCTGAGCTTAAGACCTCAAGTGATCGAAGTATAAATCCATCCTTATTTCCAACCCCCCCATAAGCAAATTACTCTTTCTAACAAAAGGAATAGTATTAAAAATACCTGATACATCCTACTGTAATAACACTAGCAGAAAGAGCACACAGAATGGGCAGGCTCAGGGCAGCAGTCCAGAGGACAAAGAACTGTCAGAGTGGAGAGAGACAGCACACTGAAGCACCTTGAAAACAGAGACACCAAGCCCACAGAGAGTAAAATGGCAGAGGTGCTTTGTGGACATTACGGGAGAAAATGAATTTTCCTTAGCAAAACAAAAGGTAAAGATTCTGCCATTAACATTAAGTAGTCATACCAAGAAAGAATAAAATTGCCCACAAATAGAAATGAGGGCTGTGACACATGAAACAACATCCCAGGGCAGATGAGAACATGCTGTGATAGGCAGAGAGGAGTCAGAGAACACTGGACTAGAACACGGACCACTCTCTCCAGATGTAGCTAAGTCTGTTTACATGTTTGTCTCCTCAGTAGGAAGAAGACTCCTCGAGGGTACATCTGAATCATAACAGCTCTCAATTACTAAGCCCCTGCTATGTGTTAGGCCTCTCCTAAGTGCTGTCAATTAAAAGATTATTAAGAGTAGCTCATTTGAGCTTCTACTATATGATAATATCCATTAAGACATGAACTGTTGGCCTGGCGCTTGTTCTCAGTAATTTATACTCCATAGTGACTTTTTTTTTCTTTTTGGCTTGGGGCCCTGAAGGTCTTCTGTTCCAGGTACTTATCCTTTAGCTCCTGGGCTACAAGCAGATCCTGTAGATCCTAGGGAGCATCAGGACTGACTCAGGAGCTTGGGGAGGTCAGAATAGAAGCATGTTAATAACTAATGCAGAAGAACTGGTACATACCAGGTGAACATCAGCTGTGGGCCCAAGGACTTTGTCTACTACAGACCCAGAATTGTGGCCACAACAGTTACATAAACTTGCAGTTGTAATAACCCAAAGATTTTGAGATTTGAGATTTGATGAAGTCACCTAATGAATTTGTTGAGAATTGTTAGCAACTCATTTTGCAGTACTATGTGAGTCACGGTATAAATGAAATACAATAGGGTTCCAGCTCAACACAGTTATCAAGAGAGTAATCTATTTCCTATTCTAGCTCTCTGCTCTCTGGGTTTACAGTTCCAGTGATAATTTTCTGGATCCCATGCTTTTCTTATTCCATACTGGTGTGATCCAGGATGTCACTCTCTTGATTCTGGTTCCTTCATATTTATTCATATTCTTTCTCTTATTCTGGAATAGGTGTTGAAAAAGCTTGCTTCCATCCTGGCTCTGATGAACAAGTCATGATCATGGGGATGCTACTTTCATGGTTTGGCAGAGGGTACAATTACCCTGACCACTCACTGCAAGGTGAGCTGATAAGACTCTTGTTCATAGCCCTATCCCATTTGATAGTAATATTTCACATATCTTGGAGCTCCTTAAGGTCACTGCACTTGACTTTTATTATCTCTATAATCACAAGGACCAGCACCCTATCTCCACATAGAAGTTGCTCAATAAACTTAATATATTAATGGATAATAAAAATCTATGTGCAGGACAGTGGTTTTTCCTCTATCATCTCAGAAGTAGTTGTGTAAATGCTTTAATTGTGTGCCTGTGTACTCTGTAGTTAGTAAATACTCAACTGTTTATTTAGTCATTAAAGCATACTTCTAGAGTGCTAAAATGGTCTGAAACAAATAAAACTGAAATTTCTGTGATGTCTACAGGATTTAAACACAGACTAAATTTCCATTCTTTTTTTCTGATTCATCAGAATTTAAATATAGACTAAATTTCTATTATTTTTTATTAGCCAGAGCAAAATTAATTTATTCTGAAAATCTTGAATCACTTCCTTCTATTTCTAAAGCTGCAGTGAGCTCAAATATGTTAAAGAAAAAAAAAAAAAGTAACTGAAAAGATTACTAGGAATGGTTAGCAAACCAAAAGAATAAGACCTTATTATGGAAGCATCCAAAGTATATGGTGATTTTCATCAAGATCACTGTGTAATGCCAAACACTAAAGGGTGAATATAAAAAAAGTTATTATCAAAAGGGGTATTATTCTCAGCTTCATTAAGTATAGACCAGTCAATGTATAAAGCCAATCCCAGCTAAGGATTCAAGAAGGTACTATTCATTCACTGACCAGGCAGCACCAGTGGTAAAGAACTTGTCGCCTGCCATGCAGGTTAGAGACATGGGTTCCATCCCTGGGTCAGGGAGATCCGCTGGAGGAGGGCACATCAACCCAATCCAGTATTCTTGCCTGGAGAATCCTATGGACAGAGGAGAAAGCGTATCCCTTTCTCCGGGGGATCCTCCTGACCTAGGAATTGAACTGGGGTCTCCTGCATTGTAGGTGTACTCTTTACCAGCTGAGCTACCAGACTAGCTGGTATGAAGACAAGCTAGTCTGGGATGAAGTCCAATTATGAGATTAACAAAGAAGTTCAAATGAACAATGATTACTCATCACCTACACTGGACAACAGCCAAAAGAATAAAAAGGATGATATTGATGGATTAAAGGGAAGGAACTTATGAGCTTTAATGTTTATTTGAGTGTAGGTAGGAAGGCTGAGGGAGGCTGAAAGAGGACTCCAGGATGGGACCAGCTAACTGGTCATGCCATTAACCAGGATAGGAAATGCCAGGAGAAGTAATATATCTAACCCTTTCAGATTTAAAAATCAAGATCAAAGAGGGAATTAACAGTATAAAGCACAAAAGCATCTTTCTCACAATCATTCCCCAAAATGGTTTCCTTCTGACATGTAAAATAGGAGCTTGCAAAATATTTAAATTGTAAATGACTTGAACTTCATGCCATAATGAAAATATGTTCTTGGAAAAGAAAATAATTCTGAAATATCTATGACGCTAGGTGAAACCTGCAGATATTTAAATGCAGTTTCCAAAAAAAAAAAATAATAATAAATGAAAGTAATTACAGAGGTTAGCAGGATGCCTTTTTACAAAAATGAGAGAGGGCAAACCCCAGGAAGAAAAGAATGAATATCTTGAAAGGGCCAGAACAGCGAATATCCTCTATCTCTGCAGCCAGAGCAACAACTAAGAATAACAACAAAGGCATAGCAAAAAAAAAAAAGGTATTAAACAATAGGTAGGAAATGTGGACAATTAGATTTACATCATTCTGCTTCTAAGAAAAGAGTTTATGTGCTTAATTCTTGTTCTGTATTAACCATACACCTCCCTGTTGAGAAAGACTGAAATTTCTAGGGGAAAAAAAAAATGATATCTAAATGGGTTTCCAATCAGGTTGACATTAAGTAGTAAGTGTACAATACTGTTGTTGAGAGAAACATATCTGAATATTTTTAGGTCTTGAGCTTATAAAATAGGCGGCGGGGGTGGGGAACAAGGAGAGCATGCGGAAGAGTGAGAGTTCAAGGCCTGGAACGCAAACGACAGTGCAGATGCAAAATCAAAAAGGTAATGCTAATTAACACTGCATTTGGCTTGCAGAGCAGAGCTCAGTAATGATTGTGTTAAATACCTCAGCACTTCAGAGCCCAGTGGAAGAGATGTAGCTAGAGCCCCAGGGACTAAACAGAAACTTAAAGACAAATCCTTGTGAGGTGGTGTTTGCTGGTTGGGCCTTGGCAAACGGAAGGATCTCCAGTTTCTTCAGAGTCTTCCAGTCCACAAGGGTCCCACACAAAATGGGGAGGTCAAGATACGAGAGACGTCAACAGAGAAGTGCAAAGAGTCAGCTTCATCCAAGGGCGGTTCCCACCCTAGGACAGGCATTCATAACACACATAAGGACGCTGCCTGGCAGGCTGCAGCTCAGCTGTGCCATTTGTGGAAAACGCTACCTCGGAGCAATTCACAATGATCTCAGTGCGAAAGCTTTATAAAAACCAGAGTGGCCCAAATGAACCGAGGCCCCACAGTCCCTGCACACACGGCAGTAATATCACCAGTGGGGAGAACTGAGATCTCCCGTCAGTGACTGCACCATTAGAGCTCAAAAGGAAGCATCACGGGGACATGAGCTCCATTTTCACAAATGGCTCTTACTAGGGAAGGAAGAAAATAAGTGATTTTACAAATATGTTTATTTCTGCACTACTTTCTAACATAAACAATTTAGGGTGCACTGTACTCCCCTCTCCTTCCCTACCTCTAACTTGCGCTATGTCCCAGGGCACAGTCCACAAACCACTTTTTCTCCCCCCAAACATGCATTCACAAAAACTGCTTATTCAGTCCCATAGCTATGTATTCTTTCAAATTTTTATACTCAGCACTGACCTTTCCCGAGTTCCACGTATCTGACTCTACATCTTACATCTCGTCTGTGTCCAACAGCTCACCTTTCCCACAGTCCAAAGAACTTGATTCCCCTGCAACCCCTCAACTGTTCCTTCCATACTTCCCCATCTCAGTAAGAAGCGCCACCAATCATACAGAGAGCTGCTTAGATCATAACCCAAGGGTCATTCTTGATTTTCCCCTCGGCCACCATCCGCTGCAGTCTCTGTAAACAGCTCCTCCTGGGGTGGTTGGTGCCCAACCCATGTAGTTTCTTTCCTCTATAGTCCCCAACCAATCTGTTATGAAGCTCCATCAGCTCTACTTAAAGATACAGTGTTGTGAATCCCATGCCTCCTCACCATTTCCACCCCTGCTTCAAGCTACCATCAGCCCTCAATCCTCCAAAACAGCTCCCTAATGAGTGTCCCTAAGTCCCCTCCCCCTGCCTCTACCATTTGCAATCCACTCTCCATCCAGCATTCACAGAGACCTTTGGGAAACGTGAACAGACGACACCACACCCTCACCCAGTTCCTCCAGTGGTTTTTCATTAACTAAGACCCAGAATCCACCCACCTGACCTTGGTCAATAGAGCCCACAGGGTCTGTCCCCCGTCTCAGACTTCACTTCACGTCCTGTTACTCTCTGTTCCAAGCATTCTGTTCCAGCCCCTCTAGCCTTGTAGCTCCTGTTTCCTCACACACACCTATCTCAATCCTACCTAAGGCTCTTGTCCTTGCTGTTCTCACTTACTGCAATCCTCTTTTCCAGCCATAAGCCTTTCTTTCTTTCAGGCCTCTTCAGATGTCACATCCTAGAGAGGCTTTTGCTAACTCCACGTAAAGTACCCCTTACTCCAGTCACCATCCAATTCTTTACCCTGCTTTTGTTTTCTTTACAGCTATCATCACTTCCCATTACTATGTATTTAAGCTTTAAAACAATAATCCACCTATTAAAATGTAAGCTGCAAGAATATTTTATTCAGTGCTGTATCTCCATTGTCTGAAACGGTATCTGTATATGAGGGATGCTTAAAAAAATACTTGAAGGGTAAAACACTGACTGAGTTGCCAATACAAGTCATCAGCCTCCCATGACCTACAGAAATTCCATTCCCCATTTGTTAGGGGTTGTTTTCGTTATAGTAAGAAAAGCAGAGAAAGCCCAGTGATCACTCATTATTGAATGACTATCGCTGAACCAATTTAACAACAAATGTCAGCATCTCTCCTTCCAAAAGCTGAGGTTAACGCTTTTGTCTAGCCTATATGAGCTTCTGCAAAGAAAAGACAGAATAACTGAAATAGAAAGCAGTTTTATCTTACCCTTCCATACAGATTTTGACAACAGCTAATGCCACAAACCAAGTCTGCCTGGTTAAAAATTTTTATTTCTCCTGAAATCTCTCCTGAAGTCTCTAGGTGAAGAACTCAAGAGAAATAAAAGGGCCAGAATTATGAGATCATTACCTAAACAAAGGAGCTGGCTAAACTTTAAAACGCACAGCTAAATTTTTCCTGAAAAGTTCTGAAAAGTGACATTATAAAGCTTTAAGAAAGGCAAACTTAAAAAAAGATTAAAGTTAGAATTTCTGTAGTAGTATTATCCTGGAAAACAATCAGGTCAATGAGTAGGTAAGTTTTCCAAGGTTAGAGTTGTCTTTAAAAACAAAAGAGAAATAGTATTTTGCTAAGCCAGGAGACATGACCCAGGGATTAATGAGTTCCATAAGCAACTCACTGCCTGACCCTCAGCAAGTCATTTGTCCTCAATGCTAAAGCAGAGAGAGGCCTGTCAACTAGCTTCACGTGGTGACTGAGACAGGTGACTAAAAAGCTGATTGCAAGGTACTCTGAAAACAACAAGCAATACAGAGAAAGGCTTGCTAAAGGCTAGGTTGCCATCAGTCACCATCTAAACATTGCGCCTGCACTCAGCTCTTTTTAAGCTCCCTTCTTCCTCTTCACTCTTCTGATGTCAATCACTCCTGGTGACAA
Source organism: Cephalophus harveyi (assembly GCA_006410635.1). Lineage (NCBI taxonomy): Eukaryota > Metazoa > Chordata > Mammalia > Artiodactyla > Bovidae > Cephalophus > Cephalophus harveyi. The sequence goes on from SJYT01049463.1 coordinate 192,301, forward strand.
AGACAAGTGAGGATTCCCCTGTTTCTCTCACTCATTTCTCATTTCCTGATCTACTGGAGACATGAACTAGCCTTTGTATTCCTCTTTTGTTTCCAAAGCACCTTGCAGATCGTGTGTGCGTGCGCGCCACATATTTGACAAAGCTGATGAGAGAGAAGATTAATAAATAGGACCTGAAAATACACAGTTCACTTAAGTCCTGTCAGCGATCTCCCTATATTTTCAGTCTTTCATGAAATGCTCTCACTAAAGGGAAAGGGAGATTAACTGATTTCTGATCTCCTCCCAAGCAAGAAGTGGTTTTCCTCATTTATTGATAAACATGGATTTAAAATTTTGCTTGTCTGTGAAGGACTTTATAGAAATTCACGTTCTTTCCAAGCCACCAGCCATATGGTATCTATTAAAGACAAGCCTGCCCCATGTTATCTTCCCAGCCATCTCTTGAAGGCAGGCAAGAATAGCCAGGACACAAAACCAATATAATCACTCATTCACTAAGTGCAGATCAGTCACCACTGTATGTGCTTCAGAAACATACATATTCCTGTTAGCATGTAACTGTCCTTGTAAGGGAGGACTTGCCTTTTCAAGTCAAATGCAAGCACCTTGATCAACAAAATCCTTCCAAAGCTAAGTCGTTTGTTAGGAAACAATACCTTTACTTTTGCTCAGCTACTCCTCTAGTTCAATTACTTTTCAAATCACAGATACTGATAACATGTTTGGAGATGATGAGACAAAATTAAACCAATGAAAAAATAATACTTATTGAGAACAATATTTGCATACAATAAATTCTTTATGCATGAGGAAAATTTATGTAACACTGAAAGTGTTAGTCACTCAGTCGTGTCTGACTCTTTGTGACCCCATGGACTGTAGCCTGCCAGGCCCCACTGTCCATGGAGTTCTCTAGGCAAGAATACTGGAGTAGGTTGCTATTCCCTTCTCTAGGAGATCTTCTATGAGAGACCAATTTCAAAAAAGGTATTAACAGATAACCCAACTGACACACAAATGTTTTTAGTGTAGGACAGGAGTCAGCAAACTACTCCTGACTGAGTTAATTCCAGCCCCTTTTACCTATGCCATAAACAAAGTCTTTTTAGAAAACAGCCAAGCCTATTCATTTAGATATTCTGCATTTGTTGTCAGCTGTTTTGGTTCTACAATGACAGACACTGATGCTGAAACACACTGTATGGCTTACAAATTTGAAAATGTTTACTATCCGCCCCTTTACTTAAAAAGTACCAACCCCTGATATAGAAGATAACAAGGTCACTGCCAACTGGAATAGTCTGGGAAGCTTCTGGAGAAGGAGGCAAGCAGTTAAGGAGAGACTATAACTGAAGCAGAAGGTAAGTGATGTAAGTGAACAAGTATATTTTTTCCTGAGTACTCATTTATCTAGGGGCTAGAAATGTCCTTAACACTGATTAAAGGATGAGATCTTCCCATGCTGAGAAAATCATTATTAGAGTGATGAAAACTCTCAGTGAATAGCAAAGCAGATAGACTAGAAAAATAACTGGGTTTCTTAGTTAATTCCCAATTCACACCTCAGTGGTACCACACCAGAGGTTTGTCTTGGATGGTGGTGGAGACGTTGCTGGTCATGGTGTTTTCGTAGCTATCTTGTTTCAAGAGAAACATACTTGCCACAGGACAAGTGTCAGCAAAATGGGAAGCACACTATGCTACTGGCACCTGAAAATCTTCACACAAAGCTTGTCTCTGCCCATTTGTGAACATATACTCACCTGCAATGGGATAATCACAGGGACCAAGGTCAGAATGGGAACCAGTCCCAAGATGGACTCAATGTTGGTCCAGTCCCCAGGACCTCAGCTGTTACTTGGCTTGTGGTTCAGTGCCTGTGACCTAAACGAGCCTCCCGGGTGGAATGGGAGACAACCATTACATCCTGTGCACTGTCTGCACCCTGAGGGGGACCCAGCTGCAAGGCTCACAGATTCTTCTAAGTCACCCACCGTACTGTGGGCCAAGCTGTTTCTCAAAGAAAGAAAGGTTCATTTTAGGCTATTACCACATCATTTAAAAGAAGAACATATTCAAATAAAAGAATTAGACATTATCCTTTTCATAACCTACAATGGGGTATCTCCATGGGCTCTGAAAACTTAAGATTCTGAACAAACATAAACTTAAAACTAGTAGGATTGATGCCTTCAAACAGAATTACCATAAAAAAGACATATAAAATAAAAAGCATAATTTAACAAAGAATAGCAAGAAGAGATACGAAAGCCTTCCTCAGCGATCAGTGCAAAGAAATAGAGGAAAACAACAGAATGGGAAAGACTAGAGATCTCTTCAAGAAACTTAGAGATACCAAGGGAACATTTCATGCAAAGATGGGCACAATAAAGGACAGAAATGGTATGGACCTAACAGAAGCAGAAGATATTAAGAAGAGGTGGCAAGAATACACAGAAGAACTGTACAAAAAAGATCTTCACGACCCAGATAATCACGATGGTGTGATCACTCATCTAGAGCCAGACATCCTGGAATGTGAAGTCAAGTGGGCCTTAGGAAGCATCACTATTAAAAAAGCTAGTGGAAGTGATGGAAATCCAGTTGAGCTATTTCAAATCCTAAATGATGATGCTGTGAAAGTGCTGCACTCAATATGTCAGCAAATTTGGAAAACTCAGCGGTGGCCACAGGACTGGAAGAGGTCAGTTTTCATTCTAATTTCAAAGAAAGGAAAATGCCAAAGAATGCTCAAACTACTGCACAATTGCACTCATCTCACATGCTAGGAGAGTAATGCTCAAAATTCTCCAAGCCAGGCTTCAGCAATACATGAACTATGAACTTCCAGGTGTTCAAGCTGGTTTTAGAAAAGGCAGAGGAACCAGACATCATATTGCCAACATCCGCTAGATCATCAAAAAAGCAAAAGAGTTCAGAAAAACATCTTCTTCTGCTTTATTGACTATGCCAAAGCCTTTGACTGTGTGGATCACAATAAACTGTGGAAAATTCTGAAAGAGATGGGAATACCAGACCACCTGACCAGCCTCTTGAGAAATCTGTATGCAGGTCAGGAAGCAACAGTTAGAACTGGACATGGAACAACAGAATGGTTCCAAATAGGAAAAGGAGTACGTCAAGGCTGTATATTGTCACCCTGCTTTTTTAACTTTTATGCAGAGTACATCATGAGAAATGCTGGGCTGGAGGAAGCACAAGCTGGAATCAAGATTGCTGGGAGAAAGATCAACAACCTCAGATAAGGAGATGACACCACCCTTATGGCAGAAAGTGAAGAACTAAAGAGCCTCTTGATGAAAGTGAAAGAGGAGAGTGAAAAAGTTGACTTAAAGCTCAACATTCAGAAAACTAAGATCATGGCATCTGGTCCCATCACTTCATGGGAAATAGATGGGGAAACAGTGGCTGACTTTATATTTTGGGGGGCTCCAAAATCACTGGAGATGGTGACTGCAGCCATGAAATTAAGAGACGCTTACTCCTTGGAAGGAAAGTTATGACCAAGCTTGACAGCATATTAAAAAGCAGAGACATTACTTTGCTGACAAAGGTCCATCTAGTCAAAGCTATGGTTTTTCCTGTAGTCATGTATGAATGTGAGAGTTGGACTATAAAGAAAGCTGAGCACCGAAGAACTGATGCTTTTGAACTGTGGTGTTGGAGAAGACTCTTGAGAGTACCTTGGACTGCAAAAAGATCCGACCAGTCAATCCTAAAGGAAATCAGTCCTGAATATTAATTGAAAGGACTGATGCTGAAGCTGAAACTCCAATACTATGGCCATCTGATGTGAAGAGCTGACTCACTGGAAAAGACCCTGATCCTGGGAAAGACTGAGAGCAGGAGGAGAAGGGGACGACAGAGGATGAGATGGTTGGATGGCATCACCGACTCAATGGACATGAGTATGGGAGAACTCCAGGAGTTGGTGATGGACAGGGACGTCTGACGTGCTGCAGTTCATGGGGTCGTAAAGAGTTGTATACAACTGAGTGAGTGAACTGACTGAACAAGACAATAAAATATTTTTTTAAACAGCAATGAGATAACAAAATTAAACACATTTCCTGATTTAAAGACCAGTTGAAGTATGATTCACAAATTACTCTGGTATCGCTTATAGCCCTGAAGCCCTGAGAAACCACTAAGAATTGCGAGATGTCTTATCACATTCTGGTGACTGACTCTGAAGGACCTTGTCAATACCCAGATCCTGAGCAGGGCACTTATTTTAAGTGAAAAACATTGGAAGGGCAGCTGTCCTTACCTGCTCTCAGGCCCATTTTGATCTTGTTCTCAAGTGTCAAAGGCTCAAAATAGCTGGTTCCCTCACCAAGAGAATCCTCTCTAATAAAATGAAAGCTGTGAGGCCACATGAGCCACCTTCTTGACAAGTGGCCATTTAGTAGAGGGTCCAGTCTTCAGGGACCTCTCCAACATCCTTTTTAATTGGCAATGAACATGTGCTGCCATCACTACCTACCATTTGCAGAAATTATCAACAAAGACGTGAGCTTTGCTGGTTAAGGATCTGTGTATTACAACAGGAGTGGGATGAGAACAAGGGCTGAAAAGTGAACGGAATTTGTCCCAAACAAGATAACAAATTTCAGAATGCAAAGTCGCTAAATCCCCCTCTGTCTAAAACTCTGTCAGAAAGAAAGCATCCAGATTCTATCTGCAGCTTCTGTTACCTTCTGGCACTCAAACATGCCTGGTACCCAAAATGATAAAGACCCATCATTCCCACACAATTTATTTGTGATCAAATTTACTGGAGTTGTAATTTATTTCTGAGTGTGTATTTTATGTTTTTCTTTTATGACATTTCTGTAGTTAGGGTTATTTTAATAAATTTCTTAGGACATGAAAGTGTTTAAGTTAAAAAAATCCCTCTTTTTAACATTAATGTTTAAATTAAAAAAAAAAATCCCTCTTTTTACTATTAAGACATACCTGCCTTGAATGTCAAAAACAGCTGAAATATTTTGATGACTGAAAAGTCTTTTTTAGAGCCAGCTTTTATGTAAGCCCAGGATGGCTCCCATCTGGTCGTGGGTTTATTAATTATTTGCTATCTGTCAAACATTAGAACTTCTGCTTCACATGTTGTTCTGCTGCAAATGGGAGGCATTTTAGGTCAAGAAAAAGACAGTATCAAATTTCTTTATTTTTTCTACTACATTTAAGTCAGATTTACATTTCTTCTGTGATCCTTACATTTCTATATCCAATCTTTTTTCTAATAAACTTCTAAGAGCAATAGCTGGATGATAAAACTACCAAAATACTAATCAGTCCAAGAGTTTTTAAGCAAAGTTAGCTGTCTCCTTGTGTTTTATTTTTCTGTTTTAAAAAATAATAATTTGAAACTTGCTTTTACTCCACTAAACTATATTGTGGAAGTTACAAAAATCTGAAAGAGGATTAAAAACTCATAAACAGGACTTGATGATCTGTGTGCTGTGGCTAAAGCACTCCTGAAATCACAAGTATCTGAGATGAGTGGATTTGTATGAGTTACTGAAAAGTTTGGGGACAAAATGTTCTCCCAAAGGAAAGAATTACACCAGGGAAGAGACACTTAAATCAAAGATAAAGAAATACTTTCAAAAGGGAGGAACAATCTTTAAATAGTCTGTCCTTTCACTAATCATACCTCTTCCTTCCCACCTCCAGTGCTGGGTCTAACACTAAAATCCTGTGGCAAGAAATACTTTTTCTATGGGCTTTGGGCCTGGAACAAGGTGGATGACAAATAGGAATTGGGGAATTTTCTCAGCCCACAGAATGCTAGGAGCCCTGATCACAGGATCCCTGGGAAAGGGCCAGGATATCACTGTAGCAGCCAGTCAACAGCCCAAGTCAGGACCAGACTTAGGAGGACAGGGAAACCTGGACACTTGAGGGGGAAGCAGCTCCCAAAGGCAGGCCCCCAAGGGCTGAGCATAGACCCCATCCACCCACCCAGCTTGTGCTGGCTGGGCCTCAGCAAACAGTCTACCATGACTTTCAAAGGAACACCGCATTTACACTTGTGTGGGGGTTGCTTTTCAAATACTCCACTGCTTAGCAATACAGAAACTGCATTGTAGAATTTCTAGATTAAACTTTAAAATAAACCCTAAATCTAGCCCCTAATGGCCCTTAGGTCATAAAACAATTAAGGGGAAGCCTGTAGTATATTTCATACACTTTTTGTTCATATTGCTTCTCTGCTGCTGCTGCTGCTGCTAAGTCGCTTCAGTCGTGTCCGACTCTGTGCAACCCTGCTTCTCTACACATGCTTTGCTGCTGCTGCTAAGTCACTTCAGTCGTGTCCGACTCTGTGTGACCCCATAGACGGCAGCCCACCAGGCTCCCCCGTCCCTGGGATTCTCCAGGCAAGAACACTGGAGTGGGTTGCCATTTCCTTCTCCAATGCATGAAAGTGAAAAGTGAAAGTGAAGTCGCTCAGTCGTGTCCGACCCTCAGCGACCCCATGGACTGCAGCCTTCCAGGCTCCTCCATCCATGGGATTTTCCAGGCAAGAGTACTGGAGTGGGGTGTCATTGCCTTCTCTGCATGCTTTAATTAGCTTCATATGTCAACACGTTACCAGTTTATACAGATTCCATGGCACATAATCCAAAAGACAGTATATAAATATTCCTTGGGAACTGTAAAAGCAACACTGATCACTGTCTCGCAATGTATCTCCTACCAGTTCTCTTTCAATCTCTGTGTCATCTACTATATCCAAAGAAAGGCCTGGTTCACTTCTTGCTGGCTGCTGTTTCAGATGCTTTAGTCTGCAGTCTACAGTCATCTATGAGAAATCAGTTTCCTTTGAAAGAACATTTTCTTCCTTCTGTGGATCCCAGTATATCCGCCTTTGATTCACATGCAGGGCCTCTTGCATTATTTTCCTCAGTCCAGTCACACTGCAAAAGACTGTCTGATATGGTATATCTTTGTCATCTCTTTTTCATAGTACTTTGTTTTGGCTTCTCTCAGAATTGAATTCCTGAAAAGTATGTTGTATTTTAGAATAAAGGATATACATTTTGGGGCATAAATTAGAGGTAAATAATAAAAGTTGATTTTCTAACATTTCCTATATTGATGTTCTCTTTCATCATAATTTTTAAATTTGTGTGAAATATCATTCTCCATTTATTATATAAAATCCTTTGAAATATTTTAAATATGATTTTTTTAAAAAATGTTTACATTAGTTTTTGTGCTTAAGAGGGAATATAGTAGTATATTGCTAAGTTCTGGTGATGTTTAACTGTCATTGGTATCAACCTGGAAAAGGCATTTCTTCTCAAATGATAATACCTAATAGATAATACTGCATTTTCAAAATGTAATAGGGCTGTTCATACTTTGGGGGCTTCCCTGGTGGCTCAGAGGATAAAGCATCTGCCTGCAATGCAGGAGACCCAGGTTTGATCCCTGGGTTGGGAAGATCTCCTGGAGAAGGAAATGGCAATCCACTCCAGTATTCTTGCCTGGAGAATCCCATGGACAGAGGAGCCTGGTGGGCTACAGTCCACGCGGTCACAAAGAGTCTGACACGACTGAGTGACTTTACTTTCTTTGAAATGCTGTATTCACAAACTGGATGTAGAGCACAGCTCAGTGATGCTTGTGGGGTACCACAGAAAGCATGGAAGAACAAAGAGCCTGTGCTCACTGGGTGATGAGTGATACCCATCCATATTTCAGGTGGGTTCCTCGTTATCACTGGATAGAACCAACTCAGTCGTCACTGCCTTTCTCTATCTGTTCTGGACTACAGACCCCTTCATTCTGAGGCTTGGTGGTTTTGCAGTTTTAAGACACACACACACTCTTTTATTTGTCCTTGGGTTCAGAATGTTCAGGGCTGAAAGGAACTACACTTTCCAGTGAACAGAGGCCTTTGTATCTGACCAGAGAGAAATCCATAAGCAATCACTAAACTCATCTTGGTTATTTTTAAATGTGTATACTATTAAGGAAAATGAGTGCCTTTATGTTCATTACATATAATTTTATATAAAGAATAAAAATAAACATTAAGGGGACTGCACATTATCTCTCAAAATATACATAAGCTAACATGGCCCAGACTTGAATGTGAGCCCCATTATATGCATACTTGATGTGATATGGACCTCAAGTTTTATACACAAGACTGTATATTAACTTTACTAGCTATCTGATGAAATTTCGCTAACATTAGAACACAATGAGGTAGAATAACGTACAATACACACCTATAAATAAAAGATCCAATACAGTGTCAAGTTGTAGTTTTAGGGAACTTTTTATCAGAATTAAAAAGGGTGCACCTCTTTTGTGCATACACTACACATACACACAAACTTTCTCTGGATAAAAAGTCATGGATTTCCAGTGTCCCATCGACACTATAAAACTCAGAGGAAAACACAGGAAGACCATTCTTTGACATAAGTCACAGCAAGATCTGTTAGAGTAATGAAAATAAAAACAAAAATAAACAAATGGGACTTAACGAAACTTAAAAGCTTTTGCACAGCAATTAGAAGGCTGCACACCACAGCAAAGAGTAGCCCCTGCTCACTGCAACTAGAGAAGGCCCACGCAAAACAACTCAGTGCAATAATAACAAAACAATTACAAACAATAAATGCTGGAGAGGATGTGGAGAAAAGAGAACCCTCTTGCACCACTGGTGGGAATGTAGATTGATATACCAACTATGGAGAACAGTATGGAGAGAAGGAAATCATAAACACAATGAAAAGACAACCTTCAGAATGGGAGAAAATATTTGCAACTAAAGCAACTGACAAGGGATTAATTTCCAAAACATGCAGATAGTTCATGAAGCTCAATATATTTTTTAAAAAAAAATCTGCAAAAAATAGGGCTTCTCTGGTGGTCCACTGGTTAGGAATCTCCTTTGGAATGCAGGGGACACTGGTTCAATCCCTGGCTCAGGAGGATCCCACATGCTCTAGAGCAACTGAGCCCAGTGCACCACAACTACTGAGCCAGCTCTCTAGAGGCCAGGAGCCGCAACTACTGAAGCCTGTGTGCCCCAGAGCCTGGGCTCCAAAGAGAGAAGCCCCTGCAATTAGAAGGCTGCACACCACAGCAAAGAGTAGCCCCTGCTCACTGCAACTAGAGAAGGCCCACGCAAAACAACTCAGTGCAATAATAACAAAACAATTACAAACAATAAATGCTGGAGAGGATGTGGAGAAAAGAGAACCCTCTTGCACCACTGGTGGGAATGTAGATTGATATACCAACTATGGAGAACAGTATGGAGAGTCCTTATACTGTAAACATCATAATTCAAAAAGACACATGCACCCCAATGTTCATTGCAGCACTATATACAATAGCCAGGTCACGGAAGCGGTCTAAGTATTCATCAACAGATGAATAGACAAAGATGTGGTACCTATATACAATGCAATATTAACTCAGCCATAAAAAGGAATGAAATTGGGTCATTTGTAGAGATGTGGATGGATCTAGACACTGTCCATCTGTAACTCTTATACAGACTGATGTCAGAAAAAACAAATATTGTATATTAAAACATATATGTGGAATCTAGAAAAATGGTACAGATGAACCTATTTGCAAGGTAGGAGTAGAGATGCAGATGTACAGAATGACATGTGGACATGGGGGATAAATTGGGTAATAGAGACTGACTTATATACAATACCATGCGTAAAATAGATCGCCAGTGAGAACCTGCTGTATAGCACAGGTAATTCAGCTCAGTGCTCTGAGGTGATCTAGAGGGGTGAGATTGGGGGGAGGGGAAGACAGTGGGAGGGAGGTTCAAGAGGGAGGGGATATATGTATATATACAGCTGATTCAATCTTCCTTTTTAATCAAGGCATTTAAGGTTCACAGAGGTTAGGGTTCCATCCTGGTCCAACAGCTCATTAGGTCAAGTCATGCTCTGAGGTGACCTAGAGGGGTGAGACTGGGGGGAGGGGAAGACAGTGGGAGGGAGGTTCAAGAGGGAGGGGATATATGTATATATACAGCTGATTCAATCTTCCTTTTTAATCAAGGCATTTAAGGTTCACAGAGGTTAGGGTTCCATCCTGGTCCAACAGCTCATTAGGTCAAGTCCTAATTCTTGTAGTTCCTAGTCGGTGCTTGGTCTAGCATATTCACAGTGACTCCATTAATTACTTGTTTACTAACAAGAGTCCAAAGTCATGGCTGACTATGTTTCAGCTTTTTAAAAACAACTTAGTTATGTTTTGCTTATTTATCACACAATGATAGCTTTTAAAATATAATTTAGGGAAACCTCAACTCAGTTGGAAATATATTGACAAACTGTCTTCCTTCATCAAAGAATATAATTATTTGCCTATATTACATTATTGTATTTATACTTGTATTTATTATATTGTTTTTATACTGAGGAAATACAGATGTTGCCTATATTACATTTATGTTTGTCTACGTTACACTCTGAAGATATAGGTAACTACCAATTATTAAGACATGCCAATTTTAATTTTTATTCTAAGTTCCACATTTTCCTCAGCAACAGCATGCGTGAGTGCTCAGTAGTGTTCGATTCTGCAACCTCATGGACTATAGCCCACCAGGCTCCTCTGTCCATGAGATTATCCTGGCAAGATACTGGAGGGGGTTGCCATTTCCTCCTCCAGGGGTTCTTCCAGACGTGGGGATAGAACCATATCTCTTGAATCTCCTGAACTGGCAGGTGGATTCTTCACCACTGTACCACCTGGGAACCCCACACACTTCCTCAAGCCACAGCAAAGAAACAAACTGAACATTTAGATCATAAATGAAAAAAATGCCTAAACTCCACTGTAGGAAAGACTGGAACCAGAGATAAGAGGAGGATAGAACATGGTTCAGATGCCTCTTTGTCTTGACCTCCAGCAGGAAACAGAGATAAGAATGAGTCTGTGCTCCAATGGGGGTCTCAGCACCTTCACAAGTGTCAACTAACCATGGTGTCATAACTTACATTTTTATATCCATATTTCAATAGTATTTAATTTACTTAATTTAATCCCCAAGTCAAATATGATACAACATTTTCCACCACATTTTTTTAAATGTTTCTTTATTTGGCTGATCCAGGTCTTCCTTGTGGCACACGGTATCTCAAGCTGTGGCATGCGGGATCTAGCTCCCAGACCAGGGACTGAACCTGGACCCCCTGCATTGGGAGCGCTGAGTCTTAGCCACTGTACCACCAGGGCAGGCCCTCCACCACTTTCGATAAGACTGTTTTCTTACCCTTAGAAAGGAGCAAGGAAAAGGAAGACTGTTCCATCTCTACCTTATAAAAACTGTTTGACTCGACTCTGGATTAAAAAAAGTAAGTAAAGAGCCATTACTACAGCACAAGGCATCGTTAATTTCTCTTACAGTTGCATCTCAAATTTTCCCCCAATATTCCTCCATACTGCTTCTCATTCTTTGACTCTAGCTGATATTACTATACAGCAAAACTTGGTGCTCAGCAAGTCCCATCATTTCTGGTGACAAATTCTGCCACAGACAGGTAACAAAACTGCTGCTATTTTTATGATGATGACAAATCAAAAACCTTTTTAAAAAACATACCTTTGTGATTGAATTACTAACATACCAGTATAGCTATAAAAAAAAAACATTGTTAAATATAAATTATTGACACCACAGCCATAATAATTGAATACCTTTTAAAACCAATAAATATATCAATAAGTTTAATAAGTAGTATAGCTGTGTTTCCTATTGCATTTCTACTTCATCAATTTTCTCTCATTAGAAATAAGATTTCTCATCATGAAGCAGATTCTCCAACAAGAATTCTTAAGCATGAAGAGGGTCACTGAGGAAAGCTATAAATACTCGCTTTGAGAGAGTCCATGTTGCCATAGACATTTTTCCTATGAGCTTTACTTTTTTATATTTTCTGATAGATTTTCACTTTTCCCTTAACCTAGTCTCCATGTATTTAGATTCTCCGCATGACTTTCCTCCATTAATTTACTTTCTATATCTATCTGTCTCTTTTATTCCAACACACTTGTATAGTACCCATCTGTCCTTTGAAAACTCTACTGAACCATACAGAAAAGCTCTTTTCTCTTGTGTTCAATTATATAAATCATGATGATTTAGAGAAAATCATATTCCACAACACTATTTCTCTGGTGGAGGTCTAGTTTTTCCTCAAATACGACTAGCAGCAACCAACCCTTAATGGATTTAACTAAACTCTATCAGTACCATCCCGACTCTACTCAGGTTTTGCAACATAATTAGAACTGCTCTCCATGAAAACAATCTTTTTGCACAAGTTACTCCTCAGGAGTGTCACATGCAAATAACAACAGGAGGATACCACCACCCACTTGAAGCCTCCTAGAAAGCATCACTGTATGTCTCCTTTTGTGCAATTGTTACTGAATTTTCCTTCCAGAGCAATTATAGCTCAAGAAAAGCCAAATATATTTATGACCTGATAAGGCAAAAGTGATTTGCAAAACATAAAGTTAGAAAAATGTGAAAAGGAGAAAGAGTGACACAATCAGTAAATAGCTCCACAGCAAAACAGGAAGAGCACAGGAGGCAAATTTATACGTCAGAGAGAAGCATCCCCAGCCTCATCTCTGCCCAGCGCCTGGCAGTCTGCAGAAGCACACAGGTGAGGGGGCCTTTCTGCGATGTGACGTGGGACCTGCGGTGTGTTGCCATGAAAATGAGGGGCTCGATTTCCTCAGTTCCTGTGTACCCTCCTCAGCACTTCTGGGAACAGTGACAGCTTCTTTCTTTTATTCAGAAACAGTTCTAGAAACGACCCTGCCTCTTGCCCAGAACACTGAAAGACCACACTGCTTGAGGCCACACTGCAACCAAATTACGTGAGAGGGAGATTTTTCATTTCCATTCCTAAAATTAGCCTCTTGCATGTGTGCTAGCACAACAGAAATAGAAACACTTGCTGGAAGGGCCCACTCGGTGGTGATCCAAGTTGCCAGTGCCTTTCAAACTCACTGCTGAACCCACAGCTCAGGGCCGGTGCAGGACGCTAGGCACCAACACCGAAAACTGGCTCTAAAATGCTGGTCTCAAGAGGTGGGTGGTTTGGTCTGGAGAGGGTTTCTGGTGCACAGAGGACATACAATGCTTTCCAGCAGATGCTAGTGCCAGAGCATTAGAAGAAAAAACACTTTTCCCAGTAAGACTTGTAAGAAATGTACTTAACTGACTTTGAACTTTCAGCAAACTGCTTGTTTCTTGTCTCTAGCCCTCTCTGTGATGCAAGATTCAAACTCAACACAAGATGGGTGACAATAGCTTTAAAAATATTAGTTTTTTTGTATCTGAAAAGTAACTGATGTCTTCAAAGGATAGTATTTATAATAAAATCATCAGATAGGTAATCATCATCCACTTTAAGACATTTTCTCCTGGTGAACAGACTGCATCTCAGACATAGCACATAAACATTATTGGTTAGGTCTGGATTAAAAAATTTTTGTGACCATTAAGAAGAGGACAATGGAATGAGTAAAGAGATCCAAGTAAGGGTTTTGAATTTTGGCTAAAATATCAAATGTCACTGGGATATGCCTCAAAAACCACTACTGCATCTACTAATTTCCCTGCCCACCTGCCTCCCAATCATCTGAACGAATGACCGTCTTAGACCACATGCTGTGAAATCAATTTCTAAGTATGCAGATCTGAGTCAGTGTGTTTGTATAATACAATTTTATGATTCTGAAGTATTTTGAAAATGTGTCAGGGAGGAGGAGACTCTAAAACACCTTTTTCTTTCATTTATGATGGATACTGCAGCCTGAAGAACAGTATTTCCCTTAAAGCAGGAATAAAGGCCTAACAAATCTTAGATGGCTACTCAGATCTAATGTTAATTCTTAAGTGGTGGTGGTTTAGTCGCTAAGTCGTGTCCAACTCTTATGACCCTATGGATGGTAGCCTGCCAGGCTCCTCTGTCCATGGGATTCTCCAGACAAGAATACTAGAGTGGCTTGCCATTTCCTTCTCCAGGGGTTTTTCCCAACCCAGGAATCAAATGTGGGTCTCCTGCCTTGCAGGCAGGTTGTTTACTGACTGAGCTATGAGGGAAGCCCCCCCCCACTTTTTTTTTTAAGATAAATGTTTAAAAAAAGAATTTGACAGTAGGACAAAAATAGATATAGCAGCTTAATTCCAGTGAATTAAGTTAATGGTATGACATGATTAAAGGCGGCACTGTGTGTACACTAGAAAGAATGCTGAACAGACCTACATCTTGGCCTGAGTCAGTCTGTAATTAGCTGTCTGACCAGGACTACACTTCCAGATTCTGTGAACCTTATATACCTTTTCTAAAGGAGGGGGTTGTCCAATCTGATACAAAACTAAGGTTCCAGTCAGACTTGAAAATTTATAACTTTATCCAGAGCAAGCTTGTGTTTATGTGTAAATATACATGAAATAGGTATGTTCCTTTTAAATTTCATACAAAATTCCTGGGACTTCTCTGGTGGCCCAATGGTTAAGAATCTGCCTTCCAATTCAGGGAATGCAAGTTTGTCCCCTGTTCGGGAACTAAGATCCTACATGCTATGGAGCAATGAATACCCAGTGCAGCCAAAATAATAATAGCAATAATACATTTTATATAACTACAACTTTATACCATCTCGGGTCTTTTAGTTACAAATGGCTATGCATGACCTTGTGAGTAAATCTACTTTATTGGATTTGAAAGTTAGTGTAATTTCATAGATAGCAACCACATTTATTTAAGTAACACACAATCTTCATTTAGGGTTCATACCATATTAAGTGGGCTTCCCTGATAGCTCAGTTGGTAAAGACTCTGTCTGCAATGCAGGAGTCCCCAGTTCGATTCCTGGGTCAGGAAGAATCCCTGGAGAAGGGATAGGCTACCCACTCTAGTATTCTGGCCTGGAAAATTCCATGGACTGTATAGTCCATGGAGTTGCAAAGAGTCAGAAACGGCTAAGCAACTTTCACAATATTAAGTATATACACAGTGGAGTTGATAGACCAGTCTGAGCAGTTTTATTATTATATGTATTATAAGAGGGTAGATGCAATCATTTGAAACTTTTTTAAATATAATTTGTAAAAAATGTTGTTAGTTTATGTGTTCAAGGAAGAATACCCCAGGTCCACATTATTTTTAATGACCATTTATGCCAACTTTCAAAAATGCATTTTCAAGGTTTACCCATGTTGTCGTGTATGGCAGGATTTCCTTCTTTTTTAAAAGGCTGAATAATGATCTATTGTATGTTTATACCACATTTTCATTATCTTTTCCCCTGCTGATGGATATTTAAAGTTGCTTCCATATCTTGGCTATTGTTAACAGTGCTGCAATAGACATAAGAGTGCTAATATCTCTTTGAGATCCTGATTTCAATTATTTTCAGTAAATTGTCTGGAAGTGGGATTGCTGGATCAAATGGTAATATTACAGCAGGAGAAAGAAGCCAGTCACAAAAGGACCAACATCACATGATTTTACTTACATGATGAGGTGTCTAACTCAGTCAGACTCATAGGAGCAAAAAATAGAATGGTAGTCGCCAGGAGTTGGGAGAGGGGGAGGGAGAGATGAGAAGTCACTAATCTACATGTGTAAAATCTTCAATACGCAAGGTAAGTTCTGAAGATCTAAAGTACAATGTTGTGCCAATAGGTAACAAGACTGTATTATACACTGAAAAATCTATTAAGAGGGTAGACTTCATGTTGTCTTCCTCACAAAATTTTAAAGACAGTATTAAAAAGCATTTTCTTTTCAAATAATACCTAGCAAATAATAACAATGCATTTTCTGAAATTAATGAGACTGTTCTTACTTTAGGACACCTTTGAAATACGGTGTTTACAAACTGGACTTCCGGTGCAGCTTAGTTGTCCTCGGAGGATACTGCAAAGGCTGTGGCAGAGCAAAGAATTCTGTGCTTACTAGTGATGACCTGCCACAGCAGCCATACTGACATCTCACCCATGCCTCCTGTGGGCTCCTCTTCACCACCAGACAGAACCAAAGTGAGTCTTCACTACATTCTTCTATTTTATAAAAAATTCTTCATTCTGGGACCTGGTAACTTTGCATGGGTGTAACACTGGACCCAAGTTTTAATTACACTTAGGCTTATGAATGTAAGAGTTAGGAGAAACCTTGTCATTTACATATTAGGAAATGGAAGCCTTTGCAACTACCCAGAGAAAAGCATTTATGACACTCATCCTGGTTAGTTTTAAACATATATTTCTAGGGCAAAGTTGTGACTTTCTGTTCATTATATACAATTTTATATAAAGAATAAAAGTAGGCATTAAGGAGATTTCTTCATTCAGGAAAGGTTTTATGTAATTTAGTCTAAATACTCAACCAACAGCAAGAAACCTTCTATAGCCACAAAAGGTATCCGATACACTTGGAATTCCAATTGTCTACTATATTCTTATTCCTGCTTATCCAAAGACAAGTGGAGTTTTTTTGTTTTTTTTTTTACAAACTTGGGAATAAAAAAAAAAAAATACCTTCTAATCAAGGCGCAGTGAACAAGTTCTTATAATTGAAAATCAAGTGTTCAGATACTGATACTAATTTATTCAGGGATGTCAGCTTGTCACATTGAACTGACCTTGCAAATCAGCTCATATCATGCAGTCAGAAATTGTTTCTGAAGGGAAATCATGATTAAACATCTAAGAATAAGTTACATATGTCTTTGCATTATTTAGTCCAAGTCTCAGACTTCTACAAAGATTCAGTTGACATGATTCCCACTGCTCTGAGGTCCATTTACTATTTTCCATCCTCAGATCTGATCTACTGTCTATGTTCATTTCAGGTTTTTTTTGTTATGGTTCATTTTGTTCAGTTTTTGTTCACCAATTTCACTTCATTTCAATATTTATACGAGTAGTCGCAAAAGGTAATTCTATATCACATCTAACTTAGTTACAAATGAAGGCAACACTCTCAAGTTCAGTTCAGTCGCTCAGTTGTGTCCGACTCTTTGCAACCCCATGAATTGCAGCACGCCAGGCTTCCCTGTCCATCACCATCTCCCAGAGTTCACTCAGGCTCACGTACATCGAGTCCGTGATGCCATCCAGCCATCTCATCCTCTGTCGTCCCCTTCCCCTCCTGCCCCCAATCCCTCCCAGCATCAGAGTCTTTTCCAATGAGTCAACTCTTCGCATGAGGTGGCCAAAGTACTGGAGTTTCAGCTTTAGCATCATTCCTTCCAAAGAAATACTCTATCTATCAGATCTAGGCCCTTAAATCTATTCCTCACTTCCACTGTATAATCATAAGGGATTTGATTTAGGTCATACCTAAATGGTCTAGTGGTTTTCCCGACTTTCTTCAATTTAAGTCTGAATTTGGTAATAAGGAGTTCATGATCTGAGCCACAGTCAGCTCCTGGTCTTGTTTTTGCTGACTGTATAGAACTTCTCCATCTTTGGCTGCAAAGAATATATCAGTCTGATTTCGGTGTTGACCATCTGGTGATGTCCATATGTAGAGTCTTCTCTTGTGTTGTTGGAAGAGGGTGTTTGCTATGACCAGTGCATTTTCTTGGCAAAACTCTATTAATCTTTGCCCTGCTTCATTCTTCATTCCACACTCTCAATTACAGAAATTTAAAACAAATAATATTTTTGAACTGAGTCAGATTATATTCATTGCATAAGTCCAAGGGAGTATTGCAAACAATAGATCTTCTCTGCATTAAAGTACTTTAGACACATAAAAAGCTGAATTCTAAAAAAATTATTTTTCCTTAACATCCATCATTGAAATCAGCAAGAATCTGACAATAACTGACAACATCTTTTTTCTTTCTGAAAAGTACATATGATAATGGTGCCTCCCACATTAATAACATCCTAGGTTCAATAAAATATGGTTTTCTTAGCCCTTTCTTGTAGAGAAAACCAAAACCAAAAACAATAGCAATCTTCTTTGAGGAAAAACAGCAATGCACTTAAAATCATATGAATTTGTAAAAAAAAAATAAGTAATATCATCTATTCTTAACTATGCAAATATTTAAATATACATGTACATATCAGGTATAGTTGAGGACTCTTCTGATCTCCCTTCAAGACCTCTAAAACTCACTTTCATAGATTTTTAAAAATCAATTTTATAATTATTTTCCCATTTGTTGTACCTCTTTTTCAATAAGACATCACACATGCATATACTCAATACTTGGTGTAAATTTCAATTCTCACTCAGAGGAAAAGCAAGAAACACATCTCTTTTTTCCCTCTTTTATTTTGTTGCTTACAATCCCAGTTGCCTTAGAGATGGTATAACATGTGTAAATAAACTAATCACATTTCTTAGGTTTCTTGGAACAGAGAAGTTAGATGTTGTCAGTTAAGGATATTAGCACAGTCATACCCTGAATCCAATATAAAAGGGAAGATGGCAAAAAAAATTTTAAATCAAAAGTATAAAAGAACACAAGAAAAAACTCTACCAGTAGTATTTTATTTCATAATGCAAATAAACCTTTCTGTCATCATGAGCATTGACACATGTACAGTTTGAGAAGGGTGAGAAATAGCCTCATTTCATTTAATCTCCAATGACTGACCAATAAAAGAAAGAAAGAGATATTTCTACATGCAGTACCTGACAGCCTAAACCATCATCAGAGAGCAAAACTAGTTTAAAAACAAGATTCAAAAGACCTAAAACAGCTTTCTAAAGTCTTTGGTTAATTCTTTGTATTAATGTTTATATTTCTCCTGAACTATAAACACTCTTTGTATTGACATTTAAATTGTTTATTATTAGAGGTTTAATTTTCTCTTAGTCACTAACGAAATAGAAAAAGTCATCAGAATGTAGAAAGAACACTAGTGACTAACTAAATGTTGAGAAAATTATTTTCTATGAAATATTAAAATACTGTTTACCTGTCTGTGAAGAAAACCAAGCCAAATCAGTAGATTTGTTAAACTCTTCAACAAAACATTTCCCAAGAACCATGACCTCAGCCAACATCATTTCAAGATAAACAGCCCATGGAAAAAAAGTAAAATATATGGCAAGGCCTTAAATCCTATAAAAATTACCATTTTATATTCATCCAGGAAAAGAAATTAAGCCCCAAGGTAAAAACTGTCAATTACTGTCATTTTTTTGTTACACTCTAAGTGTTCAATTATATCACAAAAAATTTTAGAAAGTACTCATTTAATTAAAACATGAAACCTTCAAACTACCTGTAGCTCTCCCTAGCTTGTAAATTAGCACATTTCCCCTGAAATAAAGTCCCTTCCCTATGTTCACCAACAACATGCATGACAGATTTGAGCAGTACCATCAAAGCACTTTCTACTCGTTTTCTCTTTCTTCTTCTTACAAAATGATAACAACATTCTTATTTTAGACATATGTACCCTTTGGTATCACACTTAAGAATCTGGACAATATGATGATTCATTATGAAAAGCAATCATGCTATACATTGATGAATGACTATTGACAAAATGATGTCTATCATTTAAAGGAGAAAATGTAATTGAGACTTTAAATTCCAAATAAAATACCATAACTCAAATGACACTGACTAGCTGTGAGCTTCTAGAAGTCACCCACCTGGGGCAGCATGCGATTTTCTTCCTCCAGCTGTCTTACTCTTGCCTCCAGCTGCCTAACATAGGACAAGGTTGATTCTAAAATTGAAAAGAAAGAACTCACATTATACACACAGGTCTTGTTTGGTACACTGTCAGGCTACTTCTGGCTCCATTTATTTAAATCAGGTAGTGACTACTTAGTCTGATATTTAGAAAAAAAAGAAAGATCTCACCCCAGAAAAACTATAACAGAAGCCATTAAAACTCTAAGCAGTTTGAACAATTGCACAATGTTAAGGAGAATCAGAGAAATATATAGGTGGTAAGATTGTAGGCGTCTGCACACCAGGCAGCCTTCAGAGCATTAGACATTTTGAAGATAGTTATTCCCCCTTTTCTACTTACTTTGTGCATTTTGAGCTTTCCCACACATAAGCCTTCTTGTAATATTCATTATAACCAAGCTAAATGACAAGGTCTTTTAAAAAATTGAAAATAAAATATTTTGAATACCAAGCTCCCTTCATTTTCTCAATAAACTTCAAATCTTAAGAGGAATGGTTTGTTCTTCTCACAAATTTATAGATACTTATGACTGTATCTAGAGAACAGCTACAAAAGGGCTAAATAATAAAGCTAGTCTGAATTTTGACTTGATTTTGGCTCAAGTTTTTCCCTATTTAGGTAAACCAGGGCAGACTTGAAATTTGTTGTTTTCATTTCTTCAACAAACTCAGGTGTATGCTCACAGCTCAGAATCAGCATCATGTTAGTGTCTGTTCCATAGCGAAACACTAGATTTTATAGCTTTACATTATGAAAATGTTGTCCATATGTGGAAAAGGTGGAGTTTCATTCTGAGCAACCATTTCACAGCAATGCTTCTTCATTAAACCAAAAATAATCCAGAGCACAGCATCATACTGCAACATAGCTGAAATTCATTCCTTAGCCAAGAGCAAACACACTTCATGTATAGTGAAATGTACATGACCAAAGAATCCTTCCAGAGCACACTTCCACAGTTAATATTAAAGCAACAGATCCTCAGTGCATGTTCTTCAGCCTCAAAAATACAAGAGTAAGAGGCAAGGCCAAGTTGGTAGTGGATTTAAGAGGACAGCATTTGAAGCCCCTGATGGTCTGTGCTTAGGATGACTATGTGTGCAAATGAATATCTTGACCTGAAATTCGTCATGGAAACTCTATAAAAAATATATGAAAATTGGTTATATGAACCCAGTTCGATTTTGTGACCTCCAAAGCAAAAAAATAACATTTTATTTTCTTAAAACCCCTATGAAACGTCAGTACTTAATTCACAATATAAAAATTAAATTCACCCCTCACTGGTTTATAGCCTGCCTGTTTTCATAAATGTTTGCAGAAGTCCCCATCACTAACATTAATAGAATCATCCACTGATTTCATGCCAATGGTGATGACTTGCCTTGAGCATTTCTCAACAAGACAGAAGAAACACAAGGTAAAGGAAACTGGTGACATTTGCTAAAAATATGTTCTCACTCTTTTTTAGCTCAATGAAATGTTATGTGTTTGCCTTACGGACTTCACGAGGGAAAAAAGTGTCTGGCATAAATGAATAAAAAACTTACTGATTTCATGAATCTGTTTTACTCTAGCAAATGAATAAGTGATTTGCTGATCATCAAAATGTGAATGTATAACAGATTCCCTGATTTACACAGTTCTACAAGCTCCCCTCTCTTAAAAAAAAAAAAAAAAAAACTTGATAAATAGCATTGAAGTGAAAAGGTGTTCAGAAACAGTCTATGTAAACCATGAACAGATACAATCCTTTTATACTTTGTTCACAATTTATACCCTATCTTTATTATACTTACTGCACTATCCTTAAGGCTAGGATACTGAAAGGAGCTGAAATGACACTATACAGAGTGATTTAGGTGAGTTGAGAAATGCTACTGAATGAATTTTAACTCAATAACTATCTTCAGTCGCTTTAATCTATTTCTCTTCCTTAAATCTTTGCAGTTTACATATTTGATGACTTCATTAAGTTTCTACTTACATTACGAAAGTCATATCATGTCAATTCCAAAAAATGGGAAATTCTTGAATTTGGAAAACATTCCTTAACTGCAATTTTTACTGTCAAGTTACAACAGATGAAGTCCAAATATTTGTTTCAAAGCATTCACTGCAAATATGGGCAGGGACAGGAAATGATAGGGAATATTTTCAGACAGGCAACATAATGAGAAAAGTGAGCTCAACAGTAAAGGCAGAGTAAAGGAAACTTTTGAGTTCATTTGTTCCACACAAGTATTTATTGTGTCACTGATGTCTGTCAAGGCACTACTGGGGTTGGATGAAGAGAAGGCCAGTTACTGGAAGTCTTAAGTTTCTCAAAATGTAGTCTCCATTTAAAGATTACATGCCCATGTGCTGTGTTCCAGAAGGTCCTGTTCTTCCAGGTTCAGTTTTTGTTGCAATTATTACTTAACAATGAACAGATACAATGAATGGAAAGACTCCTCGTGTGTGTGTGTGTGTGTGTGTGTGTGTGGGTGTGGAAAGACTCCTCGTGTGTGTGTGTGTGTGTGTGTGTGTGTGTGTGTGTGTGTGTGTGTGTGTGTGTGTGTGTGTGTGTAGGGAGAGGGGACAGGAAGAAGAGCTGATCTGCATAAATAAATACAAGAATTCACACTGTTCACTGTTCAGTTCATCAAGAAACTGATTATATACTGGTTTTACATGGGAATAGAGCACGCACACTTTTTTTCTAGAATATACTAGAAGATCATCACTGAATCCCTGAGTCCCTATATGAAGAGCTATCGAGGAACCATTCAATCTTTCAATTGTGACATGACAGAAAAACAAATATTTGTTTTGTTAAACCCTTATGACTTCAAGATTTGTTACTGCACCATAGGCTAGGCAAGCCTGACTACTAGTACATAACCGATAATGGTACAGAAAATATGTAAACATTTTAATAAAACATAATAGGATAAAGTGTAAGAAATTCCACTTCAAAAAATATACCACAATCCACATCCTAGTCCTAGCTGATCATTAGAAAAGAAAGATAAAATCTTGTAAGAAAGAAAAAGAGCCCTTTGTGTGCTGGAATATATTTGACCATGTCTGTGACAGTCCCGTCCCNCATAGTAAGATAAAGTGTAAGAAATTCCACTTCAAAAAATATACCACAATCCACATCCTAGTCCTAGCTGATCATTAGAAAAGAAAGATAAAATCTTGTAAGAAAGAAAAAGAGCCCTTTGTGTGCTGGAATATATTTGACCATGTCTGTGACAGTCCCGTCCCCAGGCTGCTGCTTCCTTTCCCGTCCTTTCTCAAGGACCTTCCAGAGTGGTGTCAACTCTAAGATAAGCTGGTCTTTCATTATACCCATGGAGCGTGGAGTACAGCTGTGCTGCCAAGAAAGGTATATGACAGAAATAAGTGTTTTTATTACAAAATGATACATACATGCATGTAAATGTACACACATACAACTGCATTAGAACATGCTATCATTTAAACTGATGGCTACATTTATACCAATGGCTGACAGCTGTTAAAACAGATTTCAGGATGTCATTTTTGGCTTTCAGAACTGTGAGGATGAGGTTCCAAAGGAGCAGCAAGATTCCCTGCAGAAAATAGCCAAATATGAGGCTATACATAGATGTCCAACATATTAAAGAAGGATGCTATCTTCAAGCAGTATAAAGAGTCGAGGGGAGATAAGGCGGGAAAAAAATAAAGCAATAACATGATATTCAGAGCTGAATCATGTGAAATAGGAGTACACCAAGATCAATACTGTCTGTAGTTCTTCTGAAGAAACCTCACTAATGGATCAACAAGAGCTTCAGAGATCAGACAGAACCCAGTGAAGTCACCGGATGGACAAGAATGATCCTGCTATAAACAAGGAAGAGAGAAGGAATTTACATGAAAGAAGAGAAGGGGTATACTGGGAGCAGACAGAGGAGAAGCCAGGTACGTTCCAGTCTCATGGATCTGAAGAACCAATGCAAATCACAGGTATGCAGATGGTGAGATTTGCTTTTTACTTCTGCCAAGGGCATTTTCTATTTCCACCCGGGGAAATCTACAAATATCTACACATTAGAAAAGCTAGGTGAAGCAAACAATACCACTGTGAAAATCCAATGACATTCTCAAGATTTTCTGGGTAAATCTTGATCACATTTTCAAGGCAGAAACCATTCTTTCCATGTATCTCATTTTTTTTAACCTATATGGAACATGAGTTCACAGTATCTCTTGCAATAAAACAAGTCAAAGAAACAGTGATCAGAATTCCACTAATAAACATCTTCTAATTGATTCCACTATTAGAACTGAAATATACCTAAACGATTCCCTAATCTAACCTATCCCTAATCCCGACTCATTTGGCAGATGAGAGAATAAAGTCCAGAAGCTAGTGAATTTGGCCTCCAACACTGGGGATTAGCTACATACATTCGAAAGATTTTGTTTCATTCCTGGGGCATCACAGGGATTCCCACTGCGGATCTTCTAATCACTGAGATGTCAAGCTTCTCACACAGATCATTAAATTCTAACTTCTTTTATTTTTTCCTGATTTTAGATATTCTGGATGGACTTTTACCTTTAAAATAACTTGATATTCTCCTTGGACAACATCTTGGACTTGATTTCACTTCAATTTACCTGAAATGTGTTCAGTCATATAAAGCAGGTTGACTTTTTTTTCTCTGCTAGTTTGAAAATACCCTGGTCATCATACTAAACCCTCTAATTTCCCCCTTGGTTTCTAAAGTGGTGTTTCTCTCCCTGGAGGACTCCCATCCATGAAATCAGCCATGAGTTACTCTGATCAATGTACCCAAAACGTTTACTGTTGATATTTGCAACTGTCTAAAAAGACTCTGATGCTGGGAGGGATTGGGGGCAGGACGAGAAGGGGACGCCCGAGGATGAGATGGCTGGATGGCATCACGGACTCGATGGATGTGAGTCTGAGTGAACTCCGGGAGTTGGTGATGGACAGGGAGGCCTGGCATGCTGTGATTCATGAGGTCGCAAAGAGTCAGACACGACTGAGCGACTGAACTGAACTGAAGGTTTGTCAAACTTCTAAGTGGTTTTGATTAGACAAAGTGCCATCTGACCTTTAAGATT
Source organism: Cephalophus harveyi (assembly GCA_006410635.1). Taxonomy (NCBI): domain Eukaryota; kingdom Metazoa; phylum Chordata; class Mammalia; order Artiodactyla; family Bovidae; genus Cephalophus; species Cephalophus harveyi. Next base: position 217,133 of record SJYT01049463.1, read on the forward strand.
TCAGGGCAAAAAATAAAATTTGGTAATGGTCCATTCTAAAACACATTACAGCATTTGGAAGGATGTGCAGGAGGAAAGTCATCTGGAAGACTTTCGCCACTGTGGGTTTACAGGTGTTAGCTTTTCTGAGGCTAAGTTAGTCTCCCTCAGCCAGAGAAAGTCCAACAGCCAGATGATTTCAAATCTGTAGGCAATCTCTTTAATAAACCCCAAACTCTAAAGACACTCCTTGAATTAGTTCCAAATTAATCCCACCATCCACAGGCTTTTATGTATTCCTGAGGGAAAGTCTTCAGAACTATATATTTTAAAAATTATTACGGTTCTAAAAGTGTTACTCTTTCTTCCTCAGGCAAGCAAAGTTCAGCCTCCTACTTAAGAATTAATATTAGCTTGAGAAGTACAAGTGATTACCATTTCTCACTATAATTTGATGCTTTTCTTATTAAAAAAAAATCTTGTTGGCATCAGCATTTTAGGATGTGCCTGGATATTTAACTCAAACTGCTTTATTGGCAGAGATAGAATTTTTTATTTTTAATGGGATCTTTAATTGTCCTCAGTAGGTTAAAAAAATGATGTCAGGTCTTGCTCCGGTTCATCATCTATGAAGCTAATTCTACTCTTGTCAGACCCTTCTCTAGGTGGCAATATGAAAGAAATATGAGATGGTTATTTTCTATTCCAATCCTCCCATGTGGAAACCTGTTCACTGTTATTCACTGGCCCCAACTTCTCTTAGCTCTGGGTCTCTGCCCACACCTTCCCTGCCAAATAATTTTTCTCTGCCTAGTCTATACTCCTTATTCCTCTATGCATGTTATGAAAAACAGCTTTATAATGAGATTCAGCAAAGATTTCCACCTGCATATGCTGCTGGGCTAGTCTCTACCTCTGATAATCAATAACTGAACAATTTTAAATTCTTCTCCCTCCATAAGTGCCTTTCAATTTCCCTTATCACTTGCCAAGAAATCATATATTGAGTGTCCTGTGATTTTTCTTTACATAGTTGTTTATGTTGTTGCTGTTGTTCAGTCGCTAAGTCATGTCCGACTCTTTGAGATCCCATAGACCACAGCATGCCAGGCTCCTCTGCCGGGGTCCAGCCCCAGTGGATCCAGGGAAATTCGAAGCGTGGACAGCATAGGCGAGGAAAACTTATTTATTTATTAATATAAGATTAGATTAGGAAGAAATAGTGTAGTAGGAAAATTAAGTGGAGAAAAGAGGCTGAATAACTTGGTTTACATGGAAAGGCAAGAAAGTTCCAGACAAGGAGCTTGCACCATCTACGTTAGGCCACCAGTGACCTCTTGAATAGCAGGGGGTGCCCCACCTTGGGCTCCCTCTCATGTGGATCTTAGAAGCCGGGGCAAGTAAGTAGACATGGCGAGCCTCCACGCCCCAGATGGGAATTCAGCCAGAAATTAAAGAGAAGACACGGGGGAAACCAGTCCAACGACTGGCCCATCCCCTATTGTCCAGAAAGGCCTTTCATATTTTTTTTTTTACATAGACATCAATGGATAATATAAAATTATGCAGCATCAGCAGCCCTGACTCTTATCAAAACCAGGCTTTCTCTCTGCATACCTAATTGTATACACAAGTCTTAGGTGATTTACATCATCTTATAGCCAGAGGGCCAATTAACATTTTACAGCCTTTTTTCTGATAAGGGTTTGTCAACCAGAAGACTTATTTGTGTTGATCTTCCCAAAGTCTGGTGCCACTCTCAGAACTAAATAAAGTTACATTCTTACATAGCAAGGACACAAGAGGAGTGCAGTGATATATAAAAAAGAAAAGTACTTAACTCAAAAGTCTACTGTTGCTAACATCAAAACTACTACATTCCTATTTCTATATCCCTATTACATTGATTAATATCCTTCAGGTGTCTAAAAGATAAAGAATATGGAGGCCTGGCAGCAGTCATTGAGTCAACAGTGAAAACCCGTCACCAATATAATTTTTAGCTCTTAGAAAAGGCTCTGTATCTTTTAGATGCTTTAAGCTGTGCGCCTCTCCCGGTTGAGGGGCTGTAAACAATCACAAGGTGTAAAAGTCTCTAACTGTCAGGCAAGTTAGGGAGCCATCAAGAGGGGTTTTAAGCCGAGACCTTTTTTGCCAGAGACTGTTAACTGAAGTCCTGAGTTAACTCTTTCCAGAAAAAGTCAGAAGAGTGGAAAGCACAGCAAAGCAGGCAGACTCTGGTTTCTTTGGGGGTAGATGTTCAGGAAAACTCAGGGGGAACCCCTGAAGCTAGATCACACCTTTGCATTTTGTCTGGCTTCCTTCCTCGTGACCATTGCCACGGGCAGGATTCCTCACGTTGGCTCCCGGCACTCCTCTGTCCTCCACTATCTCCCAGAATTTGCTCAAATTCATGTCCATTGATTCAGTGATGCTACCTAACCATCTCATCCTCTGTTGCCCCAATCACCTCCTGCTCTCAATTTTTCCCAGCATCAGGGTCTTTTCCAATGAGTTGGCTTTTTGCATCAGGTGACCAAAGTATTGGAGCTTCAGCTCAGTCCTTCCAGTGAATATTCAGGGTTGATTTCCTTTAGGATTGACTGGTTTGATCTCTTTGCGGTTCAAAGGACTCTCAAGAGTCTTCTCCAGCACCACAGTTCGAAAGAAAGCATCAATTCTTTGGCACTCAGCCTTCTTTATGGTCCAACTTTCACTTCCATACATGACTACTGGAAAAAAACTAGAGCTTTGACTATACAGACCATGGTCAGCAAAGTGATATCTCTGCTTTCTAATACACTATGTTTGTCATAGCTTTTCTTCCAAGCAGCAAGTTTCTTTTAATTTCATGGCTGCTGTCACCATTTGCAGTGATTTATATTTTATTTATTTTCACATTTTCATTTCTTGCCCAAATATGCTACATTAAAACATTCCCTTAAACCCTACACAGTAACTGCTGGTGTTTAATACACACTTGTTGATTTCCTGTAATATCAATTCTTGGTGTTCACCAATAGTGAATATCTGCTGTGTACCAAACACTGTTCTAGATACTACAGATAAAGCAGCAAGCAATAGCAAGAGCGATAAGGATGTGAGTTCATGATAGCACATTCCAGAGGGGAAGAGAGACAATGGAAAGCAAATACACTCTTTTGTGAAGGCAATATGAGAAATAAAGGCAGCAAAACAGAGATCTTGTGAAGAGAGATGAGCACAAGTAGGGCTGCATTAGGGAGCCTGGCCTGGGAATTCTCTGCGGAAGATAAGCTGCAAATAAGTTAACTATGCAAATGGCTTGGGGAAGAGAATTCTCCAAATCAGGGAAGGGTGTGCACAGGCTCTGTTGCAGAGAGTCCCTTCTGGGGTCTAGCTGTGAAGGGGAAAGGGACAGCAGCTTGAAACTGGGACCTGTTTATCTCATCACCTTTCTCCACTACTTACATTTTTAAAAAACCTTGTGTTCTCTTTGGCTATTTACACTTAGACCTAGACTTTAATCCTTTGACTGTTAGGTTTTCTTTGTGACAAAAGCCTTAGCATTCCACTTGGCTGCACCTTCTCACACACCCTGCTTCCCCCACATCAGGAAATTCTGTTGACCCTGCTGCCAAAATATCCTGAAAATCCAACCTCCTACTAGTCTCCTAACAGGTGTTCTCTCTTCTATCCCTACCTGCTTTCCTGGATCTATTATCATGTAAGATGTATTTCAAACCCACAGTAGCCAGGGTTTGCTTCCTAAAATGATGACCAATCACGTCAATTCTTTAAAACACCACTGGAGCTCACCATTTTGCTCCACATAAAAGTCAAAGTCCTGGGGCTCCTCTGGTGGTCCAGTGGCCGAGAATCCGCCTGCCAGCGCAGGGGACACGATTTCAATCCCTGGTCCATAAAGATCCCGGACGTGCCAGGGGGCAACTAAGCCCGTGCACCACAACTGACTAAGCCTGTACTCTGGAGCCCAGTAGCCACAACTGCCGAGCCCACTTGCCTCACAGCTCCTCCTGCAAAATGGGCAGCCACTTCAATGAGAAGCCCACACACCACAATTAGAGAGTAGTACCCCTGCTCCCCGTAAAAAGACTCGGTGCAGCCAAAAATAAACAAACATATACTCTTAAAGTCAAATTCCTTAAAGAGCCCAGCAGGGCCCCATATGATCTGGACACCCGGCAAGTCTTTGACTTCACGACCTCGCACCTCAGCTCCAGCCCCAGGCTTCCTTTCTATTCCCAAACATCCCAGGAACACACTTGCTTTTGTTGTCCAGCTTCTGGGCTGCTCCTCCCAGGGAGCTGCTTGGCTAATTTCCTCGCTCCTACAAGTCTCTGTGCAGATCCCTCCCTCTCAATGACACTCACCAAGCCTACCTCATTTAATCTGCAAACTGCCCCCACCTCCACCCCACATCTTCCTGATCGCTGGTAGCTTGTTCTATTTCCTTATTTTTCTTCAAAATATGTTATCACCTTCTATCATACAAACTGTCTTATTCACATGCTACGTTTACTGTATAAGCCCCATCTCTCCTCCTCAGAATGTCACTTCCAGGAGGCAGGGATCTTTGCTGTGTTGGGTGATGCACTCCATGTGCCTAGAATGGTGTCTGGCACCATAGAAATTCATTGAACAAGTCAATAAACCAATGGCACAGACAGTGCCCTGAAAGGACACTATCTCACAGGACAAGTCTGCAGGTTTCAATCACACCAGGTAAGACAGTTTGTATTTGAATGGAGCCAATATCAATTCAGTTGTGCCACTGAACATGAAGAACATTCTACAGAACATTAAACTTCAGATGGAAACACTGGGGAGGTTCTCAGATTAGGTCAGATTTAATCATTGGTGGGCAATTTCGGTAAGAAAATCTAAAATGTGTTTTCATCAGGCTCAAAATTTTTTTTTTCTGTATTGGGGAAGGTGGTGCATGGAGAATGAAAAAGGGCAAGAAGGAAAGTCAAGGTGAGGAAGAGTAGGAGGAATAGACAGAGAGACAACTATAAAGAGTCATGGAAATGCGCCAATATGAAGCATTTCTGCCACTAGTATCTTGGAACACAGTATGAGGGGGAAGGCAGGGGAGCAATCCCAGCTGTGGGGCTTGGGGCAGGGGCCAGCTGAGCGGGCCCTGAGCGAGGGGCTCCGAGCTGGCAGAGAGCAGCCTGAGGAGGGCGGAGAGCAGTGGTCAGTGTCAAAACTGGTTCTGTTTCTTCATGAAGAGAAAAACCTGTCATTTCAAAGGAAAAGAGAACAGAGCAATGTGCTGTCCTGTTTATTTTAACTAGAATGAAGGCTGGAAATGAAGGCCTTTCCCGAGAATGCTTTGACAGGAAAAATCGCAAGTGCTCTCTCCTGAGAGTGCCATGCAAGGGATATGTTTTTGGAAACAACTCAGAGTTTGTTTCACTAATTATTTTCTATAAAAGAGTAAACAGTTAAATGGGTATGGAAATTCAATGATGTGCACATAAACCAATTTAGAAAACAGAAAAGAAATTCAAGGCCTATGTCTTAGCTTTGTTCCAGAAAATAATCACCCAACATTTTTCAAGTTTCTCCTCTTTCCAAATGAGAGTGTTTTTAGACTGAGAGAGAATGGCATTTTGTTGCCTATTTGCCAACATCCACCTGTTCCTGTTCCTTGGGAATTAGTGCCTGGTTGTTTCAGCTTCCATTTCTCTTCAGAAACTAGAGGCTCCATATGGCAAGTCCTTGGCCTTATAGTTACCCTCCGAGCGGTCCTGTGACTCACACAGCGCTCTGTGTGAAGGTGTCCCATCACTTTTGGTTGAAGAAATGAATGAATATCCTCATCATTTGGTTCCCAGCTGCTCTGGTTGCTCTCTAAGTTTGGTGTTCCCAGAACAGTTTAAAACATTTAACTCGAAATCCAGTCAAATTTCCACCAGAAGATCACCAATAACAAGCCATCTAAACTGATGTCTGGCTTAGAGGAAGCTTGTGTGCCTTCAAATTGCTTTCCCTTTGACTTTGCTCTTTGAAAGCATCAACCCTATGAAGGAGAAAGCAGATAAGTAACACTGAACTGGCCTAAAGGACTGGTGACTCAATGGAAAATATTTCAAACCCTAAATAGCTGTTTAGTGTATCATTTTAACAGTTACTCTGGGTTAAAATGTGCCTTACTTTCCACTGTTATGACGCTGCTGCTGCTGCTGTTGTTATTTCCCAGGGAAAAATGACTGCCTTTTCCCAATGCTGGAGGATAAAAATTCATGTCATTTTAAGAAATGTAACAATTTCCTTCAATGTATGTGGCCCCCTTGTAAGTGCATCTTGTCATCACTGTCAATGAACGAACAAGGAAGCAGATCTATAAGAAAACAGATTTTCAAAAGACAATAAGCCTATAAAATTTTTTTCTTAGGATAATTATTTTGATTTTTATGTTTGTGAAAGCCTATATACAATAGCTTTTCATTGTCATACTTTTCTGCAAAATAAAATATTTTTATGGCATTGTACAGTAAAGCATCATTAGTTTGAATTTCATCAATTGGGAATTCATAAAAGTTTTGTTCATTTCAGCTTATATATAATCTCTGCATTGACTATGAAAAGTAGTGGACAAAACAAACTCAGAGTATGACAATTAAAGAATAATTGCCTTACATAAGAAAAGCAAAGTTTTCACAATGTTTTAGCATTATCTATCCACACACAAAGTGATATAGATAGATAATGGATGAGTCTATTAGATAATGGCTAAATAGTTTAGATAATATTTGAAAGACCACATACTGTGGAACTTTTATTTTTTTTTTTGGTTAGCTGTTTTAGTTGTATTAAGAAGCACTTTGGACTCAGGTAATATACATTTTGGAGAAGGCAATGGCACCCTACTCCAGTACTCTTGCCTGGAAGCTCCCATGGACGGAGGAGCCTGGTAGGCTGCAGTCCATGGGGTCACTGAGTCAGACATGACTGAGTGACTTCACTTTCACTTTTCACTCTCATGCATTGGAGAAGGAAATGGCAACCCACTCCAGTGTTCTTGCCTGGAGAATCCCAGGGATGGCGGAGCCCAGTGGGCTGCCGTCTATGGGGTCGCACAGAGTTGGACATGACTGAAGCGACTTAGCAGCAGTAGCAGCAATATACATTTATTAAGTAATTACTATGTGCTACACTCTCGTGTGCTATGCTCACTCTACTGAAAACAAACAAAAAGAGCTCCCCTGCTCAAGGAGCACTCTAGCATGGAAGACAGACGGACATGCAAACACCAACACAGAAGTAAACACACTGCTCCCCTGTACACTAGCCACAACTTTAGCTGAGATCTAGATCGTCAGAGAAGACCCGAGGCATCCGAATTGAAGCTTGAATGTAAAGATTATGGGAACAAACTTTCCAAACAGCAAGAATAAAATCTGTAAAGTCCCCAAGAAGGGGATGAGCCAGAGGTGCCCAAAAAAAAGAAAGACTGTAGTGGGAGAGAAGTGAGGGGAGATGAAGTTGGAGGAGTAGAGACAAGACCCATGGTGTCAGTGAATCAACAAAAGGAGATGCGATTTTGTACTATTTGGAGCAGGGAACCATTAGGGAAGGGAGGCTGGTATGTTACAGTGGCATCAGTTCAACGTGTTGGTCACCTGGTGTGAAGAGCCGACTCATTAGAAAAGACCCTTTTGCTGGGAAAGTTTGAAGGCAGGAGGAGAAGGTGAGAGTGTCAATTCCTAGGCAGGTTGATAAGAAGTCCAGGGTCTCTGAGAAGGAGAAAGGCATCTGAGGCTCTCAAGGAGGAGATAGGAGTCTGGCATGCTCAAGGAGGAGGAAAGGATAAACTTTTTTTTTTTTTATCTCCTTGCAGCCCAAGGGACTCTCAAGAGTCTTCTCCAACACCACAGTTCAAAAGCATCAATTCTTCGGTGCTCAGCCTTCTTCACAGTCCAACTCTCACATCCATACATGACCATAGGAAAAACCATAGCCTTGACTAGATGGACCTTAGTCAGCAAAGTAATGTCTCTGCTTTTGAATATGCTATCTAGGTTGGTCATAACTTTTCTTCCAAGGAGTAAGCATCTTTTAATTTCATGGCTGCAATCACCATCTGCAGTGATTTTGGAGCCCCCCAAAATAAAGTCTGACACTGTTTCCATTGTTTCCCCATCTATTTGCCATGAAGTGACAGGACCAGATGCCATTATCTTCGTTTTCTGAATGTTGAGCTTTAAGCCAACTTTTTCACTCTCCTCTTTCACTTTCATCAAGAGGCTTTTTAGCTCCTCTTCACTTTCTGCCATAAGGGTGGTGTCATCTGCATACCTGAGGTTATTGATATTTCTCCCGGCAATCTTAGTAAGGATTTTATAACAAAACTACATCCTGCTTGAGGGCAATTTCTTCTTCCTGAAAACCTTATGACTAATCCTGTTCTTTCTATTGTTAAATTCTAATCCTGTTATCTTAAAAGGTAAATTGTGGGATTGGGTCTAGTAAGATCTTTACAACCTTGAGACATTCTTTTGATTTATTGTAATAACCAATTGAAAAAGTATATAACTCTTTTTTCTAAGACTAGCGAGGGGGGCACTCTCCTTCCCCCTTCTGATGTCAATGTCAGGAGCTTTCTTTGTTCCTTTTCACTGTAATAAAACTCTGCTACACAAAAGCTCTTGAGTGATCAAGCCTGGTCCCTGGTCCCAAAACCAAATCTTCTTCTTCAGAGATCATGAATCTGACATTGTTCACTGTAAGCTATCAAAGGGAATGACAGAGGATGAGATGGTTGGATGGCATCAGCGATTCAATGGACATAAGTCTAAGCAACCTCCAGGAGATGGTGAAAGACAGGGAAGCCTGGCGTGTTCCAGTCCATGGGGTTGCAAAGAGTCAGACACAACTGAGTGACTAAACAACAACAAATCTCAGAAGTCCTATTAAATATACCCAACACAGGGCACCCTGGATATGTTCATGATGGTTTTCATGCCCTTTGATTTCAGAGACACCTGATCATAGTGCAGGAGGGAGGGAAAGTTCTAAGAAGACTTTGCATCTTTCTCCATTCCCAAAGATTCAATCATCATGTCTCATTAAACAGTTACTAGGCAACAAACAACAGACTAATCAGTTTGGTCAAGCAAGTGTATCAGATGATACCTATAATAGCTAATAATTTTAATTTGTTTATCATTTATCAAGCAATTCACTAAAGGGGCACAGGCATTTTTCACATGCAATACTGCATTTAATCCTGACTGCAAGATCATGAGAAATGCTGGACTGGAAGAAGCACAAGCTAGAATCAAGATCGCTGGGAGAAATATCAGTATGGATTGTATGGATGTGAGAGTTGGACCGTAAAAAAAGTTGGGCACCAAAGAATTGATGTTTTTGAACTGTAGTGTTGGAGAAGACTCTTGAGAGTCCCTTGGACTGCAAGGAGATCAAATCAGTCAATCCTAAAGTAAATCAGTCCTGAATATTCACTGGAAGGACTGATGTTAAAGCTGAAACTCCAGTCCTTTGGCCACCTGATGTGAAGAACTGACTCGATAGATATGAGTTTGAGCAAGCTCCAAGAGTTGGTGATGGGCAGGGAAGCCTGGCAGGCTGCAGTCCATGGGGTCGCAAAGAGTCAGACACAACTGAGTGACTGAACTGAACTGACCTTCAAGTAAGCCAGAGTCAGCCAAAGTAAAGCCAGCAAGTTTCTAGTTCAAAAACCACCAAATCACCCCTGGCTAAGTGCTTGGATTTGCCAAATCATTAGGTGCTACTGAGGTGTAAGTTGCTCAGTCATGTGCAACTCTGCGACCCAATGGACTATAGCCCACCAGGCTCCTCTCCTCTGTCCATGGGATTTCCCAGGCAAAAATACTGAAGTGGGTTGCCATTTCCTCCTCCAGGGGATCTTCCCAACCCAGGGATCAAACCTGGGTCTCCAGCATTGCAGCCAGATTCTTTACCGTCGGAGCCACCAGAGAAGACTGCCAAGTCATTAGTGGGCTTAATGAACACAGATACTTTTTACAACATGCTCTTTGAACAATTTTACAAACTTCTTACAATTTAGAAACCTACAAACTAGTCAATCCTAAAGGAAATCAGCCCAAAATATTTTTTGGAAGGACTGATGCTGAAGCTGAAGCTCCAATACTTTGACCCCCTGAAGTGAAGAACTGACTCTGGGTCTGAAAAGGGTCTGAAAAGACCCTGATACTGGGAAAGACTGAAGGCAGGAGGAGAAGGGGACAACAAAGGACGAGATGGTTGGATGGCATCACTGACTCAATGGACATGAGTTTGAGCAAGCTCCAGGAGATGGTGAAGGACAGGGAAGCCTGGCATGCTGCATTCCATGGGGTTCGAAAGAGTTGGACATGACTGAGCAACTGAACAGGCATGACAACAGGCTTAGAAGAAAATTCTGCACAAAGGCAAAAAGCAGTTTCTTCTGGCTTGCTGATGTCTAATCTGAGTTGTTTTCACAGCAGCTGCTTTCCTGGATTCGCTTCTGAACTGTTGGGGCACCCAGTGAAATGTTACCCACTCTGCTTAATTTAATGTCACAGCTACCAGGGCTGTTTACCATTCTTCCTAAGGCAATGGCCTCCCACTCCAGTACTCTTGCTGGAAAATCCAATGGATGGAAAAGCCTGGTAGGCTGCAGTCCATGGGGTCGCTGAGGGTTGGACACGACTGAGTGACTTCACTTTGACTTTTCACTTTGGTGCATTGGAGAAGGAAATGGCAACCCACTCCAGTGTTCTTGCCTGGAGAATCCCAGGGATGGGGGAGCCTTGTGGGCTGCCGTCTAGGGGGTCGCACAGAGTTGGACACGACTGAAGTGACTTAGCAGCTTAGCAGCTGGTGACAGCAAAAGGAAAACTGATATACATCACCTCGTAGGCAGCTGGACAGAAATTGGTTATTCCCCCAAGGTGAATATCTCAACACAGTATTTCTAAAGTAATCATCCTTGGCCACAAAATCCTATAGACACTCAAAGTATGTATCAATACTTAATGAGTCATGAGAAACAAGAGCAGGTACAATGAACCTGTATACCTAAAGTAACTGTAATCACCAAACAATGATGTCTCAAGCTCCGTACAGTATGAAATTATACACACAACAATGGAAAGCATATTTTAACTTCATTTTGGCCCTAAAATGAATTTACTAAATTCTGTTCATACTAATTTCCAGATTGATAATGTATTATCCTAGAAATGTTATGTGCTGTATTATAAAATGACATCATTGAATCAATGACTTTTATTCACTCTCACAAAATATAAGAAGGCTTCTGTAACTTTCAAAGCAGATGGAATTGAAAATCTTTACATTTTCACTTGTGTTAACTCTTCTCAGTGCAGTCTCTATTTAGGGAAAACTTTAAGTTATAAATAAAAGAAATGCATAAGTCAAAAAGAAAAAGAAGAAATAATATAGAGTGTGAAATCCTAAAATAAACTATGAAGTCCACATTCCTTAGGGAAGGGACTGTGCTTTTTTTTTTTCTTTATAACCCAAGTCTGGCACCAATATTTAACTTCAAATAGATGTTAAACTAAGGTGCATGCCTCTTCAACATGAAAATGACCTTTGAGTATTTTAAGAATTAAAAATGTCTCTATAAAGTTCAAGTGTATGTGAGCTGAAACAAAGTCCAAGCAGCTGACTTTAAGGAAGAAGTGTAACAGTGAATAAAAGCAGCAGATGTGCAAATCAGATCACAATAAAAACATTTCCCTTTAAAACACATGAAGAAAAAAGGTCTACCTGGTCTCAGATGGGTTGAGTGAAGGATTCCAATTAAAACAATAATTAAATGATGTTTTTATACCCTTGGGAAAATTCCATTCTAAAGAGATATCTTAGGGCATGCTAGGTGGTAGGAGACTGGTCAAATGGGTACCCCTTGCCTATGTATTCCTTCAATTAATAATTATTTTAAACATTATTCTATTCCTACCCCTCTGGGAGTACACTGCTCTGGGGGTGGGTATCAACATTGTGAGAAGAGAATTACGAGTCTAATATTTCTCCTTGAGAATAAAGCTATGCAGGAATTTACAACAATGCAAGAAGGGGGGCGGGATCTACCAACAGAACTGTTTATAAATATATCCTTCTCCCCTCTATGGACAGCTCAGCTTTCTGCCATTAGCACCAACAAACTAACTGGGGCTCCTGTTTATGGCTATTGGCTTAGCAGATTTATTGAGAAAAGGCTTCTTAAATCATCACATTTGACCCAGGAGTGGGACACGATAAAGTATTTTTAATTTGCTGTCTGTCCATAAGAAGTACTCAGGAATATTAAGATAGAATAAAACAGTAGGTCCATGGCCCATGTAAATTCAAATCCATGGAAAATGAGGAATGCCTCTTAAATTTACAAATGTATATATCTTCCCATAATGTCCATTTTAATGAACTGATTTATAAAGAGATAAATTGTCTTAGTCTAAATAACAACTCACTTGAAATTTATTTTCCTATTGCTCTCTGTGCAGCCCCCAAAGACATTCAACTGGGATCTGGTATAGACTAGTGGTGAAAAGCATGGAGTCAGACTGCCTGAGTTTGCATCCTCACTCAACCACCTCCTCTGCAGCCTTGCGTGAGTTATTAAACTCAGTTTCCTCATTTGCAGAGTGGATCAGTAACAATCATCCACTCATGACGCAGGTACTGAGTGAGTTGCTAGGTAGAAGCACCTAGGACAGTGCTTGGCACAGGGTAAGCCCCAGCTATTCTTAACTCTTATCTCCCTTCTAGTGCTCAGTGTGGTTCTGAGGCCACCAGCAGCACCACCGGCCCTCTGCCGTGGAGCAGGCTGCTTGCCTGGCCCTCCTCCTTCCAGATACTCGATGGCAGATAGGACTGTGCTCCACACGTGTGCAGTCTCCTATGCACATGCATTTCACAGGCTCTTCAGCCTTGCTCTCTGGCTACTCTGTCTCAGCCATACACATGAACCCTGGGAAGTCACACCTTTCACTGAGCACAGCCTGACCACTGCATCAAACACTGAACATCAGCAAAGAGAACCTGTGAGATGGGAGTGAAAACCAGCTGAATACAAATGGGTAAGAAGATTCAAAGGAAAGGGAATGCCTATGTTTGGGAGCAGCACTAGCTAAATGTGCACACACCTCATTTCATTAGTCTTTATAAAGTGACTAGTGACCCTCTGGCTGTTAATAAACACTTAATTTAGGCCAAAAAAGCATATTTTTTTGTATAAAAACTATTTGCTGTATAAGCAAATAGTTGAATGTTTCGAACATGGAGCTACAATGGAGAACAAACAACAGAAAAGCATGAAAATAAAATCATGTCAAATGTGCTAAAGGTGATAAAGGAGTGGCTGGAGAGTTAGAGAAGGACCCTCTAAAGAATGGGCATTTAAATGAAGAAATAATGCCTGAGAGCCATGGTTTAGAAGATGAGCATTCTAGACAAAAGGAGCAGTGCATGCAGAGGTCCTGTGGTAGAGATGAGCAAAGTATTTATTTCTTTTTAATTAGAAAAGATAGGGACTTCCCTGATTAAATGGTTAAGAATCTGCCTTGCGATGCAGGAGATATGGGTTCGATCCCTGGTCAGGGAACTAAGATTCCACATGTTGTGCAGCAACTAAGGCCACAACTACTGAATCCTGGGTGCAGAACGAGAGTCTGTTCACCACAACGAAAGACCCCACATGATGTAACAAAGACCCCATGTGCTGCAACTAAAACCTGATACTACCAAATAAAATAAATAAATATTAAACATATAATAGTTGAGTACAATTAAAAAGAAGAGTATTAGGCACCAGGTCTATATCTGGTGGTTAGGTTCATGTGATCCCTTCCAGCTCTAAAACTCCATACATCTCTCTAGTTAAACTGGCTCTCCCACTCTGGACTGACTATACAAAAACACCAGAGGAAAGCATTTTAGCAGATGATGTGCATAAGCAGTCATCCGCTTTCATCACAAGAATATAGAAGATGGATTGGATTTTATAAGTTTTGTTATTATCTGGTTGGTCAAAGAAAGAGTAATGTGGTTAAAGACAATCCCCCATCTTCACAATTTAAAGACCATGGGACTTGAGGATGAAGGAGATGCGGAGAGAGGAAGTGGGACTTGGAGATGAGACAAGAGCCAAGCAGATCCATGAACGACCTGGAGTTTAAAAAAATCATTAAAAATTTTTTAAATTTCGAAGGCTGTTCATGAACATCAGTCACACTGCTCTGCAGGACCTCTGAAACAAACACCCTCTTCAAGTCCCTTCTGAAAAATTCTTTTCCAGTTATGAAGACAACTCCAATATTTTAGGTAAAATTTCCTCTTAATGAGGGAAGAGAGAGTCTGAGGATAGATAAACCGAGTTGCCTGGCTAAGTATTTAATTTCTCACTCAGTCTGGCAAGTCAAGACAGAAAGCTTTAGTTCATACATTAATATTTATGAAAAATGGCATAATGTTCCATTTGGAAAGAAAATTTGGGGGAAATGCTACATCCAGCAAAGCCAGCTCAGACTCTCTGGACTACAACCTGCTGCTGCAGGTATGCCCCTTATTATGGAAGGTAAACTTCCAGTTCGGAGAAGGCAATGGCACCCCACTCCAGTACTCTTGCCTGGAAAATCCCATTGACGGAGGAGCCTGGTAGGCTGCAGTCCATGGGGTTGCTAAGAGTCGGACAAGACTGAGCAACTTCACTTTCACTTTTCACTTTCATGAAATGGCAACCCACTCCAGTGTTCTTGCCTGGAGAATCCCAGGGACGGGGGAGCCTGGTGGGCTGCCGTCTATGGAGTTGCACAGAGTCGGACACGACTGAAACGACTTTGCAGCAGCAGCAAACTTCCAATTAATGTGAAATTTCTGTTGTAAAAATATCTTCACAGATAAATAGATCAAAGAGAGGCCTCAGAAACCACAGAAACTATATATTTTAATTAAAGTTTGCCGCTCAAAAGGAAAATCTTAAATAACTGGTGCCTCCAAGTCTTTGCTGAATTCGCTTAGCTATGGGAAATACAGGCTTTTAGTAACAAAAGAAAAATCTTCCACTTTACCATCTTCCATTTACTACACGCATCTCTTAGAATGTGAGACAGCCTGAGTTAATTCTCCAATATGTGAAGCTAAAATTTACCCTCTGAATAGAAAGTCCACTTGAACACAAAATAGAAGAAAAATTATAACTCTGGCTTAGGAATGTTTTCCAGCCACAGGTAAGATGTACACAAAAGACATTTTAAAAACCTTTTGACAACTACCATTAGTACTCTCAATTTACTGAATGTCAATGATGCCTGTTTATCATAGAAAAGAGACATTTCGCTACTTTGTGAATAATTGCCTGAAACAGAAGTGGAAATCCTTAACCACGTACTTATTCAACAAACATTTTATGGGCAGTCAACCATATGTCTGTATGGAAAACAAGTATCCTAATAAAATACATTTAACAGAACATTCCCATACTATGCACATTCTGGACACTATGCTTTATTTTCACAATAATAACTATTTGACAGGCAGGGTGACAGTGATCTAGGGAAGATTAGTGACTTTTTGTAAGTACTAAGACTGTGTCTATAACTGCAAGCCAGTTCAAAGCTTCAACGGAACTAGTCAGTTAACTTCATCAACAACCTGTCAATTTCTGTCAATAATACCAAAAATAAAACTCAGGTAAATCACTGGAGTGATCTACCTATGCACAAGAAAAAATCCAAATGGGATCAGACTGCTTTTGCCCCTAATAACAAAGAACATGTTTTAGGAGAACCATATAAGTATCTGTATGATCATATAAGCATCCTGGCAAAGATTAATAGCTAAATGCCATCCAAACCAAATGTGGCACTGGGGCAGTTCTTGGAATGATTCCAAAAGGCAACAGGCAACATTTTATTTGAAGTTTATAATCTCCTTTGCTGTCAACTAATCCAAATATCTAAGTTATTCAACAAATACGTCTCAGGAATATATTGTTACTGTTAATTATTAACATTGTGCTCCCCTATCGCCACTCTATCTGGTCCCAGGTCTGCCAACACCAAGTCCACCACTGAACCGACTCCTTCTATCATAAATGGGTGCTCTATGTATAGCCACCAAGCTGAGAAAGTTCCAACTTACAATTAGGCAGGGCAGCTGGATGGGATTCTTCCTGTTTGAGGTGGACACATTCATTCTCTCAGGTCCTGCACATCCACGTGCCACCGCAAAGGGGAAGTTCCCATGATCACCCCCGATACGAAACATTGCCTCGCACACAATGGGGCTTAAGAAGACTTTCCTTTGAGGAGGTGTGATTTACATATGCTTTTGCCCATCTAAACATTGTCCCTTTTCTTTGTAAGATCTACAATTCCCACCTGTCTTTCGGTAGTTGGCCCTCAAGTCCTTCCATCTCAGCAGAGACTCCACGGACTAAGTCAGTCTGTCACAGTCACTCCCGTCTCTGAATTCATACCACACTTTGCCTTAACTCAATGTAATGCTACACAGAATAACACTGGATTCTGTTCTCATGTATCCATGAGAACAGTGGTTCTACCTCGCCAGTTGTTTCAGTCCCCTGAAGGCAGAAGCTTGGTTGATATTCCATGGTGTCAGGGACAATGACAGACACATAGTATAAGCTGCATAACTACTTTCTATGTGGTAACTATTTTCAGTCTCAAAGTCATTTCCATAGCTAGATTCAGTCACTTAAAAAATAGTCACTTTTACTTCCACCAAGTTTTTTTGTGAAATTTCCCCCATTCCCAAAAGACTTCTGGGAAAAAAGTTATTTATGCAAAATGCAGCCTGATAAAACAATTAGTATTTTTCCCACTCTTGATTACAAAATGTTTAAACAGATTGCATTTAAGAAGTTACCTCAGCCAACCCAATGGGAGGTGGGGTGGGTGGGCAGAATTCCAAGAGTTTATTTGTAAACCAGTTGTTGGGAAAAAGGAAAACACATTCCAAGTGACTGACATAATGTCAGGTTTGGGGGGGCGGGGGCGGTGTTGTTCGTCTTCCAGCAGCCTGTAACTGATGAAGCCAAAGGGGCTGAGAGGAAGAGACACAGCATCAGGGAGGCTGACTTGACGCCCAACATCAAGGCTCTGGGAAAGGAAGGAGGAACAATTGCAGGCACCCTCCACACCCCTTCCTCTAAATCCTGATTGGGAATCAGGGACCAGTGCTCCCATGCTAGGGGTCAGGAAATTCCAAAGAGCAGTGAGTCTCCACTATAACTTCCAAGAGGGAAGGAACACCAAGTTAAAGTAGAAAGGAAAGGACCACTTGCGGCTCCTCAACTGGATGGGTCATTTGTGTATCCATGGCCTCCTAAATGAATGATGGATGTGCTTAGGGGACCCCCCACTAGCAGGCATCTGGGAGATCGCTGAGCACGGTCTTTCTCAAGCTTGAAACTCCCTCACCAAGTCAACAGCTTCTTTGGGAGACGACATGCCATGGTCCATCAGTCTGGGAACCACCGGGCTAAATAAAAATCATTGCAGGTCACCACCAGCTACTGGAAGATAATGAATATTGTAAATCTTGTCAGTGTTGAGGGAAGACAAACCATGCAACATTTCCCAAACTGTATGAACACAGGATGCTTTTCCAGAAGGCAGCACTGTGCAGCTCATAGGGTGGAAAACACATATGAACTCATCCTCTGTATTTTACGGATGAGACAAAGTAATTTCTGGAGACCTCAGGATTACTATATGGAAGAACAGGAATAGGACTCAGAACTGTCCTGCTCTAGAGCTGTACTCTTTCTTCAGAGCACCTCCCAGTTTCTAACTGCAACTCTGACCACAGAATCCAGTGTTAGGAAGCTGTGGCTCAGCCCAACCTTCTCTCCTCACTATCCTAAGGCTCTGCCTTTCCCCTCCCTTCCATAGCTAAGAGCCCAAGCTCATTCAAGATGACCCTTGCCTCCTGAACTACTCTACTCTACCTAATATCAGATCCAGTCTCAACTACCTGCTCACCTGGACCTCTGCAGATTACCAGAATCCTCATCTCAAGGTGGCTGAGCCAAAATCTGTTGCCCTTTTCAATGCTGACTACTGCCTGTAGCAACCCCATCTCCTGACACCACACCCTGGCTCCCTCCAGAGGCCCAGCCCTGACTATAAGGTCCCCCATAGCCTCAGGGGTCGAAGCAAAGTCCCTGCCCTCCCCGTGAATACCTGGTACTCACATCCCATCCCTGTTCCTTCGCCACCTAGCTAGCTGTTTGTTGCCACAGGCAACATCATGTACCAGGGCCAGGAGAACAACCTTCTGCCAGGGCAAGTATCCATGGTAACCAGATGGGGCCAGCAAATAGAATTAAATTCCATAGATAATTCCCCAAAGTTAGCTTAGCTGATAGATGATTTATCAGAGCAGTGAACATTTGGCAAAACCAAGTACATTGGGCTCCAAATCCTCTTTGTTGCATTGTGGTCTGCTGGGCAAAGACATGGCTTAAAGTGAGAGTGTGAAAAAAGACAGCAGTCCTAACCTTAACAGACCTAGAGAAAAAACACTGCCTAGGAAATGAAACAAATGCAGGCAGGATGCAAACCAGGATATTAGTTCTCCTTATTCCCATTTCAGATTCAACAACATTTATCAAGGGCCTGTGATGTACCAGGTAATATAAGGAATATAAAGAAATGTATAACACAAGTGAGATTTGCACAGACTAGTTAGGAAAGTAAAACTGAAATGCATAAGAAGATAAATATGATTTAAGTGACTATTAAGATAAAAACAGAAAGCAAAGTTACCATAAAAAAGAACGTGACTAGCTGTGAACTGAATGGCACAAACAATAGCCATGAATGGTCAGATGACAGTATGACAATTACTCATCTCTGCTCATAACAAAAGACTCAGGACACAAAAGGCAGTGAGACCATGTGACTCATTAATCCTTTGATCAAATGAGCATGTTAAGCCCTGACCTATGGGAGGGTTAGATAAGACGGCATACATGAAGCAGTCTGGAAGCATGAAGAACGCTTCAAACTCAGTTATCATGCTTTTGTATTTCAGGATCAAGAACTAGACCACCAGGTCAATTCTCTTCATGTGAAACTCCAGAAACATTACATCAAATCAGCTTCAGGGCTAGTGAATATTGTCAGATTTTCATAATTAGAGATTAATGTAATTAGCACAGAGAAGACAATAAATACCAAATAAATGACATGCTGTGCAGACAGTATTTCCTTTTTTGCCAAGTTAAAATCCTTAAACTCACTTTACAAAGTGGACTCTCATAAAGCAGATCATGCTTTCCCTCTGAGACTATACAGTAATTGGATGTTTATTTCTGACCAAGGATTCGGTATCACAGCTGTCACAAATATAATCTACAGTGTCATAAAAGCAAAGATGGAATAATCATAAATCTTCATAATCATGGAACGTACTGAAGTTCTTCTTCAAACCCTATAATAGAGGCATCTTGCATGGTACACAATGATTACACAAAGGACCCAATGCATCATAAATTGTACCTACATCAAAATACAACCCCATTATATTATAAATTCAAACCCAAACCACTGTAGTAACTATAATAAACATTTAATTAAAAATGATTTTCTTGCTGGCTTAGCACTGTCTCCAGGTACTCAAACACAGGACAAGAAATTCTGATTTAGGCTTCAATTTTCTCCCAATAAATGTCTCATAATAGAGGCATTCTAAATCAATCCATCAACTGAGAGCTGCCATTTAAAGAAAAAGGTTTTAATAGATGCTTTCTAGTGATCGTGATAGTGATGCAGGTGTGTCTACACCTCAAAAATTACTCTGTAGGTCACCATTAACACAGCACATGTCCTCTTCTCTTGCTCCTACCTCCTGCTTTAGTGACAGTTAGAAAAGCAAATGCCCAATGTCACAGCTCAAGAGTGCCACCAGAAGCAAGTGCCCCCATCCTCCTATCTGTAACAGTCTCTGGTTTATCAGACTTCTGTGATAGCAGTGCCTCTCCACCATTAATGTGCATTCAAGTCACTTATGGATCACCTTAAAGTGTGGGATTTTGGTTCAGCAATTCTGGGCTGAGACGACACTCCTGTTGCCAGTCTTGGTACTGCCCTTGAGAAACAAGGTATTAGAATGCTGCAGATGCCTGAATTCCTGCTCTGCCTTCCACTAGCTGTGAGACCCTGAGCAAGGCATTCAGCCTGTAGAACTAGTCTGACATCTGCAAAAGAGAATTTCCATTGCTCCATTTTTGGAATTATTGTAAAGCTCTTAGTAAGGTACCTGACAGATAACTAGATTCTCATTAAGTGTTAGTTACCTTCACTTTATTGAAAAGTCATCAAAACAAAACAAACCAAGATAATAACAGATCATTAGCATAAGCTGCCAGAAGCAATCTGTAAACAACTCTTATCAGAATTGCTAGAAGCCAGCAATGGCCAAAATCCTGTGTTTAAATATTGATGGAAAGTGTGGAATGGAAAAAGGTACTGGGACCTAAAGGATGGTGTGACTGCTACAATGTGATGAGAGCGGGAGGAAAACAGGCAACAATTAAAGGAGGCTATGAGATGTTAAAGCTTATATTCTCTTCCTCAGTCTCTTCCCTTGAGCCTTATCACCAGAGAAGACCAAGAATTCAGAAGAAATACTGGAACAAAATACAAATCAAAATTATTCTCTCCCTTCTGTATTTCAATCAAAATACCAACATATAAGGATAACATATATAAAAATGATATAAGAATAAGAATAACATATCCACAGAAATGTTTAAGGACACTGAACTTATAGGAAATCTAGGTAGAAAAGGTCATATTTGACATTCACTCCCTAAATTAAAAGTTGCCAGCATTGCAAGGATCAAGAGTTCCTGGAAGGTATGAATTCAAGAGACAGACAAATGGCTCAAGCTGTGGGAGGAATAGGGATTCAACAGTCTTTGTTTTCTGCCTATGCACATCTATAAAACTGCAGTGAAAATTTTGATGGGATTAATCGTTTCTTCCTGAAAAGCACATGCAATTTTCTATACAATCTTGCCATATATAATTCTCAGATGTAGCCATATATTTAATACAAACTTAAACTACTAATAATCAGTCTGAGAACCCAGGGAACATGAAATCAATTAAGAATGTGCTCAGATAATCCAATAAAGTAAAGCAAAGTTGATCAATTTTTTGTTTATTTGCTTGATCGGTCTAGTTGGATTGATTTGGTTCTTAACATAAAATCATTATCGTGGTCCAACTTTGTAAGGACCTCGTTATAAATTAGAATAAAGGAAGTCCATTTTGTCTAAACAGAATTGTTCTGATAATCCTGCTGTGTCCTCTCATGAACCCTGGGACTTCTTGTTGCTTCTGGTAGCTGCAGTTGACAGAATAGAAAGGTAGATTCCATCAAGAATATATGCTAACCTCCACAGCATCTTAAGCTGGTCCATGGCCCACTAGAAACTGCTTCATGTATTTAGGGGAACCCTCCTCCCCAGGCTTGCCCCTCACCTTGTCCAAATAAGCAAACCTCTGCTCAACAATCAGTTGTATCAGTGAACATGGCCGTGACATTTCATCCAAGGCATGTCTCTGTCTTCCCTGAGACTACAAGTATGTAGGTTAAACAGTAGTTGGAACCAGAGACAGCAAATAACTCCAGCCCTCCCACAATTGGATGGGATCAGGAATATATCATTTCTTGAAGTCCCTGGTTCTTCATATGGCTTCCCTGGTGGCTCAGAGGTTAAAGCGTCTGCCTCTGATGCGGGAGACCCGGGTTCGATCCCTGGGTCGGGAAGATCCCCTGGAGAAGGAAATGGCAATCCACTCCAGTATTCTTGCCTGGAGAATCCCATGGGCGGAGAAGCCTAGTAGGTTACAGTCCACGGGGTCACAAAGAGTCGGACACGACTGAGTGACTTCACCACCTCACCTCACCTGGTTCTTCATATGTCATATGGGCTAAACTGAGATTCACAATGTGACCAGTATGACTCCTCCAGGGCCTTATGCAAACATATAAGAAGAAAACCCTTTTTCTCTGTTAGGCAAAGTGCATATTAAATTATAAAAACTCAAGAAGCAGGACTTCCATGGTGGTCCATTAGTTAATACTCCATGCTTCCACTGCAAGGGGAGCCAGTTCAACCCCTGGTTAGGGAATTAAGATCCCGAATATTGCATGGTGTGGAAAAACAGCAACAACAACAACAACCAAAGAAGCAAACAAACAAAAACTCAAGTAGCAGCCATAAAGTTTAGGCATAGAGCTAGGCTTATATTGGAGAAGGAAATGGCAGCCCACTCCAGTGTTCTTGCCTGGAGAATCCCAGAGATGGGGGAGCCTGGTGGGCTGCCGTCTATGGGGTCACACAGAGTCGGACACGACTGAAGTGACTTAGCAGCAGCAGCAGCAGACTTACATTTAGCCAACTGTGCTGTGATGAACTCAGCTTCAAACCCCACATCAGAAGCATTCAGTTTCCTAGTTAACATCCTTTCCTGCCCTCAGCTAGCATAATGGTCAGTGACAACTTTTCACCACGGGGTACATGATGGCTTCTTTATTTGTTCAAATTCCTTCCTAAAGCTGTTGAATAAATGTGACCATCAAAAGCCGAACCAATATCAAGTAGATTCATTTCCTCAGTTCAAACTGCCCCAAAATTTATTTTCAAAATCATTTTTATTATTAATCAAATGTTATAAACAATCTTGTCACCTCACCCATCAACATCACCATTACTTTCTGAGAACTATTTTATACAGTGCCATTAGATAAGTTATCACTATATCATCAAACATTTTAGAAACTGAGCTTGTGATACCAAATAGGGTCTCTGAAGCTTTTACGATCATTAAGCTGATGGTCTCACTTAATGTGTTGTAAGCGGAAGCTCATAAAACATTCTTACAAAACATCTGTATCTGCAGAGTTGCCTATCAGATTCAAAAGCTGGTTCTGATTTCAAGAAATTTAACCATTACAAGGATTCACATCATAAGTTACTTATTTTCTTTATTCTGTCTTCAGACAAGAAATAAAATGTAAAAAGTTTACTCTGTAAAGTTATCTTATGAAAAAGTTTTGCTACATNAAACGTCTGTATCTGCAGAGTTGCCTATCAGATTCAAAAGCTGGTTCTGATTTCAAGAAATTTAACCATTACAAGGATTCACATCATAAGTTACTTATTTTCTTTATTCTGTCTTCAGACAAGAAATAAAATGTAAAAAGTTTACTCTGTAAAGTTATCTTATGAAAAAGTTTTGCTACATAAATTCATATACTATGGTTTTTTTTCTATTTTTTCCCACAGAAAGAATGCCCAAGTTCCCATTTAACCAAAATAAATCTCAACAACTCTCAATACAACAGACTTATCTTATTAATAATACTATTTTCCCATTATTTCTATAAGAGGGAGTCTCAAGGTCACTTTTAGAGTCTGGAACTTTAGAAACTGGGGAATTCACCTCTCTTTGCCACATCCAAAAGGGAATTCTGGTTTCCAAAGAGAAGAATCACCTCACTTCCCCCAAAGGAACAGCTTCTCTCTCTCCAGGCAACAGCCTGCAAGTTGCAAGGCTAGGACTCCAAAGCCAAAGAAGCTTGGACTATACAGTACATGGTACACAGATTCAGTGTAACTGTAGACCTGTCAAAGGACTGCAATCAGCGGACATCTAAAATACAAGTTTCTTCCCACTCACAAATAATTGCCATTCTGGCTGAACCCCCATTCTTTGCTGTCAATGAATAGTAGTATCAACAGTGACAGAGCTTTATAAAAAAACATCCACAGTAGGTTATCATTAGGTTCAATTTTCCAGTTGAGGGAAAACGAAGTTCAGGAAATTCATCTCTCCAGTACTCACTAATGTTCAAATAACTAGCAGATAGCAGTCAAGATTTGAAGCCACATCTTTCTGAGCCCAAAAGAAAGTGCAATCTTATTAACTCCCACTTCAAGTGGATCCTCACAGTTCCAAATGCCGTAAATAAATCCCAGTCTAAAGTGACACTGGCTGAACCCAGAACCCTTACATCAAGGGATCTATTGATGAGAGCTCCCCCAACACTGTCCTCCATCTTAGTCCAAAACAGGTCAGGCAGGAGCAAGAAGGAGTTCTTTCTACAGACATAGACAGCTTGCAGGTATACAGACAGCCTGCAGGTAGCACAGTGGTAAAAAATCCTCCTGCCAATCCAATAGACATGGGTTTGATATCTGGGTTGGAAGAAAATGGCAACCTGATCCAGTATTCTTTTCTGGAAAATTCCATGGACAGAGGAGCCTAGTGGGCTACAATCCATGGGGTCGCATGACTGTGTGACTAAACAACAACAACACAGATCAAAGAGTGAACTTCAGAAACATTTTAATGAACATCAATTGAAACTCTCTCTAGTGGAAGCAGCTCAGATATTCTTCTTCACTAGGATGGATGAATAAACTGTGGTATATCCAAACAATGAAGTATTATTACTCAGTGTTAAGAAGAAATGAACTATCATCCCATGAAAAGATGGGATGAAGAATCTTAAATCTATATTAAGTGAAAGAAGCCAACCTGAAAAGACTACATACTGTACGGTTCCAACTCTATGACATTCTGGGAAAGGCAAAACGATGGAGATAGTAAAAAGATCAGTGGTTGCCAGAAGAGGGGTGGGTGGGTGAATAGGCAGAGCATAGAGAATGTTTAGGGCAGTAATAGTAACCTATATGATATTAAAATGAAGGATATTTGCTATTACACTTTTGTCCAAATCCATAGAATGTACAACACCAAGAATGGACCCCAAGGTAAACTGTGGATTTTTGAGTAATTAGGATCTATCAATATAGATTCATCAGTTACTCTAAGAATAAGAAATAACTGTCACAAAATAATCGATAGTAGGCTAAGTATTATCACTTTTACATGCAGACATCAATAAAGAAGAGCAGACCCAAAGTCTCCACTCATCAGTGTCACTCAGTAGAAGAAAAAGGGCTATTTGTTCAATAGATATTAGTTCATTAAGTTTCCACACTACCTCTTATCACTGTGCAAGGTACCAGGGTCACTCCTGCAAATGAGAGAGGCCAGTGTGGGGCTTGACTGAAAGCTGTCCTGATTCACACTGGACTTAAACCCAGTTTTTTTTTAATGCACAAATGATAATTTTGTATTATGGAATTAATACATTTCATAATGATAAATTTCATTATTTGCTATTTTTCTTATTTTGCATACCTAAAAGTAGGCAATCACTTTAAGTGGTCGTATGCAAGAAAAGAAAGAAAAATGAATTTTAAAATATTTACAATAAACTATTTAAAAAGACTTGAATTTCAACTAGTTAAGACCTTGGAAGTAAATTATGAAGATGACCCCCTAAACATCTTTGGCTTGGGCTGAAGTCCTAGAAATTCTTTAAATGTTTAACTTTATCTCTAGCTTAAAAATCTAAATTATTAAGAAAGTCACATTAATTTTGAATCAAGTAAAATCACTCATTCTGAATCTTCAATTGATCAACCTAAATTAGGCAAAATGCCTTTCCAAGATAACAAGGGCTGGGAAAGAGAAGAATGTAAACCACTGTGGACAATAATCATGTTGAATAGGGCAGTAACCTACTAGATCACCTTGTCCAGAAGGACAGGTGCTGCATCTTGCTCACTGCTATAACTCAGCACCTAGCCCGGGCCTGGCACATAGTAGGTGTTCAATAAATATCTATTGCCTGTGTGGGTGCGTGCTCAGTTTTGTCCAACTCTTTGTTGGACAAATGGACTTTGTTGACCCCATGGACTGTAGACCACCAGGCTCCTCTGTCCATGGGATTATACCGGCAAGAATACTGGAGTGGGTTGCCATTTTCTCCTCCATCTATTGCCTGACCAAGTATCAAATTGCTTATTTGATACTTGGCAGATCTCCAGCTAGAAACAGTAAACATGTCCTCAAATCCCTACAGTGAAGCCCTAATCATCACCCCCATGTGATGGTATTTGGAGGTGGAGCTTTTGAAATGTAATCAGGTCATAAGGGTGGAGCCCTCATGAATGGGATTAGTGCCTTTTTAAGAAAAACATAAGAGAGTTGGTCTATCTTCTCTACCATGTAAGTATACAACAACCAGGAAGAGGACTCTCACCAGAACCCAATCATGCTGGGACCCTGAATCTTAGACTTCCAGTCTCTAGAACTGTGAGAAATAAAATTGCATTGTTAAGGTACCTAGTCTGTGATATTTTTGTTATGGCAGCCCAACTTAAGACAGACCATGACAGTGGGTAACTACATGCAATAAAGCCAGTAAGTAAAGCAATTCTAAGTTATTATTTTCACTATGGTTATGCAATGAGTTAAAATTTGAATGAGGTGAGGTGAGGTGAGGTGAAGTCACTCAGTCGTGTCCGACTCTTTGTGACCCCATGGACTGTAACCTACTAGGCTTCTCTGTCCATGGGATTCTCCAGGCAAGAATACTGGAGTAGATTGCCATTTCCTTCTCCAGAGGATCTTCCCGACCCAGGGATCGAACCCAGGTCTCCCGCATTGGAAGCAGAGCTTTAACCTCTAAGCCACCAGGGAATCCCTAAAATTTGAATATTTCTATAAAATATTTTCAATCCAACTCAAAAATTGCTGCTAAGAAAGACAGAAGTTCTTCTATGCTCAAGTCTCACAAAATTTGTGGTACAGAAGAAGAGGCTAAGACCTCCCTGTTTGTGTTTATCATCATAACCACATCACTGAGCACAGTCTGGTGCCTAAGGATTTAATACAATTTTTGTGAAGAAAGTGAAAGAAGGAACAAAGAGCATGAGAAAGGAGGGAATCTCTTCTTGGAACAACTTTATAGTTCAACTGAAAAGAAATGTGTCAATTTTCAAATTGTCATTTTTGGTACCAAATATCATTATCTAGGAAACAAGAGTACTTGATTATTAAATCAGCAATGCTGATTACATAATCAAAAGCACTCTACACAGAATTAAATTCAGCAGTTAATCAAAAGCCAATGTGCCCACTTGTAAACATCAATATCAAATTTTAAGCATATAAACCAGCCAATCAATTAAAACTAAGACCATGACTTTAATCAGTGAATGTTGAGATGCAATTTGCTAAATTCTGCAAGTAAAGAAACAGGTCATTGTTGAAACCTGTTAAAAGGTAAACTAAGGCACATTAAAATTTTGAAAAACCTATGAGAAAACATTTATTGGCATTGGGCAGTACTAAACCAAAAGCGGCTGAAGTTCTACCAAGAGGAACTGGGGGCCCAGTTTTCATAGTGAAAATGTGAGCAAAGAATTTATAGCTTCCCTCAGTATATACAGGGGACTGGTTCCCCTGCAG
The DNA here is from genome assembly GCA_006410635.1 of Cephalophus harveyi. Classification (NCBI taxonomy): domain Eukaryota; kingdom Metazoa; phylum Chordata; class Mammalia; order Artiodactyla; family Bovidae; genus Cephalophus; species Cephalophus harveyi. The sequence continues at coordinate 244,486 of SJYT01049463.1, forward strand.
ATACCAAGATCCATAGATGCCTGAGTCTCTTATATAAAATAGAGTATTTGCATATAACCTACACACATCTTCCTGCATACTTTAAATCACCTCTAGATTACCTAAAACAATGTAAATGCTATGTAAACAGGGACAGAAAATTCAAGCTTTGCTTCTTGGAACTTTCTGGATTTTTTTTTTAAATTTTCTATCATGGTTGAATCTGAGGATACAAAACCCCTATATAGGAAGGTTAGTGGTTGCCTTATCTGAAAAAGTCTCTTTGTCTGTCTGTGACTGGGTGTCCTTAAGTTTCATTTTCTTGTATTCAAGTGTATTCACTCTGATTGAGATTTTGGTTAGCTCACCTAGGTGACCAAGGCATCAGCGACCAGAACCTAATGGCCTCCTTATCATAATACTTCTAACAATCCTGATCTTCTTGCCTTTGGGGCAGATGCACAAATTATAGAAATTCTCAGTGTCATTATCTACTGGCTGTTCTCTTGCCTTTTGAATAAATTTAGAAGCAGAGGTCACATACTACAAAGAGAAATCCCCTAACTGCGAACACAGGGCAGTATGTTTTAGCTTTTAAAAGTATAGGAACTAGAGACTACCCAAGTTCAAGTCCCAATTTCACTACTTACTAGCTGTGAGTAAGTAACTTACTAGGGTAGGTTACTTGGCCTCTCTGCTTCAATAAAATGGGGATGATAATAATATTGGGTTGGCCAAAAAGTTCAGTAAGACCTGAACAAACTTTTTGGAAGATCAAGTTAACACCTGTATCTGTTACACAGTCAACTGTTCAGTAAATGTTAGCTATTACTAACAAATTTATGTATGCACCCTCCATTCCTTAAAGTCACAATGTATCAATAGCATTATATTCTAAATATATTCATATGGTCATTAAATTTTTTTCTAATAATCCTAAGGATAATCTTCCATGGATTATTAAAACATTTTTTTTTAATTTCTAAACATTTAAAACTAAACACTTTAAAGAAAATTTACTAAGGTCAGACACTTTCTTTAAAATATTTGAGATAAGGACTTCCTTGGTGGTCCAGCAGTTAAGAATCCACCTCTCAATGCAGGAGACATGAGTTCAATATCTGGGGTAAGGGAACTAAGATCCCACATGCCATGGAGCAACTAAGTCCTCACGCCTCAACTACTGAGCCCCACACCACAGCTAGATAGCAGCCCACATGCCACAACGAAGAGCATGCATACTGCAACCAAAAATTTTTTAAGAAAATTATTTTTTCTAATATTTGCAACACATTTCTGTCTCCCAGATTCCCCCATGAATAAAACTGAATATCAGGTGAATCATTTTTTCATACATTTGCTATTTCAACATTTCTGAGTTTTACGTTCCTCACAGTATTATTTCAAGTGGCCCAATAGTTCTCCCTATAACTTGAATTTCCTATGCTTCCACCAGCACAGATGCAAATAAAATCACAGTGTTATTTCACCTCATAATTACGTCTACTTGGCCCAGTGAATTCTCGTATAAATGCACTAGTCCTAGAGGAAATTATCAATGCCACTGCATAACAGTCAAACTTGCATGCATAACATGTTCCTTAGAATTAAAATTCTATTCAGAATCCATCTTCAGTGCAATTGTTTAGTGTGAGCATGACAATGTTTCAAAACATTATTTATTTGAAATGTCAATTCTGTGACTCTCCCTGTAAGTCCAGAAAGCCCAAATAATAGGTGCTAGCTTCAATAAAAACCACAAAATGTAAGGTGAATCTTCCTGTCAGTGGCACTGGTCATGAAATGGGATGGGACTGCAGATAACATGTCACACTTCCCAGTGAGAATGCACTTACACCAGCCCAATTCACAGCAATGCAGGGAACCATTACAACTGCTACCGAATTGAAATAACTCACGTAACTGCTGCTTTCATCTGATGAAAATCAGTAGGACAAAGAGACCTAACATCTACTTTTTCCTCTTTTTGTTACAGTCTTTATCTCTTTCACAGCTTCTCCTGGCTTTCCTTGATGTGATGAACTTCCTCAACTCTTAGTGTCAGTTCCCAAAAATGCCCTTACAGACTCTTGCTTCCCAACCAGCCTGCACTAGGACACACATCACCCAACTTATTACTTGTCCATTAACAATGCCAGAACACAAGAGTCTAAATTATACTTAATACTTATCAAATAATTGCTCCTTGCATTCACCAAAGACAGTTCAAAACTTTTATAGATATAGTAATTTTCTTCTTGCAATCAATCAAAAAAAAAAAAAAAGAAAGAAAGAAAGGACCTGGTAGTTTCTCATCTGCACTGTAAACAGTGCAACCATTCAGAGAGAGAAAATGATCAGGCTCTCATAGAGGCAAACTCTTCTTTTTCCCTAATCTTTTGCTCCTAGTAATTACCAAATTTAGAATGCCTTTACTGGCTGGTACCTTTCAAGCAAAGCCTACTTATTCTTTCAGATTCAGTGTTCAAATCATGTCCTACTCATGAGAGTCCTTGCTGATCTTTATCCATTTCTTCATGCAACAAATACTGATTAGGCATGTAGTCTGGCCCAGGTCTCCAGCCAAGAACTGAGGGTGTATCAGAGCAGAAAATAACAGTTGATGTCCTCTGGGTTCTAGGTCCAGCATTATATCTTTAGAACTATTTGAGTTTGAACCATGACAGTATGCATATTCTTTCATTTAAACATTACAGAGGTGCACGGGCATGAGGGCCATAAAGTACAGAAAGGACATAATCACAGACCTTAGGCAGCTTTTTCTGAGCCCAGCACAGGGGACAGACAGATACATAAGGAACTGCAGTGCAGGGAGATCGGTTTGTAAAAGACTGGTATAAGGGGATATGAAAACACAGAGAAGGATTCTTTTTAGGTTGAGGAGGAAGCTGGAGATGGCTTCACGATGGTAGCACATAAACAAAGGGCAAGGACAGTGAATCCTAATGCAAAAACAATGCAGACAGACATAAGGGGACAAAAGTAGTGCCGGGGAAGTGGGAGAGAGGCCAGGAAGGTGGGCAAAGGTCAGGGATGAAGAACCTCTTCCTATCTTCACAATGCCCTTTGACCAGGGCATTGGATAGCCACTGAAAGTGATAAATGGAAGAAGAACAGACCAGATTTGTGTGGTAAGAGACGGGTATATAACAAGTTAAGAAAATAGTACAATTTAAGAGGACAGTATAATTTTGTAACTAGCTAATGGGGAGAAAGATAAAATTTTTAAAAATATTCAGAAAAATCATGGAAATTAGGACAGAGTTCATACTATGAAGAGTGAAGCAAGGAGGTGATAGATGCAAGAGAAATCAATGTTCTTTGATGATGGGTGCTATGTTTCAAAATTCTTTTGTATCATAGTCCTTACCCACTGCAGTATATAGCACATAGGAGAGGGTTTCAATAAAATTTAGCCATTTGATCATTTTGGAAAAAAATCAGGGTGTGGAGAAAAAGGAACCTTCCTACACTGTTAGTGGGAGTGTACATTGGTACAGCTACTCTGGAGAACAGTATGGATACTTCTTAAAAAAAACTAAAAATGGAGTTACCATAAGACCCAGAAATCCCACTACTAAGCATCAGTTCAGTTCAGTCGCTCAGTCGTGTCCGACTCTTTGTGACCCCATGAATCGCAGCATGCCAGGCCTCCCTGTCCATCACCAACTCCAGGAGTTCACCCAACCTCATGTGCATCGAGTCAGTGATGCCATCAGGCCATCTCATGCTCTGTTGTCCCCTTCTCCTTCTGCCACCAATCCCTCCTGGCATCAGGGTCTTTTCCAGTGATTAACTCTTTGCATGAGGTGGCCAAAGTATTGCAGTTTCAGCTCCAACATCAGTCCTTCCAATGAATACCCAGGACTGATCTCCTTTAGGATGGACTGCATGGATCTCCTTGCAGTCCAAGGGACTCTCAAGAGTCTTCTCCAACACCACAGTTCAAAAGCATCAATTCTTTGGTGCTCAGCTTTCTTCACAGACCAACTCTCACATCTATACACAACACTGGAAAAACCACAGACTTGACTAGATGGACCTTTGTTTGGCCAAGTAAAGTCTCTGCTTTTTAATATGCTATCTAGGTTGGACATAACTTTTCTTCCAAGAAGTGTCTTTTAATTTCATGGCTGCATTCACCATCTGCAGTGATTGTGGAACCAAAAAAATTAAGTCTGAAACTGTTTTCACTGTTTCCCCATCTATTTCCCATGAAGTGATGGGACCAGATGCCATGATCTTCGTTTTCTGAATGTTGAGCTTTAAGCCAACTTTTTCACTCTCCTCTTTCACTTTCATCAAGA